>OY829505.1:239998-774724 GCA_963691665.1 Clepsis dumicolana | reverse complement strand
TAGTGGAAGTGGTGGCATGTTGAGCGGTTGTTGTTGTGCTTCGTAAATGGCCTCGTGGAGAGTGCCGAAACGCGTCAGCGTTTAGTATAGTGGTGGTGGTGATAGTTGGGTCTGTGTGGCATGTGTTGATTCGTGTAGCAGTGGAGGTGGAGGTGTTGCATGGAAACATACATTTGCCGCACAGATATAACTATTTGTCATTAGTGGTCGCGGGTGAGCAAAGTAATTGTTTTTTAGTTCATAAATATGGACCTCCGCAAAGTAACGCCTGATTCAATAAATTAACTAATATAATATTATAAAGAGGAAAGATTTGTACCTATTTTTGTATGTTTGTATGTTTGTAATGAATAGGCTCAAAAAGTACTGGGCCGATTTAAAAAATTCTTTCACCAATAGAATGCTACATTCTTCCAATTTGACATAGGCTACATTTAATTTTGAAAAAAATTAGGGATGCTTGGTAAAATTTGAACAATGTAACCGAAGGTGTAGAAAAATGAGTCTTAAAATGTCTTTCGTCGAATGCGCTGCCGAAACTATTAGCGATAGAACAAAATAATGTACAACAATATTGAAGAACATCATAATGTCTACAAAAAACTCCGCGGTAGCATATGTCCAACTATTGTAGTTATGTCACTACAACAACTTTTTTCATTTTATAATTGTCTACCCCGTGCGAAGCCGGGACGGGCTGCTAGTGTATTATAATTATGAATTAGCATCGGTGTTCAGAAAGATTGTTCACAGTAAATGCGTTCTGCTAATTATCCAGTCAAAGCTAATGTTACTAGCGTAGCATCTTCTAAGTATTTATTGTGACAACAACTTAAAAAGGAAGAAATATTTGATAATTTCAAAAACGGGTGAACCGATTTTAATTAAACTTAGCTAAGAATCATCTCCATTAAACTAGCTTCCGATTAAAAAACCGCATCGAAATCGGTCCATCCGTTTGGGAGCTACGATGCCACAAACAGATACACAGATAGACAAGTCAAACGTATAACATCCCTCTTTTTTGTTGGGTCGGGAGTCAATAAACCGGCTAAGTGAGAGAAACACTCGCGCGCCGAGGATTCCGTCCGTACTTAACGTTTTGTGAGCATAATTATGACGTATTTATTTTTACTTATCTATTCATGCCTATAAAACAGTACCATGACTGACTAACTGAAAGACAGACAACGCACAGCCTAAACCACTGGACCTAGAGACTTGAAATATGGCAAACTTATGCCTTGAGTATCCTAGAGATGCACTAAGAAGGGATTTTTCGAAATTCTAGTTCTAAAAAAGGCTAGTTCAGCCTATTTTGAAATATTTCACGGGGGCAAAGCCGCGGGGCATAAGCTAGTTACTTATGATATCATTAATAACTTGCAAAGTATTATGTGTCACCTGAGATGGTATGATATGATAACGATCTAATAGTTTGCATTTTGGACGGAACCAAGATTTTAGCATAAGCACCTAATACAACCACCTGTTCCGGTATTATTTATCATAATTAATATTATTGGGTGATAAAAACTAACCGCGGAAAAGAGCGGATAATTTAATAAGTGGGTAATTTTGCTTGTTTGTATGTTATTACGTTATTAGGACATTGATCGACCTGGTAAAGATCGCGGGACTGCGGTGGATGCGGAAAGCACAAGACCGGTCAGAGTGGAGAGCCGCGGGGGAGGCCGCCCGCCAGCAGAGGACGTCTTTCGGCTGACGTGATGATTATGATGCTGTTATTAGCAAGGAGATTGAACATAAGTTTCATCGACTATTCCAGTTATCGATCGATGTTATCCAATCGACTAATCGCTTGTTATAAACTTTTAACATTGTTGTGCAACATTTGATCTCTTTATTTATAATAAATAATTTATGCCGAATATTTTCAGAAGCTACCAAGTAGGTTGTTCGTTTTTGTTAGCCAGACATTTTTTCGGACTAATCCGTAGCAATTCCTCTGAGGGTCGAGCACGACTTGTCGAATACTGCGTAACGTTACGGTTAGCGTATCGAGATCGAGAAACCTCATACTAAATTTTAGTTCCAAATACGCTCTCGGGCGGGCGCTGTTCCAAACGTCATACAAACTCGACAACGTTTACTATTCGATTTTACGTGACGCAGGTTTAGAATATTCGCCCTCGAGCCTCTGGGAACACACGCTACGCCGGTGGTGAGACTTAAACTGCGCGCCGCGGCTCTGCTCCCAGACGAAGGACTACGGATTAGTCCGAAACATGTCGAGCCATACTCGACGGACATACGTGAGTGATAAGTTTATTTGAGAGAGAGAGACATTTATTCACATACATTCGACACATACAGAGAAATAAAACAGTACATTTAAAAAGAATGAAATGCAACAGAACTTACTTCACTATCACTATGGGAAAGCTTTTCCCCATTTACTTATACCGATTTTTTTAACATCCCCACCGTAGCAGCCGTGAGTTTCACGGAACTCCAGACATTCAAGGGCTAGCAAACGTAGATACCACAAATACCTACAGATCTATGAATTTGATCAATTAATTACTGGTCGACATTAAACTCGATAGTGTCACGAGGCCGGATCTATGTGCACGCGCACAATGCCCCGTATTTCACGATCGATGATTTATGCCACATTTTATGCCTAGCGGGTAGGGTTGGCTGACTTTTAAAAAATAGTACAAATAACCTAACCAACTTAGAAAAGTTGAAAAACCCCCGACATTGTCATTTCCAAGGTTCAATATTTAAATAAACGGGTGAACCTATTTTAATTAAACTAGCTTTCGATTAAAAAAAAAACACGCCAAGTGAGACTCGGACTCGCGCACGAGGGTTCCGTACAAAGATTTTGGCACTTTTCCCCAGTGTTTTAAGAAGTCCAGTGTAAGCAGAGCCTTGCTCCTAAGCAAAATGTACGCAGTGTGGGATCATCTTATATCGGTCTGTGAAATCTACAGACAGACAAAAAAAAACAAGATTTTGAGAATTTTCTGAGTGGTTGTGCTACAAGAGCTACCTTCATACCAAATTTCAAGTTTCTAGGATAACTGAAAGTACCCTTTAGGTTGTCAGGGTACGGCAATTTGTATGGAAACAACCTTTTAAATGACTGTATCTTTCGATTTCGTTGACCTAGAAGATTGATTTTTTCACAGCTTCAAGGGACTGCAGGTTTGAATATTTGATATTAATTTCAGCCTGCTACCTAAATGCGTTTCAGAGAAAAAGGGTCTTGACAGACGGACAACAAAGTATTCCTATAAGGGTTCCGTTTTTTCCTTTTGAGGTACGGAACCCTAAAAACAAAAGTGTTGGCTGACCTTTAACTTTAACATGGGGTCCCCTTGTTTCGTCGATTTTTTTTAGTCATAATGTAAAGTTTGTCATAAGTTAGTTAGTTCTGTCACTAGTTATAACTTTTGTTTTCTCTGAAACTGTAAATATTTCAGGAATTTTGTAATGGCCATTCTGTAGAACTCCAAAGGTTAGGTTAGGTTTACTTTATAATAATCCTGAACAATTCATAGTTTCAGTATATTCAGTATAAGAGTAATGACTAGTGATAAAATATAACAATAATTACATTAAGACTTTTAACTGCATGGAAGAAATTATATACCCTTTCGGTCGAATCATCCAGCTATCCTGCTTAGCGAAGACGGCGTGATTGTCAAGTATGGGTTTTTTAAATGTATATTTACTTACATAAGAAAAGCAATTCTAGCGTTTTTCATATCCGTATGGTTTCTACACCACTTCACGATACACTATATAATATTTGCAAAATACTAAATTGCGCAAAACACAATACATTATAAACAATCGAAACTCCCGTGACACAAGCGTGTAGGTACGTCACGAATATCACGCCTATCTGACGCACTGCGAAATTCGTGTATGTTTCCACGCCTATCATGGTACCTATGTGGTGGAGCCATTTTTTGGGCTTAGTTACGCTTCGCTTAGATATTATTATTCGTAGTTATAAATGCAGTAAGGCACTATGATAGAAAGTAGGTTGATACTGATTAAATGCGTCCGTTTTCAAATTATCCTGTGAACGACTTTGAGAAACAATGGGTGTTGTAAAAGAATAATTAAACTATGCCACGATTATTTATTCATGTTTCTAGTATAGCGTGATTTACTGAAAAATGCCACAATTTTCTCTAACCTTAGGCAACTTTTTATCGAGTGCGTTTAACACGACGAAGGGGGATCAGTAAATAAATACAATGAGCCATTGACTTACTAACACCATGGACTTCGCTTCTAGTCCAAAATTCACGAAAAATGCGTCCCAGTACAACGCGGCATTTTTCGATGACAGCCATACGTCATAGCGCTGTCGTTCGACCGAACTAAGACTGACGCTCGATTAGTGGTCTTCTGGTTCGGACGTTTTCAAGCGCTAACCCGAACTCCATGGTCTTCTCAACTTTTCTAATTTTAGATTTTAAATATCGTCACCCTCCGAGAGAATAGTGTAATTTTTGACATAAGAAAACATTTCGATGGTTTTCGCTTTGAACGCGCACTGAGCATACATACGCAAGCAAGCAATTGTCGCAAGTAAATATAAATTCTTATCGAATACTATATTACTATGAAACTGTAAATACGTATAATACTCATAAACATAATAATGATCTCACCCTACAGCAACAGCGCTCGTTGAGTTTAATTAACCAAGTTTTATTTTAAACATTAATATTTAAATCGCATGACATAATTATATACTTTAACAGATCAAGATCATCAATGTTAAGTTTCGTTTAAGGTGGTATATGGTATAGTTTAATAGTAGTTTATGCAACTGTTACATAACGAAAGTGGTTTTATGAAACGAGGCGAAGACGAGTTTCATAAGGAGATTACACGGGTGTTTGTTTATGACGCATATTAACTAACCGAGTTCAAAAAAGGAGGGGAGATTCTCAATTCGACTATTTTTTTGTATGTTTGCTACGCTATTAATCCGTCACTTGTGAATGTATTTTGATGATGCTTTTTTGTTTGAAAGGGTATACTTCTGAGGTGGACCCATCGTCACCAAGTAAGGGTTTGATGATGGGATCCCAGGAAAATCGAAGGCAGCCCTCAAAATTTATAGGCACGATTTACGTGTTTCATATATTTTCCGAGGCTATTCAAGTATTTGCGTTTGGTAGTAATCATCTCATGCTGATGAGCTGATGATGGAAGGCGCAACTCCTTAACGGTAAGGAGTTGGAGAATAATTCTTTCAATATTAAATAAATTACGCGGTTACTCCGTCAATTATGTTTTTTTTTTTTGTTTTTTTTTGTTGGAATGGTTAAACACAAAATTTGGAAAAAAACTTTCAAGAAAAAAGTAAGAACCACCTTTAAAAAAAAAAACAAAAATAATCGTCTAAAGCCATCAGTTTCATGTTTTCCAAAAGGCAGCTTCACTTTTTTTGTTAAAAGTTTACAAAAAACAAAAGCAGTTTCGTTTCAAACACAAAAACTGTCATTCCCAAGTATTGTCTGACAAGACAACACAATGCATATAACATCCAGTTGTAGCATTGTCATCATTATCATAATAGGATGCGAGCCAAGTCACGACGCAAATTGACGTACGCGATTACGGTGCGAAACACAAAACCGCAGACTTTGTGAATTGAGCGTCATAAAAAAACGAAAAAACATACAGTACTATATCTAGCGAACCTAAACATACCGATTTTAAAACATAACAGTAGAAAATCGTGGTGGAAATTCGATATAAAAAAATATTTTTTAACCCGTTCTTTGACACGTCAAAAACGCTCCGAGCCATGATAGTGACGTCATAAAATTTGTGGAGATAATTTTGTTTGATAATAGTACATTGTGCATGAAGGGCGGTAAGAAGGGCATTACTAACGAAAGTCTATTAGAAGGCCGACGCCGAAGGCGGAGGGCTTTTAATGACTTGAGTTTGTAATACCCTTACTGCCCGTGATACACACAATGTTTTTCATCACATTTGCGAGGAAATAAATACATACAACAAATGGCAAAAAATCCATTTATTAAAAGTTTGGCCTTCACATACAGAAGACATATTTTACTAAGTACAGGCAGTACCTCCGTAAATATTAGATTAAGTATATACGATTATAAATATAAACTCAGCAGTCGGCAACAAATAATACTTTTGAGATTGTCAACTTTTTTCAATGGAGACTTCAGACTTCCAGTACTTCCACAGATAATAATAAAAAACGCGTTTAGAAACTGGAAAGACGAAAGCCCATCCATACAGCCAGTTTTTATCGTTATCAAAATAAAATTCACTGAAATAATTGCAAAGTAAACTCAAATAGTTTCAAAACACAATAATAACGTTTAAATTAAGTAATACTTATTTGTAGAAAACGTAAAAAACCATGTTTGATTTAAAACCTCCTTAGTGTGGAATGACATATTATACCTACATACCTACGAGTGAACGCCATATTTTTTAAAAGTAAACTCATTACTCCCTTGGGAAAATTACAAATTACCTATTACTCCCGTAGGAATAATTTAGGCCGTTGTCCTTCAGTATACCTGCGTACAATACGACGCTTTACGAGCAAGTGTGATGAAAATAATTACAATATACGTTTATAATATAATATACCTTTACAGATTTTTTGCAAATTTTTGTTTATGAAAAAGAAAAACGAATAATCATTCTCGTGAAATTTGGCGAGCAGGTTCGATAATTATAAAGACTTCTTTCGTCGATTCGTTTTTTGGAAGAAAAAAGAAAAAAAAAAACTTAAAATGTAAATTCGGCTCCCATGAGCCACAAGTGTAGGTAAATTGTTTGACTGCCATTGCATGTTCGCTTGTGACTTGGTCCGTGATTCGTGCAAAGAGGCCTTGTCCACGGTCTAGGACGCTTGATAATATTACAACTAGAAAAATACTCGCGGCATTAGGACATTACACTTTTAGATAGGTATAAATCGAAAACCTTTCATAGGCTACCCCGAAATTACCTGGTAGCCTAACTTTTCAGAAATCCTATCAGGACTTCTTTATTTGCAAAATAGTTGGTTAAGCCTGTTGACTTACTAACACCATGGACTTGGGTCTAGTACAAAATTCACGCAAAATGTGTCCCAGTACAACACGGCGTTTTCCGATGACAGCCATACGTCATAGCGCTGTCGTTTGACCAAACTAAGATTGACTGACGCTCGATTAGTGGTCTTTTTTGCAAATTAGTGGCATTTTGGTTCGGACGTTTTCAAGCGCTAACCCGAAGTCTATGGTGCTGGTAACTCGATGGTCAAGCATCATCTAAAACTATTCCAAATTTGAAGTCGACAGAATTACTAGTTCATGTGATAACCAGCTGTGACTGACAGACAGGTTTAGGGAAAAAGGATACAAAAGGCTTAGATGTGTATAGACCTGTATGTCACGTCTAACATACTTATATCTTTGTAATAGCAATAGGCCTAGCTAAAATTACTTTTGCGTTTCCCTGTCACATTCATAAATAGATGCAAATTCAGTATTATGGTACTTGGCGTTATAATGACTGCCTAATGTACTTTTTTAACGGTTACATAATAACAGTTATGTATCATCAACTTACCAACACCATGGACTTCAGGTTAGCGCTTGAAAACGTCCGAACCAAAACACCACTAATTTGAAATAATACCACTAATCGAGCGTCAGTCAGCGTTAGTTCGGTCGAACGACAGCGCTATGACGTATGGCTTTCATCGCAAAAGGCCGTGTTGTGTTGGGACACATTTTGAGTGAATTTCGTACCAGACCTTTAGGTGTCCATGGTGTTAGTAAGTCAATGTTATGTTTATGCATGCAATAGGTTCACAATAAGAGCCTACGCCTCGTTTCATAAACTCGCACTCCTGTATAAATAAATGGCTAATTATGATCAGTTGCATACATAACTTTTTAGATTTATACATGATGTAATATTGTATAGACATAAGAACATCAAAACTTTTAAGAAAGTATCGGATGTGCATGGTTTCAACACTCGAAATAAGCATAAACTTGCCGTCCCTAAATTTCGTCTACGAAAAGTCAGCAAGTCGTTTTTGGGAAATTGCGTGAGGTTCTACAATAAAGTGCCTGTAGATGCATGAGAATTGCCTCACAATTCATTTAAAAGCTACATAAAGACCGCTCTGCTGAAAAAAGCATACTACAAAGTGGATGAATACTTACGTGATGATACCACTTGGCCAAGGTCGAAAACAGATGATAATTAGGACACCAATGTGACTTGGCTGCGTCCCGAAGATATTCGTGTATGGTGTCTGGCTCTGTTGCCGTTGTCCGCTGCGTACTAATTATATATAATTGACAAATATTTTTTTATTTATTTGACATGATGACATGAAATGCATATTTCATCAATTTTGTTATTTGACATTTGGAGACCATATACATCTCCAGTTTATGCATATGTATTATTATACTTATTATTTGACCGTGGAGGCCTTTTTTACCTCTGCTGATTTTAAATTTAGTTTAAATTGACCCTAGAGACTACATCTCTAAGCCATTTAGATTAAATATCATATTATAGTATTAATTCTGGGACCCTATACATCCCCTTGTAATTCTAAAGATATTTGACCTGGAGACCCTATACATCTCCTGTTCAATTAAAACGTGCCAATAAATTAAAATATTCTGGTTTTGCTGTTCTAATTTTTTTTTTACACTTTTTTCTAAAATACGGTTTCTTTTTCTCCTTTTTTTTAATGATAGAGTGAGCTCTTTGTGTAATTTATCTGTGGTTACGTATTGTAAGATCTGATGTAACTTGTTTTTAGAGAAAAAATGACTTTGTGCCAAGTTTCTTGCGGCGCATTCTTCTTGGCAATCATGGTCTTTCCGAAAGCGCCGGTAGACTCACAAAAAAATAGGTGTAAAAGAGCATTCAACTGCCTATTTGCTGAATAAAATTTTGAATTTGAATTAGACGAGCTAGCTCAGAAATAAAACTAAAATATGTTATACTTAGTAAGGAAATATTGCTGAAAATTTATGAATAACTGCATATACGTAATATATTTTTCATATCTGTCATAAATGTCATGATAACAAATCAAGCAAAGGTTGCGGATATAGAGCCAAGTTGTTTTTTTTTCATAATGTATTTATTATTCAATATTCAAATAAAAATCTTGAATATGATACATAGTCGAAATTGTTACGAAAATTAACATAGTTTAATTATAAATGTAATTCAAAATATACGTTAAGCTTAGTTTTCCATCTGACAACATCGACATTAGTCAAAAACACGGTTGCTATGTGAACCCGACCTGGGCCCTATTCCACCATCTCAACGCGCTTCTTGCATCAGCACCTGACTGCGATATTTTTGCTAGCTGCTAGAGTATTATATGTAGTGAGTGTATGAAGTACTGTGAGGCGAAGGATGACCGTCCGTCCTCTCTTAATTGCTTGTAAATGTTCCAATGTTGTTATCTTCTGTACCACTGTTGTGTTATAAGTGTTGTGCTTGTTTTAATTGTATGAATTTCACAGTGCCTTGGCTTGTCTGTAATGCTGTGTAATTATTTTAGTTAATAAATAAATAAATCTTTACAATTGTCAGTTTTATATGACAATTCCAACTACATTTCTTTGACAATATGAAGCGCGCTAAAACAAAAGCTATTCAAGTCAGCAGTTGACACCGAATTGTCATTGAAAACTTAAAAGAGTTTTTATGCTGTTTTGTAACTCCATAATAGGTGATTGTGTCATTTATTTGTCAATAATGATGAATGCCGTATATCACTATAATTTGTTAACTTTTTATTCAGTTAAAATCATGAATTTTCCCAGTTTAAAACAGAGCTGAAGGCGAAATTGGTAAACCCGAAAACTCTTAATAATTCATTCAGGAAACGAATGAAATTATACAAATCTGTTGTTTTACCTGTAGAAATAAAATTGACACAAAAACGTTTTGTATACCAATATATCACATTGACAACGAAATAAATATCGAGCGCCAACCCTATGACTTAGTTTCAATGAATCTGCAACACTGATAACGGCGTGTGCTTATAATGAATATACTAGTGGTTTTATCCGTTGACGTTCCGGAGCAGAATCAACCGAACAGTCGTCAAAAACTGACATTAGCCCAACCCTTTTGGCCTCCATCATGGAAAATAGAATAGAATCTAGTGGCTCTGTGAGCTGTAGACCTTAACTTTAGCATTTTTTTTTAATTTTCGAAAAAACGATTCGACAAAAAAAATCTACAAATTTCGAACCAGCTCACACATGAGAATCGTTTAAGAAATGCGACCTGGAAGGTCGAGCACGACTTTTCGAAACCTGCGTCACGTAAAATCGAATAGTAAACGCTGTCGAGTTTGTATGACGTTTGGAACAGCGCCCGTCCGTGAGCGTATTTGGAACTAAAATTTAGTATGAGGTTTCACGATCTCGATACGATAACCGTAACGTTACGCAGCATTCGTAGTCGTGCTCGACCATCTGTAGAGTACATTCGGACAGACATCCGGACAGCTAGACATACGGAAGCATTTTTGTCGAAGCTGAAACGGAGACGATTCGCGCTCGCTCCGTCAATAAATAAATACTAATTTTTGGCATTGCCCCAGTGCTAACACTAACTCACTGGCCTAGGTCACCCAGGTAATTCCAGTCAGTGACGCTATAATTACTGACAGTTAATTATACTTGAGACAGATACGGCTGAATTCGATTTTATTCAATCTTGAGACAGCCAACCTGGGAACTCTTTTTTTTATAAACCAAGTAAGGCAAAGGCACCCATCCCACGCTGCCCGCATCCAGCTTTCTGCGACCTTAGCTCGTCTACCTTGAGATGTTAATGCGCTGATTTCCTTGCAAATAGAGTAATGATTACCCGACCTCCCTCATTATCATACGAATTAACTCTGTAAATAGAGTGTTAATTGATAAGAACTGATAAAAATAGGCTAAGGCCTAGCCATTGACTTTCCATACTCGATAGGACATTGCATCGCATCTCTGTCAGCGGAACAACACAAGCGTGCTTGGAAGCAATCTAAGCACACTTGCTTGAGTCACACGGCGACCGATGACCCGCTAAGATGCCAAAGTGTGCTTGAAAAAGTGCCGAAATAATTACCCTCACAGCAGGAAGTATTCTTCGCCATATTTGGCGTGACCACTTATCAGTTTTCAATGTCAATTCGTTGTCAACTGCTGACTTGAAGAGACTTTGTTTCAGCGCGCTTCATATTGTCAAAGAAATGTAGTTCGAATTGTCATATAAAACTGACAATTGTTGTAAAGATGGTGAAATAGGGGCCTGGGGGGTAACCAGTCATAATATCAAATACATGATGTTCCTAGATTTTAATTTTTAGCTTGCGTGTTTGATTTTCATTTCAGGATGCTACCTCAAAGCGTTTCGAAGGAAAGGGGTCTTGACAGACAGACCGACGGACAACAAAGTGATGCTACAAGGGTTCCGTTTTTCCTTTTGAGGCGCGGAACCCTAAAAACGAGACATTTCTGAGGTCGGTAGTTTCGTGCGACCTCGCCATGAATACAGCAGGATAACAGAGAAATTGACATAATTATGAGATAGTAAGTAGACAATTAGGAGGCGTGGGATGCGCCCAGCATGCGCAGTGGACTGCGCAGAGCAAGGCTGCACGCGATATTACAAATAATGTATTACATAAGCATGTATTACAGATCTTACAACATTATGGCAACCACGCGAGAATTGACAACATTAAAAACTTTTGACGCCTGAAAATTAATATAGGCATCGAAAGAAATTCGCCTCCTGAACACACTAATATATTTATGTTAATGTTACCCATACTACGAACGCATGGATGAAATGCCTTTACCTTTTTTTTTTTTACGAAAGAAAATTATCAGTTATGAGCTTGACAATGTCCAGTCATAAATGTCCTTACTTTATTTCCTTTTTTTTTTGTTTAAATGCAGCAGTGGCATGGTTACAAGCGGAAAAATAGGGGTGAGTTTAGTTTAGATGTTTTTTCTATATTTTCCTTTCGGCAAAATGGATTTCGAGAAAAACTAAAATACTTCTCATGTCTAGCAGATTATAGCATATTTTTTCTGACAGGAAAATTTAAACGTTGTAAATGTTGTAATGCATAACATGGGTACAAACTCGACTTACCAACACCATGGACTTCGGGTTAGCGCTTGAAAACGTCCGAACCAAAACACCACTAATTTGCAAGAAATACCACTACTCGAGCGTCAGTCAGTCTTAGTTAGGTCGAACGACAGCGCTATGACGTATGGCTGTCATCGAAAAACGCCGTGTTGTACTGGAACACTTTTTTTTTTATACGACTGGGAAGGCAAACAAGCAAGTGGGTCACCTGATGGTAAGTGATCACCACTGCTTATAGACATCCGCAACCCCGGAGGGTTTGCAGATGCCTTGCCACCCTAGAGAGCCAAGATGAAATGCCATGCCCGTAATTACACCGGCTGTCTTACTCTCCACACCGGAACACAACAGTGCAAGCACTGCTGCTTGGCGGCAGGATTTTTCGTGACTTTTGTACTCGACCCAAAGTCCATGGTACTAGTAAGTTAATGTTTACCACAGTAATAATTTCACAAAAAATTACGAGGGCGGAAGCCTTCATCATACACATTTATCTGCCCCGACCGGGCATCGAACCCCCTCAAGCTTCTAGGCTTGAGTCGGTCAGGAACTACGTGTAGAAAACACGTTATTTTCTTGTTCGTAAAAATAAACGCACTTGACTAATTTGCATCGTGTTTAGGAATTTGCTTATTGACCGAGCGAGCGAAGCGTCGCCGTTTCAGCTTGGACAAAAATGCTTTCGTATTGTCCGTCTGTTCTCCTACAGGTCGCATTTCTCAACCGATTCTCGTGAAATTTTGTGAGCAGCTCCGCTGTAGGAAATGGTGTGTATCTGATAATGTAAAGACAGGTGAAATCAGAATTAGGTCCCACAGATTTTTACAAATCAATCATTTCGTGACACGTACACACCTACTCAGTCTACCTCAACACTACGTCTACGTATCTTACATGGACGAATAAAACAAAAGGACCGCCAATGTCTTTCCGAATGATCTTTTAAAAAATATTTATTGAATTAATAGACACACAAATTACAAACACAGAGATAAATCAGCAACGGGCTTCGTCAAATATAATACAAATGTCATCAGCCACGGGCTTCATCAAAATAATGTTAACAATACAACAACAGTGATTTGTTTTAAATTACCGCCATGAACCGTATCTGGCGCAAAAGTTCCCATAACGCTGGCCGCGTTTCCCCGCTGAATAGCTAAGGGAATCCTTTGCAACAGATAGGATCCGGAACAGGGATCACACCCCCTGTCCCTAAGCCTTCGTCCCACCTCTCCCACGAAACTCCGCGCCTCCATACTCCAAGGCTCCCCCGTCTCCACCACCACAGGCACAAATTCATACGTGGGCTGTAAAGCCGTATGCTTAAGCCTGGCATTGGCAGCGCTCTCCGCCGCAGAACCGGGTCGTTTAAAATAATAAGCCTTCTGCAGCTAGTTTTTAACCCCAGACGAAAAAGATGGGTGTTATAAGTTTGACATGTGTATCTGTGTGTCTGTGTATCTGTCTGTGGCATTATAGCGATAAGACCGCCTATTGTCTACCATACCTGTTTTCTGTACTATTTTGTGGTTTTCAATAAAGAATATTTGTATTGTATTGTATTGTATAGCTCCCAAACGGGTTAACCAATTTCAATGCGGTTTTTTTTCAATCGAAAGCTAGTTTGATCGAGATGGTTCTTAGCTAAGTTTCATTAAAATTGGTTCACCCGTTTTTGAAATATTGAACTTTGAAATGACAATGTCGGGGGTTTTTCAACTTTTCTAATACAGTGAGGCGTCAGTACCATTCATATCGTGTGGTACTTAATAGAACTCTGTTTAACACTAAAGCGTTAACTATACAGAGTGCGTTTTAAAGAAAAAGAAGATATTGCCAAATTTTATTTAGAATGGTGCAGCGGTTTTTCCTTGGAGAGGTAACAAAGAGACAGACAAAGAGACAGAGTTGCTTTCGCATTTATAGTATTAGTATAGATGATTAAATCTCACGGTAGTTTTATGTTAAACTAGCTTATGCCCCGCGGCTTTGCCCCCGTGAAATATTTCAAAATGGGCTAGTTCCTTATCCCGTGGGAATTTCGAAAAATCCTTTCTTTGTGCACCTCTAGGATACTCAAGGTACATGTTTGCCAAATTTCAAATCTCTAGGGCCAGTGGTTTAGGCTGTGCGCTGTCTGTCAGTCAGTCAGTCAGTCAGTCAATCACGGTACTGTTTTATAGGTATAGATTTAAAACTGGCTGTCCTCTTGCTTTATTCGTCCATGGCGCATTATAAACTTTGAGAGGCGTAATAATAATTACGGTTTTGCGTGACTCCGGCAAGTGCAAGGTCGCGAGAACACGTTTGAGAACCTGTTGCCGAGGGTTTAGGCTAACAACTGGTTTTTTTTTGCACATTATACCTTCTTATCTACCTCTTATGTAGGTACACAAAAAACATTTTTGCATAATAAAGTTTACTTCATTTTGAGATGGTCCTCAAGTTTTTTTATAAAAGCTTTTTAGTAACTTGCATTGTTTAGTTGTCTAGGTCAAGTGTTGCAAGTAAGATTTACGGGTAATTGATACGAAAGCTACAGATTTTGGATATGCAACTTGGATAACAATTCAAAAATTAAAAAAATATATATATTCAGCAAATGCGGGTGGTAGGACCTTGTGCGAGGTCCGTCCGGACCTGCCGCTAAGCAGCAGTGCTTGCACTGTTGTGTTCCGGTGTGGAGTAAGACAGCCTGTGTAATTACGGGCACAAGAGGCATTTCATCTTAGCCCTCTAGGTTGGCAACGCATCTGCAAACCCTCCGGAGTTGCGGGTGTCTATGGGCAGTGGTGATCACTTACCATCAGGTGACCCACTTGCTCGCTTGCCTTCCTCGTTATAAAAAAAAAAATAGCCAGTTGAATGCTCTTTTACGCGCCATTTTTTGAGTCTACCAGCGCTCTCGGAATTACCATGATTGCCAAGAAGAATGCGCCGCAAGAAACTTGGCACAAAGTATTTTTTTCTAAAAACAAGTAATCTACTTTATTTACATAATAAAAGCAATTTACAATGACATTAAATCTAAGCTTAAACTAAATAAACTACAACTTAAAACTAAATTAAATCTAAATAAGGCCCCCGTGGCATAGTGCCCAAAAGGCTGGCAGCGTTGCCTCGCTGAATAGCGATGCTGATTCTTTGAGAGAGTTACATTAGCTCTTACAATACATAACCAGAGACAAATTACACAAATAATCTACAGTCAACAAAGCCTTTACTAAAATTGCAATTGGAAAGACAGTAAATATGACTTGGCGTTTTTTTTTTATTATGGGATTATTTAAGTTCTGTGTATGTATAGTCAGCGGCAGAAGTAGCCAAACAACCGAAGCGGTCACAACGATCTGCACGAGCTCTTATGTCTATAACAACAGAGTCGTGCTTAGATCATTGTGACCGCTTCGGTTGCTTAGCTACTTCTGCTGTTCACTGTGCACGCGCAGAAAAACGCAATAAAATATCGTTTGTCAAGTCAACCTTGAAAAGCGAAACAGTTTGAAGATTCAGCGATTCGAGACGCGTATTATATATTTACATAATAGTAAAGTCGAGAACAATACACAGACGTGTCTTTACATTTCTGTCAGTAACTGTCTAGGTAGTGTTATCTCTTTCCACAACAGAAAGGTCTAGCACAACTCACAGTGCGACTACTAAGTCGCGCGAGAACAACTGCCCGTCTTTTTCTGTCACTCAGACAGAATACAACAAACATTCAAAAAATAAATTTAAAAATTTTATTCAGCAAATATTTCTTTGAGCCTACTAGCGCTTCGGAAAGACCATGATTGAGATGAATAATGCGCCGCAAGAAACTCGGCACAAAGTAATTTTTTCTAAAAACAAGTTACATTAGCTCTTACAATACGTAGGTAACTACAGATGAATTACATAAAGAAACCTCACTGATTATTAGAAAAAAAATACAGTATTTTAGAAACAAGTGCAAAAAACAATTATTAGAACAGCAAAACACTTTACTTGACAGACTGAGAGACAGAGAGACAGAGTTACTTTCGCATTTATAATATTAGTTAGCATTAATAGAGGATAGACGAAATTAGATTTTATAGAACGGGTCAGGCGCAGGCGCAGTGGTCAAACAAGTTGCGAGAGGAAAATGTCGATTTTATGTAACACGTTGGCAATCCTCGCTGGGCATAGAATATGTATAAAAATGTCACCGGAGAGCTACAAGTACCTATACTTAAAGTGAGAAAAGCTTTATCCTGTCGAAATATTTATGACATTGTCATAAGATTGATTTTTGCCTGCCCAAAGGGTAATAACCAACTTAGAAAAGTTGAAAAACCCCCGACATTGTCATTTCAAAGCTCAATATTTCAAAAACGGGTGAACCGATTTTACTGAAACTTAGCTAAGAACCATCTCGATTAAATTAGCTTTCCTTTAAAAAATGATGCCACAGACAGATACACAGACACACAGATACACATGTCAAACTTATAACACCCTCCTTTTTCGTCGGGGGTTAAGAAACGGGACCCTCTTACTAAGTCCGCTGTCCGTCCGTCTGTCTCTGTCCGCCTGTCACCAGGCCGTATCTCATGAGCCGTGATAGTAAGACAGTTCAAATTTTCACAGATGATGTATTTCCGTTGCCGCTATAACAACAAATACTAAAAACAGAATAAAATAAATATTTAAGCGGGGCTCCCATACAACAGGCATGATTTTATGCTTAGATAGGTATTGAACTTCGAAAGAAAATATTGGGAGGTTTTCAACTTTTCAAACTTGGTTAGGTTAGGTAAGTTATAAGCTTACTCGTTCGCCTGACAGCTTCGCAAGCTTTAATTCAAGTTACAAATTTGTTATGTAGCTTTCTAGACGGGCTATGTTCTTGTTGACCGGCAACTATATGAGTATTTGATCATAATAAGTCAGACAGCAATAGTTGCTGGCCACATATCGCAGACAAACGTTGCCCGTTCAAGCCCCTATTTCACCAACTTTACAATTGTCAGTTTTCAATGACAATTCGGCGTCAACTGCTGACTTGAAGAGCTTTTGTTTTAGCGCGCTTCATACTGGCAAAGACATGTAGTTCGACTTGTCATATAAAACTGACAATTGTAAAGATGGTGAAACAGGGGCTGAAGCCCCTTTATAAATTGACATTAAATTTTTTTAACACCTGAAAATTAATATAGAGGTATCGTAAGAGATTCGCTTCCTGAACACACCAATGCATTTATTATTACCTTTTACATGAAATACAAGATAATGAAATAAAAAGAGAAATTATTACCAATCTTACGAACGAATGGATGCAATTTGTAAAAAAAAATCTAACAATTTCGAGTTTGACAACAACACGTTATCGTAACAAACGTATTTTTTTTATTTTTATCGAGACAAGGCAAAGGGAATGTATCCATAGTAACGTATAAGTGGAGTTATGTGTGTTTAAAATAAGTACCTTTTAATACATTAATAATTGATTCTAGCAAAAATTTCAAACTATTGCTGTGTTCCTCTTTCGAAGCAGAATACAGACAACTAATCAAACTGTAGTCTTAAAAAGAGAATTTTTGAAATTGGTCCAGCCGTCTTCAAGTAATCGGGGAACATAGATAAAAAAAATATTCCGACGAATTGAGAACCTCCATTTTTTAAGTCGGTTAAAAGTGTGAAATGTCGTCAGTTGGGGGTAAGTCTAACACTTCTAAAGTACTCACCAGTCAACAATAGGAGGGCACAAACACAAACACCTAATTGAGAAGACATGCTTTTCTCAGTGACTGTCAACGAATTACACTACACTCGTCTCGCGAACTGGTATTATGGCGCGGGAACCGCTCTAAATAGGGCTGCGAAAGTATCGATACTAGAAGTCGATGAGAATGTCGATAGTTGTGGGTGCGGCGAGCATCTGATGCCAAGGCCTCCAATTTCGGTATCATTTCGTTTGACCAAAAAACGTTTGCCGAATTCAATTCCCAAAACGCTTTTTTTTTCAGAAACTTTAAATATTTGAGAATTTATTTCAGGGCCATCTCGTAGAAGGTTAGGTTAGGTTTGTTTTATAAAATCCTGAAATTATTTACAGTTTCGGAAAAAGACGCATTTACAAAGCAGTTACATATGTCAGTTTACAATGACAATTCGTTGAAAATTGCTGACTTGGAGAATTTCTGTTTTAGTGCGCTTCATATTTTCAACGAAATGTAGATCAAATTTGTCATTGGAAACTGAAATTTGTAAAGTTTGTGACATAGGGGCCTCAAGCCCACTCAAGCTTTAATTAGTTAAAATAGGTTTTGTCTTCTTCTTACTAACGGAAATGTCAATGTGACAAAAAAGGACAAACGAACTTTAACGGCATTTTAGTTAAAATTGGTTCATGAATAACAGGGTTATTGTGTAACTCGCTCAGAATCACAATCGCGTTCATGTTGTACGGGCTGACAATTAGTATCGGAAACGGCTAGCTGTCACAGTCGTACAAAAACTGACATTTCAATCCGATGACAAGTGTCAAATAGTTTTACGCAATGAGGACTATCGCGAGTCACAAATCAGCTAGTGTCGATTGACGTCTATCTGTCAATTTCCACCAATCATAGGCCAGTAGCTTGTCTCTCATTGGTGGATCCTAGAGGATTTGAGACTTGCGATAGCTCTCATTGCCTTGTCGTTGTCTTTAGGCGATGATTGCATTGATACACAATAACCTAACTAACTTAGAAAAGTTGAAAAACCCCCGACATTGTCATTTCAAAGTTTAATATTTCAAAAACGGGTAAACCGATTTTAATGAAACTTAGCTAAGAACGATCTCGACTAAACTAGCTTTCAAATAAAAAAAACCGCATCGAAATCGGTCCATCCGCTTGCGAGCTACGATGCCACAGACAGATACACAGATACACAGGTCAAAATTATAACACCCCTCTTTTTCGTCGGGGGTTAAATAGAAGACAGATACGCCACCGCTTTACCGTGCACGGACAAGTAATTATAGGTGATTCGGTGAATTTACTAAGTCATTGATGTTTGACATTATGTCAGTCTGATGACAGCTAATGAGTGAGGGCCGCATTTTGTCAGCGCTGAACAGGGGCGCAGGCCACGCACCTGTTCAGCTAAAACATTAAAGATAGGCCATCTTTAATCCTAACTAATAGTATAAATGCGAACGTAACTCTGTCTCTCTGTCTGTCTGTTTGTTACCTCTTCACGGGAAAACCGCTGCACCAATCTAGATGAAATTTGGTAGGAAGATAGTTTGAATATTGAGGAATAACATAGGCTACTTTTTATTCGGGAAAATTGTATAGTTCCCGCGGGATAGCGATAACTGAATTCTACGCAGACAAAGTCGCGGGCAACAGCTAGTGTTTTATACATCGATGGCTGATTGACCAGAAAAAAATAGCTTCATAATGGCACTGCAAATGTAGGTAAGTACTCAATGACGCACAAACAACCAAGTAATACCACACAAAAACTTTTGCGACAATTTAGACTCGGCAGAAGACTGGGTTAGTGACCATTTGTAATTTATAATCTTACAGTCCGTACCTGACGGAAACCGGTTAGACAAAATAGTCTTGTCCACAACACGATAATACGATATCGATAAAAAAACTATTATAGAACGATAAACTACTAAAAGATTAAAACAGATCACGAAAAAGACTTTATTTCAAGGGGGCTTCCATTAATTAGTTGTGGTGATATTGGAGTACTTTTTTTCATACGAGGAGGAAGGGAATCGAGCAAGTGGGTCACCTGCTGGTAAGTGATCACTACTGCCCATAGACATCTGCAGCCCCGGAGGGTTTGCTGATGCATTGCCAACCTAGAGAGCTAAGATGAAATGCCTCTTGTGCCCGTAATTACACCGGCTGTCTTACTCTTCACGCCTGAACACAACAGTGCAAGCACTGCTGCTTAGTGACAGGATTAGCGAGTAAGATGGTGGTAGCGATCCGGACGGACCTCGCACAAGGTTCTACCACCCGCCGCATTCTTAGTTTAGTGCTTGATTGCGTTGAAAAAAAAAACACATTTTAGTGAATAAACATGTTTTCTTTTATTTAATAAGTTTTATCGCAATTTTAACATCGGTTCTTGTGGAAAGAAAATACGCGATATTTGCCGAGACCCCTCTCGTATGAGATTCATCTCGACCGCCCCCTAACATACAATTGGGGTTGTCTAAAAAAAAAAGGAAACCAATTTCTCTATTTTCCCATATACAATCACTCCTTATTTTTAAATTATTTATTGAAATTATTTAGGCTGATGACGTCAAACCTGCGTCTACTTCTTCCACACAGCTGGTTATTCAATAAAATGGTTAGTAAGCGTATGTTGAGAGCCTGCTTTAGTTCGGTTTTAATCTGTGGTAAATCGTTAAACTGTCATTGTCACTGTCAAACGTCAATAACAACTGTCAAGTTACCAGTCCAAATCGAACTTAGCAGCATAAAACGCGGGTGATGAAAGTGATGAATTCTTGTACTCACACCAATACAGTACAATTCGGACCGCTATGTCATAGGTTGTCAATGGCTGTGAAGGGCAAATGAAGGTCATTGCTTATTCTGTATATATTAAATTAATTACATCATATTAAAATTAAAAAATACCGGAAGTAGTTTAAAAAGCATTAATCTCGAAATGGATTTCGATTTACAATACATTGCTAAAAATAGACAGGCCCAATTTCTTATTTATCGATAGTACGCCCGTCTCTATTCAGTAACAGCATGTCCAGGTAAAAAGTAAATTAGATAATAACCAAGATGATTATATGAAAACATACGAGTATACACACTAGGACATAGCAATGTGTTGAAGATGAGGCCTTCATGAAATTAAAATTAGAGACCTGGTTTCCTTGTTTGATCGCGGTGATATCTAGAACGAAGTCTTATTTTGACACTGTACGAGGGCTGCGTTTTAAGTTGTGTCGTTTGGAAAAACCAAAGACAATTTAAGATTTAAATGGTATTTATTGTTTTTCAAAGTAATCACCGTGATATGTAATACACTTTTTCATTCGATCGAACCAGTTTTCGAAACATTTATTCCAGTCCGAAGTCGGGGTCTCCAAAATGACCGTTTTGTATGCCTCAACCGCTTCTTCAGGTAAACAAACAGTGGTATACCAGTCAGCATTAACTGTTTTATGGTCTTCGAGCACGATGGTGGCAACGTGGCCATTTTTCGCTACAAGCGTGGCGACCATTTTTTTCGAAGTGCTCAGTGAGCGTATTACTTTGGTCGGTTTTGGCTCATCTTGGAACACCCAAACAGTCGACTGCTGTTTAGAATCTGGATCGTAGGCATTTATCCAAGATTCGTCATCACTGATAATGTCATAAACGTGTTTAGAGTCTCCTCGGTTGAATTGCCGCAGAGTTTTGCGACACCATCTAACGCGAGCCATTTTTTGGTCTTCACTAAGTAAATGTGGTATCCAGCGCGAGACCAATTTTTTTACGCCTAAGTGATCATGCAAAATATTTTGAACACTGGTCCCTGAAATGCTTAATGAAGCTTTTATCTCACGGTATATCGCATGCCGATCTTCGACGATCAGTTGCCGTACAGCATCAATGTTCTCCCGAGTCACGGCTGTTTTTGGTCGGCCTTCACGGTCACTAAGACTAGAGCAACCACGTAGAAATTCTAAATACCAGCGTTCCACAGTCCGGATGCATGGTGCTTTATTATTAAAAACCGTAGTCAGCTCTTCAAAGCACTGAAGACGCGTTAAACCCCTTTTGAAGTTGTAAAAAATTACCGCACGTAAATTTTCTTTCGAAATTTCCATTTTCACAACTGACTTGTCAACTTTGAACCGACGCTGTACTGAAACGGTTCGGCCGATTCGAGTCATTCTTTTATTTTATTACTATATATTTTAAATATTTTATGATGATACTAGTTTTTTTTTTTAATAATCACGGGAAGTTTGTAAACGACAGAACTTAAAAGGCAGCCCTCGTACAAGTCACCGCAAAAAGAAAAACCGGCCAAGTGCCAGACGGACTCGCGCACGAGGGTTCCATACAAGGATTTCCCTGCCTTTCCTCAGTATTTTTTAGCTGTCCAGTATTCCCTGTTCCTACATTTTGTTTAGGATTTTACTGCCATCATGTGGCGAGTAGACGAACAAGCGACGTCAGCGACAGGTCAATGATCTCGAGCCCGAGCTTCATCCACAAAGTTCTCCTATTCGACGCTAGATGTCGTCAGCAGTGGTAAACAGTGTATATTGGTCTGTGACATTCACAGACAGATATAAAAAAAAAGATTTTGAGAATTTTTTGGGTGGTTGTGCTAAAAACCTTCATACCAGATTTCAAGTTTTTAGGACAACTGGAAGTATCCTGTAGGTTTTCAAAGTAAGGCAATTTGTATGGAAACGACCTTTTTAATGACTGTATCTTTAGATTGCGTTGACTTAGAAGTTTGATTTGAAGACAGACAGGCGGACAACAAAGTGATCCTATAAGCGTCGTTTTTTCCTTTTGAGGTACGGACCCCTAAAAACGGACAGAGAAGAAATGCTATCAACATTTTTAAAACAAATAAGGAACTGTTTTATTTCTTTACCAGATCTGACTGCCCTTGTTCCACTACCCTGAATGTGTTAGTCTGTTAGATAACATTGTTTAAGATATAAGATAACGAGACTTTAAGACTGCTAAATATGTATATGCCTGCCTTCTACACCCTAACAGATACCTACTTTTGCAGGTGGTAGGAGCTTGTGCAAGGTCCGTCCGGATCGCTACCACGATCTTACTCGGTAATCCTGCCGCTAAGCAGCAGTGTTTGCACTGTTGTGTTCCGGTGTAGAGAGTAAGACAGCCGGTGTAATTACTGGCACAAGAGGCATTTCGTCTTAGCTCTCTAGGTTGGCAACGCGTCTTTGAACCCTTCGGGGTTGCTGGTGTCTATGGGCAGTGGTGATGACTTACCATCAGGTGACCCCCTTGCTCGTTTGCCTTCCTCGTTGTATAAAAAAAACTACAACGGACTAAAACGAACGGATGTTCGATTTCAGAATCTCACTTGGTGACTAAATTCTCACCCATGACATTGATAATTATCACTATTTGCCAAAAGCCTTAATTAAATAAACATCTTGGGACAAATTGACACCAATTGACCTAGTCCCAAACTAGGCAAAGCCTGTACTATGGGTACTAGACAATGGATAAACATACTTATATAGATTAATACATACTTATATACATATTAATCATCCAAGACCCGAGAACAAACATCTGCCCCGACCGGGATTCAAACCCGGGACCTCAAGCTTCATAGTCAGGGTCGCTAACCACTAGGCCATCCGGTCGTCAACTTAATTTTGAATGTCATACCCGTCTACTAACAGGCAGCTAATTTGTCTATTTGACCTAATATTGTCTAATTATAAATTATAAGATGTTGAGGCTGAAATCGAATCGATAACGACTTTTTTATACGACAAGGAAGTGGGTCAGCTGATGCTGATGCTGATAATGCAGATGCGTTGCCCACTTCTAGGTGATGAAATGCCTCTTGTGCCCTTGGTAAATGAAATGCCTCTTGTGCCCGTGATGTTCTTAATCTTGTCGACTTTTGAGTCAGCAGTGCTGACATATTAATAAATATAATTACAAACTAAGAAAAGTTAAAAAAAAACGCAGACATTTTCATTCAAAAAGTTCAATATCTCAAAAACGTCTGAATCGATTTTTAATGACACTTACTACGAACCATCTCGATTAAACTAGCTTTCGATGACAAACAGCCGCGTCCAAGTCCGTTTAGGAGCTACGACGCCACAGACAGATACATACACCCATACACATCAAACTTAGAGGTATAACACCACTCTTTTCGCGTCGGGGGGTGAATAAAGACTTACCCTTAGCCATATTCTTGCCGCCGCGACGTTTCGTGACACACTACATTATGAACTCTTATCCATGCCATTAAGAAGCCAAACAAATATAATTGCATTAACATTATCTCCTTATGTCATGCCACAATACAAATACATTTTACTTTCTAGAAAGTAATGTATTTACAACCTAAGTACTTTGTAATATGTTCAAAGTATCATTTTCTTAAGTCGCTGCGGGCAAAAGATAAGGGATACGCGTCCATACGACCAATGTACAGATAAATAACAATGGAAAATCAACACGCACATTATGATTGCGTGGGTGATGACGAGTTGGTTTAAAAAATATAGTGAAAGCAGCTGTTGCAAGCGACTTCGTCCGCTTAGATTTCGGTTATCGCTAGCCCGCGGGAACCATATAATTTTCCCGAATAAAAAGTAGCCTATGTTATTCCTCAACATTCAAACTATCTTCTTACCAAATTTCATCTAGATTGGTGCAGCGGTTTTCCCGCGAAGAGGTAACAAACAGACAGACAGAAAGTTAGGATTGTCAACTAACATTCGGCGTTGAGACCCTTGGCACAATAGTAAATAAACGGAACAGAGAATAATGTTCATACAACCGCGCGAATCGGTTGCACTACTACAAGCACTTGGGGCATGTGTGCGTGACCACTGGCCGCTTGTCGCGTACGCGGCGAAACCGGTTGACGCTGGCACAGCCAGTGGACAATCTCAGGGTCGGTGCGACGCACGTTGTTTGTTTCGCAATTTCAAATTTGAATATTTTGATGTAAAAACGTGATATATTTTATTTTAATGATTGTAAATTACAACAAATGGGTTTTTTAATTATACCTACCCCCTGATAATTTAATCGCATTTGTTGAATTGCTCGAGCAAAAGTTTCGCGAATATTTCGATCTTGAAAGAAATATTGTCAATGTTGCCAACGAAATACTTAAACGTATTAAATATTGTAAACTCGATATAACCCTGTGAGTGTTTCCCGTTAGATTACTTGAAAAAACTATATGCAGATTTAGAATTTACCACACCATTAAAAGAAACAATAAATATTAAAAAAAAAAAACAAAACGTATGAAGAGAAAAACACTAGTGCAAGTAATTCGTAAAGTATTCTATCATACTGAATAATAAAACTGTTTAACATATGTTTTGTTTAATTTGTCTTAACCTATTGTGACAACCCTACCAAAATAGGTAACAATTTTGTACGCTCTTAAGAACATTTAACTCTGTTCCGTTTATCTACTCCTGTGCCCTTGGTCCGCGGGGTAATAACGCTCTAGGATTATTTTTATTTTATTATTTTATTAAGGATTATTATTATTATTTCACATCGTTCGGTGCAAACATATTGTATTGTTAAATAATATAGCTATGTGTTCCATTGTATTCTATTCCTTTAAATGTACTGTTTCATCTTTCTGTATGTGTCGAATGTATGTGAATAAATGTCTCTCTCTCTCTCTCTCTCTCTCTCTCTCTCTCTCTCATTTAAGGAAATATCCAAGAGGCTAGTCGATGTCACAGGGGACTGAAGAGCTGGCAGCTTTCTCGGACAAAGGCTACGATTTTGGATATATTTTAGGTTAAAGAGGGAACGCTGCCAATATCCTTGCTGCATGCCTAAGGGGACTTCTTTCTTTAAACATATTTAAGGTTTTATAAAATAGCTTTAATTTCAATCGCGCGAGCAGAGCCGCGGCGCGTAGTGTGCGTCTCGCTTTCGCCGGGTCGTGCACTCCCAGAGGAAGGACTACGAGTTAGTCCGAAACATGTCGGGCTAAGCCCGGCTTATATACGTGAGCGATCCGTTTTAATTGAGTTGCTAAAATAGCATCATGTTAACAACCACTAACGCGCCTTTAAATGGACTTATAGGTACTTAAATAAGAATAATCTCAAGGTTTTTATGCGATTTTTTTATGTTAAAGCAAACCGGCTGGTATTTGGAATTTAGTAAGTAAATATAACCATTATGTGGGTACATACTTAGAATTAATAATCGTCTAGTGGACAAAATTCAACCGTAATTCACTAAATTATTCACTTCTTGCATTGATATACAAAAAAAGACAGATACGCCACCGCTTCACCGCGCGCAGATAAGCAATTACCTATACGTGATTCTGTGACTTGGTATCCCGTGATGTTTGACATTATGTCAGTCTAATGACAGCTAATGAGTGAGGGTCGCATTTTGTCAGCGCTGAACAAGTGCGTGGAATTACTTTAATGTTGTATAAATGAATAATAATAATAATAAATATCATGGGACAATTTGACACCAATTGACCCAGTCCCAAACTAGGCAAAGCCTGTACTATGGGTACTAGACAACGGATAAACATACTTATATGGATAAATACGAGGGGCGGCTGATAAGTAATCTCCTTGGTCAGAAACATATACAAAAATAATGCTGGCTGGTATGGATTTATATTCGTTTGTTATTCTATTTTCAAAATGTATTACATTCATTTGTTTATTGCATCACGTTTATTTGTCTCCTACAATTGTTTCAAACATGTCGGTAGAAAAAGTGAAAATGGATAAAATCGAGCAGTGTGCGGTGATTAAGTTTTTGACTAAAGCAGGGAATACGCCTTCGGAGATCAGACAGCGTATGTTACGTGTGTTTGGCAGTTCGTGTTCTTCCGAATTTGTAATAAAGTTTTGGTCAAAGCAGTTTAAGTTAGGTCGCGAGAGCCTGGAAGATGATCCTCGTAGCGGAAGATCAGTTTCGGCCGTCACCGATGAAAATGTAGCCAGGGTGAAAAAAATTATATTAGAGGACCGACGAGTGAAGCAGTGGGAGATAGCTAGAGTTGTGGGCGTCAGTAAAGAACGAGTCAATGAAATAATTCATGAGCATTTGAACATGTCCAAGGTTAGTGCACGTTGGCTTCCCAGAATGTTGACTGCATTTGACATGGAGAGGCGTGTCAAATGTTGCGAAGAGTTTTTGGACATGAGTCGAGGGAAAGAGGAAGAAATAATTTCTAGAATTGTAACATGTGATGAGACTGGATTCGACAATGGGACCCGGAAAGTAAGCAAGAGTCGTTACAGTGGAAACTTAAGGATGAGAAGCCGCCTCGGAAATTCAAGGTCTGTCTATCGGCAGGTAAACTTATGGCTACAATCTTTTGGGACACAGAAGGGATTTTGCTCATAGATTATCTACCGAAGAAAACTACAATGAATGCTGATTATTACTCAAACTTACTATATCAACTAAGAGAGACAATAAAAGAAAAACGGCGAGGTAAACTAAGCAAAGGAATTCTGATTTTGCACGATAACGCACCAGTGCATACCGCCCGCGCAACGGAGCTAGCAATTAAAGACAATGGCTTCGAAACCATTGACCACCCCCTTATTTAGCCCCCTGTGACTATTTTCTGTTTAGACTTCTCAAGAAAGACCTCAGGGGACGAAGGTTTATGACCGATGACAAAATGAAGGCTGCGGTTACTGACTTTTTTGACGACAAACCGAAAGATTTTTTTAAATGGTTTAAATTCAATATTTGAAAAATTTAATAAGTGCATTTTACTAGCAGGGGACTATATAGAAAAATAAAAAAAATTTAGCCACGACAGTCTTTTGTTTCATTGTTAGGTAGATTACTTTTCAGCCGCCCCTCGTACATACTTACATACATGTTAAACATCCAAGACCCGAGAACAAATATTCGTATTCATCATACAAACATCTGCCCTGACCGGGGATCGAACCAGGGACCTCCAGCTTTATAGTCAGGGTCTCTAACCACTAGGCTATTTGGTAGTCGATGGTTTCTTGTTAAATAGAACATTGCATTTCTTCTCCATGTAAACTGTAACTATGCCAAATCTCATATTCATGATGAAAGATGGAAAAGATGTATTTTTTATGTTTATGTATGACACGAGGTCGATGGAGCTCCGCGCGCGGAGCTTCTTATCTTGCGTTGTTGAGACGCTTGGCGCCTTGACAATATACTAACGTAACCTAGCTTGACGTTCTGTGAATATTGACATTTCGCAATTTTGACAATACTATGCTCCAGAGGGGTAGAGGTGCAGTTATTCGATAATACGACCTAAACGTTATATTATCTGATAATGCAGAGAATAAATTTCAATGAAAGTATTTATTAAGTGTCACCTTTGTAATTTTTTCATATTTTTTGGACCTATGTTTTAAAAGATAGGGGGGGGGGGGGGGATAATCTTAAGGGGAATATAATAAAGGATAATCTTAAGGGGAAGAGTAGCGTTTGGGCCGGTGCACCTTGGGCAACAATGGTTAACTATTTTATTTTATTTATTAAAATAGTTAACCGTTGGCTAATACCCGACGAAGGGGGGGAGGGGTTGGGTTTTTAGGTTAGGCTGTGACGTCTAACCTAACTAACCACAACGTTAACATTACCTACCGAACAACGTCTTCTACACTGAGTGTCTTTATACTCGACATTGGCGAAATCATCGATTGTATCGATGGAGCCATACGAGGGCTGTTTGATAAGTACCCGTTTATGGAAAAAAAAACATTTTTTTTTGTATATATGCATTTATTTTTCTACGTAGTCACCTTTTAACTCTATACATTTGTTCCACCTATACTCAAGCTTCAATAAACCATCCAAAAAGTATGATTTTTGAAAGTCATTAAAATAGGCCTCTGTGGCGGCAATGAATTCGTCATTTGATCCAAATCGCTCGACAAAGAGCCATTTTTTTAGGTTGGGAAACAAAAAGTAATCGCATGGGGCCAAATCTGGAGAATACGGGGGGTGAGACAATAGTTCGTAGCGTAACTATGCTAATTTAGCCGTCACAACTCTGGACGAATGAGCCGGGGCGTTGTCGTGATGAAACAGTACTTTTTTCTTTTTTAAATGGGGTCGTTTGTCCTTCAACACGGCGTCAAATTCATCCAATAAATTGGCACAGTACTGCCCTGTTATTGTTTTTCCTTTTTCTAAATAGTCAATATGTATAATACCCTGCGAATCCCAAAAAACGGTCGCCATGATCTTTCCAGCCGATGGGCCGGTTTATGCTTTCTTCGTTTAAGATCTCTCCTCAGCGCCATCTATGAGTAGCTTAATCAAGCAGCTCACCCATTACGGAACTTCTACAGTTACGCATTAGTGGCAAGAGATGGAGCTATTTTCTGAATCAATGAAAATAATCGATTTATTGATTATTTTTGTTTTTATTTTTATGAAACATTCATAGAATGAAATTCAACATACAATGGCAATGCAATAGATGGCGCTGAGGAGAGATCTTCCAAATAAAATATGACACAAGGCATTGAAAAATTCGTTAGGTACACCAACGTTAAGTATAGCTTAATTGGTGGAGCGTGGTACGGATTACCGAGGTTGCTGGTTCATGTCCAGCTGCTTAACGAATTTTTCTTTGCATTGTCATTGTATGTTGAATTTCATTCCATGAATGTTTCATAAAAATAAAAACAAAAATAATCAATAAATCGATTATTTTCATTGATATTAATATGTTTAGAAAACGGGTACTTATCAAACAGCCCTCATATTTTTAAAAATTAAGTTGAATTGAACATTACATGTATGTAGTGCCCTCTCTAAAAATATTTAACAGCAGGATAGCCAGACAGGCATTTCTGCTTTGCCTAAGCTGTAACGCAGTAACAAGAGGGTCTTTGTAATAAATGAGCAATGGAGGAAAATTTAAATGACAAAGCATGCCATTTGTTAAGTGTGTAAGCCCATTTTCTTTAACCTTCAAACCGATGTTAAAATCTTGAACAGCTGTCAAGTAAACAACCAATTGCAACTTAGATCAGTAGGTATTAGGTATTACCATAGTTACCCACTGTGTACAGTCAGCAGCAGAAGTAGCTAAGCAACTGAAGGCTCTATTGTTATAGACATGAGCAACTTTTGCTGTTGACTGTACTTTGTTCTATATTAAATTAAGAACCTCATAGTTACCTATTTTAGGCAACATAAGGTATTCAAAAGAATTACCTATATTAGTTAGTTATTCATAAACCTATATTAACTAAAATGCCGTTAAAGTTTGTTTGTCCCTTTTTGTCATATTGACATTTCCGTCGTTAGTAGTCAAGTAAGAAGAAGATAAAACTTATTTTAGCTAATAGAGGCTTGTGTTACGTTTATGAATAAGGGCATTAATCTTTCGTTTCCTGCTTCATTTGTAGCCAAGGGAAATGAAATGAAATTATAATAAACGAACATTTTATTACAACAAGATGGAGCGACGACCTGGTAAATATCGCGGGACCGCGGTGGATGCGGAAAGCACAAGACCGGTCTGAGTGGAGAGCCGCGGGGGAGGCCGCCGCGCCGGCCAGCAGTGGACGTCTTTCGACTGACATGATGATGATGATGAAATTTTTGTTTTGTTTTTAATGTAAAAAACAAAACCCAGGTTTCCAGGGAAAACACTCAATTCCATGCCTGTGTGTGGTTTTCAGTGTTTGTCTGGCACTGGTAATTTTGGTGATGGCAGCCCTAGCTACAACCAATATACATTTAAGTAGAACATTAATTAAATGAAAACACTTTTCATGTAGAACTACAGTCTTTCTTTAAGTTAGAGTAAGTGGATTTTGTGATTTTTATGTTCAGAGTTTTTATGTGTTTTGTTCTCTAATATTCCGGCTGAAGGACTTTCTATCCATGGTCATGAAATAAACAAAAAAAAAACTTCACAGGCTGGCAAACCGAAAATACCAGTACTATAACGCCATATACCGATATTTTATTGGTTCCTGACGGGTTCTATTGGGGTACCACTTACCACCGTTACCAGAGCCCTATTTCTCGAAACTTATTAGATTAATAATATTAGTCCATGAACTAATATTTTTTACAAGTTTACTAGTATACGTTTCTCAAAGCTACATTAGTAAAATATTAGTTATTACATTAAAATAATTGTATGACCTACATTCCTCCAAAAGTTGTAGACATGCTGTAAATTGTTTCTGTGCTGAAAATTGTATTACATTTAATTTGATACCTAGTTATTCACCGACATTTGGCGGAATTTGGGAAATTGGTATCAAAAGTCTAAAACACCACTTTAAAAGAGTGGTGGGTAATCTTTGTTTAACATACGAAGAGCTCAACACTGTAATTATTCAGATAGAGGCAATATTAAATAGCAGACCTCTACTGTCTGCGATCTCAAACGACTGTGATTACATAACGCCTGGACATTTCCTTATTGGAACGGCTTTGACAGATTATCCTGAAATAGATCTCACTGAAACTTCAGTAAAAACCGTTTACGATTTTGGAATCTCTGCACAAAGCTCAAGCAAGACTTCTGGAAGTCATGGTCAAACGATTACTTGACGCAGCTTCAGAGCTGTCCCAAATGGAAATATCAGCAACCTAATTTAAAGGAAGGTGACTTGGTCTTTGTTAAAAATATAAACACCTCTCCTTTAAACTGGCCAATGGCTCGCATTGTTAAAATATTCCCTGGCAATGACGGTAATGTAAGGGTAGCTGATGTGATGATGAATAAGAAGGTCTATCGTAGAGCTATCACTAAGTTATGTCCTTTACCTGTAATGTAGTCAGTAATGTCTATAGTCATTTAAGTTAAAACTTTAGCTGCATGTAAATATGTAACATTGCCTGGCCCCAACTATGTTTAGTACAAAACATATAGTTTTTACATGGCAACACTCCTTGCTGACAGGATTCGAACGGCGAATGCACGCTCGCACTAAAAAATATTTGTAATAATATAATAATATAAACGTAAAGTTTGATCAAATTGCTACGCATTTTGATTTGCACAGTTACCAACTAATAAATATTAGCTAATATTATTACACTCAATAAAGCTCAAATCAATAAAGCTATTGGCCTCAGAAGGCTTGTAACAAATATTAGTCGAAACTATTAGTGAAAATAATCGATTTATTGATTATTTTTGTTTTTGTTTTTATGAAACATTCATAGAATGAGGAGAGATCTTCCAAATAAAAATATGACACAAGGCATTGAAAAATTCGTTAGGTACACCAACGTTAAGTATAGCTTAATTGGTGGAGCGTGGTACGGATTACCGAGGTTGCTGGTTCAAGTCCAGCTGCTTAACGGATTTTTCTTTGCATTGTCATTGTATGTTGAATTTCATTCTATGAATGTTTCATAAAAACAAAAACAAAAATAATCAATAAATCGATTATTTTCATTGATTCAGAAAATAGTTCCATCTCTTGCCACTAATGCGTAACTGTAGAAGTTCCGTAGTGGGTGAGCTGCTTGATTAAGCTACTCATAGATGGCGCTGAGGAGAGATCTTCCAAATAAAAATATGACACAAGGCATTGAAAAATTCGTTAGGTATACCAACGTTAAGTATAGCTTAATTGGTGGAGCGTGGTACGGATTACCGAGGTTGCTGGTTCAAGTCCAGCTGCTTAACGGATTTTTCTTTGCATTGTCATTGTATGTTGAATTTCATTCTATGAATGTTTCATAAAAACAAAAACAAAAATAATCAATAAATCGATTATTTTCATTGATTCAGAAAATAGTTCCATCTCTTGCCACTAATGCGTAACTGTAGAAGTTCCGTAGTGGGTGAGCTGCTTGATTAAGCTACTCATAGATGGCGCTGAGGAGAGATCTTCCAAATAAAAATATGACACAAGGCATTGAAAAATTCGTTAGGTACACCAACGTTAAGTATAGCTTAATTGGTGGAGCGTGGTACGGATTACCGAGGTTGCTGGTTCAAGTCCAGCTGCTTAACGGATTTTTCTTTGCATTGTCATTGTATGTTGAATTTCATTCTATGAATGTTTCATAAAAACAAAAACAAAAATAATCAATAAATCGATTATTTTCATTGATTCAGAAAATAGTTCCATCTCTTGCCACTAATGCGTAACTGTAGAAGTTCCGTAGTGGGTGAGCTGCTTGATTAAGCTACTCATAGATGGCGCTGAGGAGAGATCTTCCAAATAAAAATATGACACAAGGCATTGAAAAATTCGTTAGGTACACCAACGTTAAGTATAGCTTAATTGGTGGAGCGTGGTACGGATTACCGAGGTTGCTGGTTCAAGTCCAGCTGCTTAACGGATTTTTCTTTGCATTGTCATTGTATGTTGAATTTGAAACTATTAGTGTCACATTTTACCAAACAAATTTATAAAATGTGCAATGGATTATGTGGACCGATTCCGACGCTTCCGACTTTGAAGAAGGATTAAAAATAATTCGCCGTTGTAGTCTTTTTGAACAGAAATACATATGTAGTATTTGAATCTACATACCAGTTTTGCTTAGTAGGATTTGTGACTTCTTCCCATTTTTCCGCTTGTCTTGTTTGAGTTGAGATCCATTTTTAACCGACTTTAAAAAAAGGAGGAGGTTCTACGTTCCACTGTATGTATTTTTTTTATTTTTTTTTTAAACAATAATTAGGTATCTATTATAGCAACAATTCGCTTTTAACGTCAATGTGCAAACATCATCATCTCATAGGGAAGCTCAAAGTCACTCACAGGGCGATGGAGAGGGCTATGCTCGGGGTTTCTCTGCGGGACACAATCAGAAATGTATCTGCAGTAGAACTAAGGTTACCGACATAGCCCGAAGAATTGCGAAACTTAAGTGGCAGTGGGCGGGGCAAAATCACAAAATCTTATTTTTTTATGTCTGGCTGTATAATTATGTCACAGACTAACATAAGATGACCCCACACTGCGTACATTTTGCTTAGGAACCAGGGCTCTATTAACACTAGACAACTTAAAACACTGGGGAAAAGCGGGAAAAACTTTGTATGGAAACCTCGGTGCGCGAGTCCAACTCGCACTTGGCCGGTTTTTAATAGGTTACAAGTCATGGGTTGTAGGTGCATTCAGCCAAGCCAGACTAATATTTTTCATTAGTCTACCAGTATTAGTTACCAGTCTCATCATAATTTTTGAGAAACATAAAATATTAGAACCCGTAAAATTTTCACTAATAGCTAATAACAATATACTAGTAAACTAATAGTTTCGAGAAATAGGGCCCAGGGGGTAAGAACCCAATCTCTGCAGTGGACAGTACAAAAGGAAACAATAACATGACCTCAAACGTAAACATTAGCAGTTAAAATCTTGATAGAATATTCTACTCGGAACAATAAATACTCATAGTACCACCAAACAATAAAGTATTGCACTTACTTGGTTCATGCTTTCTGTAAAGCGATAGTGTACTTTACGGCGAGCTACGGCGAACAGCAGCCGGCGAATATTTGGGTGTCACAAACAGAGGGAATACGCGTTTTCAATTGAATTCTTCATTTGCTGGGCACTGTCACGTTAATTTGTTGTATAACACACTATCTTTATTATCCACCAAACAACATTAAGCACAGAAACTAAGATTCAATTAACGACACGATCCACTCTCATCGGTTTCCCGCCAAATTCCTGGTTTGTTTTCAATGTTTTGACAAGCCAATGTTTTTTTATTCATCCCAATCCGATAAGGGACAAAGGGCAAAGGAATCTAAGTCCATACAGCTATGTCTGATGTGTTTTGTTAATTTTCTGTAAGTTATGTTATTAACCGACTTCAAAAAAGGAGCAGGCTCTCAATTCATCGAAATATTTTGTTATATTTGTTATTGTTATGTGGAAGCGGGAAAAACCACAGAAAAACAGTGCGATATAAAAGAGCCATTGTTTCTAGCGGTTTCCACAATATTGATTGGCGCTCTAACTCGACCAGAAGAGTCCTCTTTGTGAGCCCTTATGGAACTTCAGAACTACTAAATAGTCTCGTATCTACGAGACAGCACGAGACGTGACGAACCAGACAAAGTTTAACCAACCAAGCATCATCCGATCAATAGTCACAGTCAGCGCCTCAGCGCTATCTTCAAGCACCTAACTACACTGCTAAGCACCGTACCGTACCGTTCGTACCTTGCAACCCTGAAATTAAATCTCGGCCGATACTACGAAATGCGACAACAGATGTCACTGCATGCAGCTCTGAGGCCCGAGTACGAATATTCGAATCCTGCGTTACGTTATCGTATCGAAATCGTGACACTTCATACTACATTTTAGCACGGGAGTGTTTATATACCCATATGCGATAAACGCTGCTGTGTCTTTTTTTCATTTATTCATTGTAAAGCCATGTACATTATAATAAATGTGTCACATTGGTGTAGGTCAGTCCACGGCGCCCTAGGGCACACAATAATAATTAATAACTAATTCTAATTGATGCAACTTGTGACCAAAGGGCTGGCAGTTTTCTCTCTCAAAGAATCAGCATCGCTATTCAGCGAGGCAACGCTGCCAGCCTTTTGGGCACTATGCCACGCGGGCCTTATTTAGATTTAATTTAGTTTCAAGTTGTAGTTTATTTAGTTAAAGCTTAGATTTAATGTAATTGTAAATTGCTTTTATTATGTAAATAAAGTATTTCTCATTCTAAGATAACATGATGTCAAAATATTGTATGAAATTAATTTAATTAGGTATTTTACATTGTAGTTATGCATTTGAAAATACTATTTAATTACTTGTAAGTCTTCTGTGCTTATATTCCATTATGGTTGCCTGGAAGAGATGTCTTCCAGGCAGCCCATAATTGTTACCATTTTTTCTGTTTAGTTTATGATGTGGTGTTCAAGAATTCATTGTAGGTACTGTTTGTTTGTTCGTAGAGGGGTGCACGGAAAGAACCTTGTATTTATACCTTATTAACTTTTTGAGTTATCGCTTATCGCGATTTTAAAGTTGGAACGATGTAATTTATATCATAATATTCGTATACTTAACATATTTTTTTAAAGTGATAAAAAAGACATGTTACACAAATATTTGTTTTTTAACCCCCGACGAAAAAAGAGGGGTGTTATAAGTTTAACCTGTGTATCGAAAGGTAGTTTAGTCGAGATAGTTCTTAGCTAAGTTTCATGAAAACAGGATCACTCGTTTTTGAAATGACAATGTCGGGGGTTTATCAACCTTTCTAAGTTGGTTATGATCAGGGCCGGCCTTAAACATCTAGGCGCCCCGGGCGAGTCATACATTTAGCGCCCTTTTGAAGATATCTTACTTATAAATTACAATTATAAACGTGTTTTTTTACATCGAAATTAAATGAAGACAGTGGTGCGCCTTACGGCAGTCGCCCAGGTCGCCCCCCCCCCCCCCCCCCCCCAAGGCCGACACTGGTTATACTTAATTGGATGTGTATGAGTCGAATTGGTCTTAATAAATACATGTTTATTTCTTTCTTTCTATTTGTACCAACCCAATTTCAACCACTTAGATAAATCAAACACTACTGTCTCTTATTTTAGTTTTATCTCTGCACTCTGCATCCTCATTCCGTTTCTTCAAATGCAGCGAAATGAAAAATCTCCAGACTTAAATAAATAATAAATTCAAGGAGTATTTGGTTAAGCTTTTCAAAGCTGCAAGAAGCGAAGTCATTACTGTCACAAATAAAAAACCGGCCAAGTGCGAGTCGGACTCGCGCACCGAGGGCTCCTTAAACATTTGTAGGTAAGTATGTCCATACTTCGTCTATCACGGTAATCGAGTCTCGAAGATTTTGCCTGCTTTTCGCGAATGTTTATTGTCCAGTAGGTATTAAGCAGAGCCCTGCTCCCACCTCCCACGGACCAACCACCCTCTGGACACCAAATGTCAGGGCGAACGTTTCCGAAATGCATATGCTCATTTGCACCTATAAATCTCTCTAGCCTCGAATCGCGGCTCGCTTTCGACAGATGACAAGCGACATGACAAGCTATGAACCAATCACGACGCATTTCCCCGGCCCGCTCACCGCGGCTTTTTTCGTAATGACTTTCCAAGTAAATTATAAAAGATGCGGTGTCCAGAGGGTGGTTGGTCCGTGCCTGCTCCTAAGCAAAATATACGCAATATTGGGTCATTTTATGCCTATTGGGAGCCTGACATGGTACCTAAGTATCTTTCGTATTGCGAAACTTATGACTGATGGCCGATGGGGTCAGAAGGTTCTCGAAAGGCGTCCGCGGACCGGGAGACGAGCTGTCGGTAGGCCTCCAACAAGATGAAGCGACGACCTGGTAAAGATCGCGGGACCGCAGTGGATGCGGAAAGCACACGACCGGTCTGAGTGAAGAGCCGCGGGGGAGGCCGCCGTCCGCATTAGATGTCTTTCGGCTGACATGATGATGATGATGATATCTGATTGGTAGCGCGATAGGAGCTCTAGGACAACTGGAGTATCTACCCTAACTATAGGTTTTAATTCGACGCCGGCTATTTGTATGGAAACACCTTTTTTAACGACTGTTTTTGATTGCGTTAACTTAGAAGTTCGATTTTTCCAGTTTCGAGAAATTGCGGGCTTGAGTATGTACCTATTTATTTTATATAAATTTCTTGACAGACAGACGGACAAAAAAGTGATGCTGAGGGATCCGTTTTTCCTTTCGAGGTGGGGAACCCGGAAAAATGATTACGGAAGCCATCGAAACGCTTTCGTATTGGAAGAAAATATTGCAACGCAATCATGCTCAGAGTGACTATTTAATTAGCAAGGAAACTACATCAAAGCTCGTATTGATACTCCACCCGGAAAATGGATACACCTCTATGGCAGTGCAGCTAGCAAGTGCCTGCGGTACTCACTTTGATTCGCGTACTGTTTGCAACTGGTTGCTATTCGTTTTGTGCAGGCGCAAAATTTCTCGAGAAGGTCGTGATTCAAAACAGTGTTTATGGTCGATATGAACGTCAAGTTTGATGCAACGCGATAAATATAAGTGCAGTGAAGTGAAAATAATATTGAAAACGTGGATTGGTGAATGAAGCGTTAGTTCTGTGTTGATATTAAATGTTAAAATGTTTTTATTTCATGGTGTTTGTTTGAAGGCGTGCATGGTGCGTGATCGAGGGAAACGCAATCGATTAATTTAAGCTGTTTAATGTTATATTACTCAACGATTGTTCAGTGAGTGTGTCTGTATAAGTGTTGTGTAGGACAGATTGTCGTAAGTATGCAACATTTTCTAGTTAAAGTCATAGAAACACGAAATACGCCCCTTTTTACTAAAAAAACCGACATTTTGTGCTCTTTCTCCTGTGTCGTGTTGTGTGTTTTAACGTTTAGTTTAGTTAGGGCATATTTTTCAATCCTCAAGACCTTATCTGGCGACTGAACAATCGGCCCTTACAGAAACACAATGTTGAATCCCTTGGTTGCCCGTCTGTCTGCCAATCACATTATAAACCTACTGGGAATTTCGTTGACTCAAAATCATGAAATTTGGCACGAAGTTTTTACAATACAAGTCGACGAAAAAGTCCCAAAAACTCTTGAAAACTGTCACAATTTTGAATATGTTTTAAATAATTTTTATTCTTTTCTTCAATAAAAACGGATACACGACCGGTGACGAAGTGTCGCTCATGTTTTTTTGTCTTTTAAGACACTTTGCATTCGTATTTTAAAATCAACGAACTCAATCATCAAACAATGAGCGGCCTCTTCACAGTACCTAGGCGTAGACTCTTGGTTAATTAACCCCCGACGAAAAAGAGGGGTGTTATAAGTTTGACCTGTGTATTTGTGTATCTCTCTGTGGCATCATAGCTCTCAAACGGATGGACCGATTTCGCTGCGGTTTTTTTTAATCGAAAGCTAGTTTAATCGAGATGGTTCTTAGCTAAGTTTCATTAAAGTCGGTTCACCCGTTTTTGAAATATTGAACTTTTTTTTAGCCGTTGTTGTTCGGTCTCTGCAAATGATATTGCAGATATGTTATCTACTTAGATTTGTTTGAAGTAAACTGTCAGAAAGAGAGGTCTATTTTGTTAACCTTGATGGCGGCCAAAGGGCTTGGGCCATCGTCACTTTTGATGAGAAAGAGAGGTCAATTTTCCCCTTGATGAATCTTCAATACGGGCGCGGTAGTAACATAATTATCTACGTCCACTTCCTGTTTATACTTAGTACAGTCAGCAGCAGAAGTAGCTAAGCAACCGACGCGTTCACAATGATCTAAGCACGGCTCTATTGTTATAGACATAAGAGCTCGTGCAGATCATTGTGACCGCTTCGGTTGCTTAGCTGTACTTCAGCTGACTGTGAGTGCTCTTAATAATTATTGTTCGCCCCCAAAAATCCCCAAATAGCAAATGGTATATAAACACATTAGGCTACATTGTACGTTATACACGTATAGCACTGACCTCATAAACAATTTTAAGGCTGTAATTTTTATTTTGTAATTTTTGGTTTTATGTATAAAGTGGAATAATTGCTTGAGTAATAGGTAAGTGCTACAACTTTACGTGGGCAAGCACGGATTTGAGAGCGCATTAAGTCCACATTTTTGAATTTTTTTTAAGAAAATATCTAAAAACCATCTCAATCAAATTAGCTTTTGCTTAAAAAAGCATCCAAATCGGTCAACCCGTTTACTAGCTTCGGTGCCACAGTCAGCCACACAAATACACACATATGAACATCGGGATATGCCCTTTGGAACGTTTTGAAATAGGAACGGTGTTGCCGAGGCCGCCGGCGGCGCCCGTGCGGACGTGCTCACGGCTCATATCACTGAGACTACTGTAGTCTCACTCAATTGGAAACGAAAACGAACTACCGAAGGGCCCTTCCATACCCTATGTATGTATGTCTATGTATACATATTAAACTTGTAAAATAAATATGGCTCCTATTTTTGGGGGTTAAAACTGCCCTCAAAAAGCCCCCAAATTTCGGGGTAAATCCCCGAGTGTGCTAAGCTGTCCATAAATCCGGTTCGAGAACAATCCTCGACCTTGGTATTTTCTTTTGTCTTTCTTTAATAAAAACATTAACGTGTCCTAAATGTGTGCTTAATCCGAATCGTAATGTCGTATTGATGAATGGAATGTACTGTAATGCAAACGTAGGTAATGAATGAATGGGCATGTTCTGCACAAGGCCAAGATTACGTGTTGCCATGAAAAAAAAAAACAAAAAAAAAGTGCGGTTATGGCAAGACTTGATTATACCCACTGTCAATCGAATTTAGTTATTTACCGACCATAACCTCTATTTTTAATTAAAATATGATAATTGATGCTTTAACACGAACCTAGCGTGAGAGGAGCCGTTGCGTAAGCATGTTGACACTCGTCGTCGACTTAAAATGTCAGTTTTTTTTATACGACGAAGAAGGCAAACGAGCAAGTGGGTCACCTGATGGTAAGTGATCACCACTGCCCATAGACATCCGCAACCCCGGAAGGATTGCAGATGCGTTGCCAACCTAGAGGGCTAAGATGAAATGCCTCTTGTGCCAGTAATTTCCTCGGCTGTCTTACTCTCCATACCGGAACACAACAGTGCAAGCACTGGTGCTTAGCGGCAGGATTAGCGAGTAAGATGGTGGCAGCGATCCGGACGGACCTCGCACGAAGGTCCTACCACCCGCAAATGTAAGAGTCGACTGTGACAGCTGGCTGTTATACCAATTGTCAGCCCATACGAAACGAACACGATGCTGATTGCGAGCGAGCTAGCCAATAAGCATGCAGGAATCAGGTAACCAGATTTAATGCCGGATCACAACCAAGATCGTTTGGTAACACTTCAATTATTACATTGATGTAAGTAATGTTCATCTTATCATGTCAGCCGAAAGACGTCCACTGCTGGCCGGCGGCCTCCCCCGCGGCTCTCCACTCAGGCCGGTCGTGTGCTTTCCGCATCCACCGCCCCGCGATCTTCACCAGTCGCTCCATCTTGTTGGCGGCCTACCGAGAACTCGTCTCCCGGTCCGCGGACGCCATTCGAGAACCTTCTGACCCCATCGGCCATCACTCCTGCGAGCAATGTGCCCCGCCCACTGCGCTTAAGTTTCGCAATTCTTCGGGCTATGTCGGTAAATTTAGTTCTACTGCACATGTAATGTTACCGTGTAAATATCTACTCGGGTCAATTTGCAATAGCCAGACTCTACACAGATACACCCATATACAGGCCAAAATTATAACATAACACCCCTCTTTTTAACGGACCTCAAAAAAGGAGGAGGTTCTACGTTCCACTGTATGTTTTTTTTTATGTACGTACATCGATTAGATTACTCCGTCAATTGTAGACCGATTTTTAAAATTCTTTATTCTTTCTTCATTCAAAGAATGTTCCGCTCGCACCGCACCGACTTCATATTTCTGCTAGTGCTTGGCCATAAAAGGCCATAATTGATTGTTTTTTTCTTAGGTTTTTTTAAGGCGGTTTTTGTTTTTGTAAAAAGATTTTTTGCGTGGGAGGTTAAACACCAGCGCTGCGTGGGGAGGCACGCCGGGATGTTTTGTTTAATTGTAAGGTGTGGGCCGGGAGATTCGGTGACGGACATCCTTCTTGATGAACACAATAAACAATAGTCCACAATACAAACAGGAAGTGTAATTATGTTACTTAGCGGTAGTTGAATATTTACAACAGCCGTTCCCGCAAAATTCAATCCTTGTTTCGATCTACTGACGAATTTTTTGATTGAATTAATGAACAACTAGCTATTTCCATGGCCCACCATCTTCCCGTCGCTCGGACCATCCACCCTCTTGACACCAAATGTCAGGGCGAACGTTTCCGAAACGCATAGTGCTCATTTGCACCTATAAATCTCTCTATCCTCGAATCGCGGCTCGCTGTCGACCAGATGACAAGCTATGAACCAATCCCGACGCATTCCCCCGGCCCGCTCGCCGCGGCTTTTTTCGTAATGACTTTCCAAGTAAATTATAGAGGATGCGGTGTCCAGAGGGTTGGTCCGTGTCCCGTCGACAGGTACCTAACATTTAACAAACGCATTCGAGACGTATTTTTTGGCCGAAGATTACACTAGAGGCTCTGTACCAGAGACCACCTGTTAGGGAGCTACGTTAACACAAAAAGATAAACACATACACACAGGTTAAAGATGCATTATCAACTTTTCAACAAATTATAGTCATTTAAAATCATGTTACTAGCAACACCGTAAGCCGCGTGTAACAGAAAAAATTGTCCACACAACCAACGGACAACAGGACTTAAAAATCAAAAAACTTCCCACATTTTCATTTAAAAGTCCAATATTATATCACATGACCGACAGAAGCGGTTTTGACGAAAAGCTTATTGTAAAAAAACTCCACATCTGAGTCCACCACAGCCACGTTACCACAGAAAGATAAACGCATGCACACTGAAATTTGAAATTGTATTGTAATTTAAAATCGTATTCCTAGCAACACTGTAATCCGCGTGTAACAGAAACACCTGTGCACACAGTCAACGGACAATACTTTTGTTAATAATACCCATCGAATTGTTTTGACGAATTTTACGGCGCCCGCGGTCCGTTCCTTCTTTATTACAATCGTCAAAGCGGAGTTAAGCCGTCGCGTGAATTATGCCTGTTTAAAAGACATTATAAGGCTTAAATTGTATGTGTGTATGTATGTTACGGTGTGTGAACTAGTGGTTTAAATCGCGATACGGTTGGCGAATGCGGCAGAGAAGGCGCGAGGCTGCTTCCGTTGTTTTTAAAGGTAAATTTTCACGCGCACTTTTTGTTTGAGAGAGAGATTTGTTCACACAAATTCGACAAACACACACAGAATAGCATTAAGTTTGAAAGTAATTCAATGGAACAAAAGCTGAAAATGCTATAGAATAAAAATAGCAAAACCTAACGCAACCAATTTTTCAAAAGCGGGTGTGAAACTTAGCCAAGAACCATCTCGATTAAACTAGCTTTCGATTAAAACACACCGCATCCAAAATGGTTCACCTGTTTAAGAGCTGCGGTGCCACAGACATCCACTCTTCAAACTTATAATACCCCCCTCTTCTTGTGTCGAGGGTTCAAATGTGCACTTCAAAGCTAAATATTTCGCAAACGAATAACTCTATAGGAAAATGATCTTCGAGCACTCCCAATATTTTTGAAAGACCTATCCAACAATATCCCACACTATAGGGTGGGCGAGAAATAAAAAAATATCCCCACTACGGGTAGGGGAGATACCCAAAAAAAATTTTTTCAATATTTTATCCCAGCACTTTTTCGGCCTAATTAATATGTATACCTATCTATGCAAAATTACAGCTTTCTAGTACCAATTGTCTCTGAGCTATGCCGCGGACAGACAGACAGACAGACAGACAGACGGACATGACGAAACTATGTATAAGGGTTCCTTTTTGCCATTTTGGCTTCGGAACCCTAAAAACGGAGAGAAAGAGCGCTTTTGAAGAGGTACCAAGTTTTAATACCGCTTTCGGAGCTAATACCGCATCAAACTTATAAATACGTCGGCGGTGGAATATCGCTTCACTAGGTATCCGTGTCATCCTAACTTAATAATATAAATGCGAAAGTAACTCAGTTTCTCTGTCTCTCTGTTTGCTACCTCTTCACGGGAAAACCGCTGCACCAATCTAGATAAAAATTGTTAAGAGAATGGTTTGAATATTGAGGAATAACAAGCTACTTCTTATTCGGTAAAATCATATAGTTCCCGCGGGATAGCGATAACCGACACCTATGAGGACGAAGTCGCAGGCAACAGCTAGTATTCAATATTAGTGAAATAAAACGGATCACTCACGTATATAAGTCCAGTTTAGCAAGACATGTTTCGTACAAATTCGTAGTCCTAAACATGAATTATGAATGATTGTTATTAAGAACCATCGCTGGAAAATCTGCTTTCAAATAAAAAAACCGGCCAAGTGCGAGTCGGACTCGCGCACGAGGGTTCCCTAGAAAGATTTTAACGCTCTTCCCCGGTGTTTTAAAAAGTCCAGTGTTAGCAGAGCCCTGCTCCTAAGCAAACTGTACGCAGTGTGGGGTCAACAGAACTCATATTGGTCTGCGAAATCTACAGACAGACATAAAAATTTAAGATTTTGAGACTTTTCTAAGTGGTTATTATAAGAGTTACCTTCACACCAAATTTCAAGTTTCTAGGACAACTGGAAGTACCCTTTAGGTTTTCGGATTTCGGCAATTTGTACGAAAATAGCCGTTTTAATGACTGTATCTTTTAATTGCGTTGACTTAAAAGGTTGATTTTTTCACAGTTTCAAAGGACCGCATGCTTGAGTATTTGATGTTAATTTCAGCATGCTATCTCCACGCGTTCCAGAGAGGGAGAGAAAGGGTCTTGACAGACAGACAGACAGACAACAAAGTGATCCTATAAGGGTTCCGTTTTTTCCTTTTGAGGTACGGAACCCTAAAAACCGCATCGAAATCGGTTCAACCCCTTAAGAGCTACGGTGGCACAGACAGGCACACAGACACACATAGCGGTCAAATCACCCTTCGGTATAATTTCTCTTTTCGCGTAGGGGTTTAAATTCTTACCCAGTTATTCATAAACCTTTATTAACTAAAATGCCGTTAAATTTCCTTTGTCCCTTTTTGTCACATTGACATTTCCGTTAGAAAGAAGAAGACCAAACCTATTTTAGCTAATGGAGGCTTGAGTGACGTTTATGAATAAGGGCATTAGTCTAAACAAACTGTAACGTGATATTGCTGCGGATTCTAATTGCGAATGTCACCGTATTTAATTTCAGCCAGACTCAACAACAAACATCGCTAAACCAAAACATTTACAACTTGGAACAGTTGAAAAACCCCCGGCATTGTCATTTCAAAGTTCAACATTTCAAAAACGGGTGAACCGACTCTAATGAAACTTAGCTAAGAACCATCACGATTAAACTAGCTTTCGATTAATAATCCGCATCGAAATAGGTCCATCCGTTTGGGCACTATTATACCACAGACAGATACACAGGTCAAACTTATAACACCCCTCTTTTTCGTCGGGGGGTTAAAAAATAACCACGGTACCCACAATCTGTGATTCTTTTGTTTCAATTTTCCAACAACTTGCTGTATTTGGTATATTATTAAGTATATTTCTTTAGTTTAAAGTAAGATTTCATAAACATAATGCAAACGGGATATTGACCGCGATCACCTCATGGGTTTGATGAGCTCCCGATATTTCGACGCAGTTACAAACTGACGAATCGATGTTGCTAATGTTGTTGTTATGTCTAATCACGTCTAATGCAATTAACCGCGAATCATTTGAAACTGTTAAGATTTCATAGGTAACCAAAAAATAATTAATACATCTAATTGAAAAACATGTGACACAATGTACATTCGGACCAACTGTGCATACAACGAGTTTAAATGTGAATAACAAACAAATACCTACTTAATGCTAATTTACAACGACACGAGACGTGAAAGTATTATAGTAGAAGTACGTATAGTTGCATACCTAGAGTTAAGTCAAATCAAAATCAAGTTTTCGATCACAGAACCAATAATATCTCCAAAACCGTGTTAGGACCCAAGGTCTACTTAAACGTGAAAAGATAGCAAATTAATAACCCCAACAATATCTCAAACAAAAAAAAGTTGAAAAACCCCTGACATTGTCATTTTAAAATTCAATATTTCGAAAACGGGTTAACCGATTTTAACGAAACTTAGCTAAGAACTACTCGATTAAATTAGCTTTCGATTAAAAAAAAACCGCATCGAAATCGGTCCATCCGTTTGGGAGCTATGATGCCACAGACAGATACATTGATACACATGTCAAACTAATAACACCCCTCTTATTCGTCGGGGGTTAAAAAATTTACGGTCCATGTGTCGTACACCCTGTACTTACAAACTGTAAGTACTTATATTTGGTTCACAATGACTCAGTTAGCAAAGTCAGTGATGACGAAGTGTCTCAGTTTTCTGTCAAAATATTGGTATAGGTTTTTACATTGTTTGTATGATTCAAAGCCGAGCTTATCCTCATAAAAAACATGTCACCATTGCTAATTGAGCGACGCATCTGTCGGTTCTTTTACTGAGTCTCGACACTGATGCATCAGAGTTTGCCTAATTATAACCTAACCCATTGACTTACCAACACCATAGACTTTGGGTAGTATCGCTTGGAAACGTCCGAACCAAAAGACCACTAATTTGCAAAGCAGTCGTGTAAAAATACCACTAATCGAGCGTCAGTCAGTCTTAGTTTGGTCGAACGACAGCGCTACGACGCATGGCTGTCATCGAAAAATTTCTTCTGTGGCATCGTAGCTCCAAAACGGATGGACCGATTTCGATGCGGTTTTTTTTAATCGAAAGCTAGTTTAATCGAGATGGTTCTAGCTAAGTTTCATTGGAGTCGGTTTACCCGTTTTTTAAATATTGAACTTTGAAATGACGATGTCGGGGGTTTTTCAACTTTTTTAAGTTGGTTAGGTTAAGTTAGGGTTATTATAATACATATTTAACTGGACATTCTGAGAAAAGGCCTTGGGCTATTAGTTCTCGGGCGATTGTGCGGATTAGGACATTCGATAAGCGATTTACTTCGTATTTTTCCTAATCGTGAATCTCAATATCGGCAGTATCTTATCTGTCTAGAATTTGAGCTCTCTCCAAGGGCACAGTTTCTTCCGCCATTTTTTAGGGTTCCGTACCTCAAAAGGAAAAAACGGAACCCTTATAGGATCACTTTGTTGTCCGTCTGTCTGTCTGTCTGTTTGTTTGTCTGTCTGTCAAGACCCTTTTTCTCTGGTACGTGGAGATACATGGCAGGCTGAAATTAATATCAAATACTCAAGCCTGCGGTCCCTTGAAGCTGTGAAAAAATCAACCTTCTAAGTTAACGCAATCAATAGATACAGTCATTACAAAGGCTATTTCCATACAAATTGCTGAAATCCAAAAACCTAAAGGGTACTTAAAGTTGTCCTAGAAACAAAATTTGGTGTGAAGGTACCTCTTATAGTACAACCACTCCGAAAAGTTGCAAAATTCTAAATTTTTATGTCTGTCTGTAGATTTCACAGAACAATATAAGTTGACCCCACACTGCGTACACTTCGCTTAGGAGGAGAGCCCTGCCAACACTGGACAACTTAAAACACTGGGGAAAAGCGTTAAAATCTATCTACGGAACCCTCGTGCGCGAGTCCGACTCCGACTTGGCCGTTTTTTTATCTATTCCTGATGTTATTAATAGCTAGCTAATAAGATATTAGGGAGCGAATGTTTCACAAAATACGTAGAAAGGGAGAATCATGACAAAGAATCGCGAGTCGAAAATCCGCTAGGATCGCTACTGCGTCGAGTGGGGTCTATCTGTCATTTCCTACCACTGAAACATTAATACACAGAAAAAAACTAGAAAAATGCCAACCCCGGGAATCGAACCCGGATCCTCGACATTCCGGGTCGTGTGCCTTTCCCCTACACCACGATTGACATAAAATGCCAACCCCGAGAATCGAACCCGGATCCTCGACATTCCGGGTCGTGTGCCTTTCCCCTACACTACGATTGACATAAAATGCCAACCCCGAGAATCGAACCCGGATCCTCGACACTCCGGCTCGTGTGCCTTTCCCCTACACCACGATTGACATCGTGTCAATCACATTACACATTGTGACATTATGTTAATCGTGGTCGTCGAGGATCCGGGTTCGATTCCCGGGGTTTTAATTTTTCTGGTTTTTTTTCTATGTATTCATGTTTCAGTGAGTTTATAAAAAATTTAACTGATGGTCACGGGAAAACCGTAAAAATAAAAAAATTGGGGAAAAAATACAAAAAGATACCTACTCCAACTGAGATCATTCTCTACGAATAAGAGACAACCTACTGGGTTACCATCACCAGCCTTCGTCCCACTGCTGGGCACAGGCCTCCTCTCAGAATGAGAGGGCTTGGGCTATAGTTCCCACGCGGGTCCAGTGCGGATCGGGAACTTCCCACATCATTGAATTGCTACGCAGGAGTGCATGTGCAGGTTTCCTCACAATGACGACCGGATGGCCTAGTGGTTAGCGACCCTGACTATGAAGCTTGAGGTCCCAGGTTCGAATCCCGGTCGGGGCAGATGTTCGTATGATGAATACAAATGTTTGTTCTCGGGTCTTGGATGTTTAATATGTATACACGAGTAAGTATGTATTTATCTATATAAACGCGGATAAACATACTTATGTTTATCCGCTATCTAGTACCCATAGTACAGGCTTTGTCTATAGACATAATGAAAACGGGATATTTCGCGATTACCTAACCTTAGGCTTTGTCTAGTTTGGGACTAGGTCAATTGGTGTCAATTTGTCCCATGACATTTATTATTTATTATTAATGTTTTCCTTCACCGAAAAGCTCATGATAAATTACTAATGTAATTCCGCACCTGAGTTCTGAAAAACTCAGAGGTGCGAGCCGGGGTTTGGACCCACGACCCTACTACTACTGGGTTATGACCAGCGATCATCCTAGTGGATTTTTGACTCGCGAAAGCCCTCATTGGTTTGATTATTATTAATAAATTCATCATCAGCCTCTTGTACGGTCAAGGAATTAAATTTCCAACCCACCTAAGGTTTAACATCGTATAGCAAACTGTCACCATAAGAGCTAGATAGAACACGACGTTGCTTTGACATGTCGCGTTTGCGTTGACATTTTCGACCTTAATGCATAGCGAATGTCTAACAATATTTCAACGAAATGGGTAGGAAATTAAATTCCTTGACTCCCTCTGGGCATAGGCGTCCTCTCAGAATGAAAGAATTTTTTTTTTTAATAAAATGGAAAGCAAAACGGCAAATGGTCCACCTGTTAGTGACCACCACTGCCCATAGACATCCGCAACACCAGAGGAATAATATTGTCTTATACCCCAGCTATCAACACCGGAACGCAACAGTGCAAACACTGCTGCTTAGCGGCAGGATTAGCGGGTAAGACCATGCTCGCAGTCCCACCACTACATCCCTCCTTAGAAACTTTCGCGTTAAATATAAAACATTGCAATAATATTTCAAAATTTGCTAGTTCCCTATCCCGTGGGAATTTCGAAAATCCCTTCTTGGCGCACCTCTAGGATACTCAAGGTATATGTTTGCCAAAAAAAAGTCTCTAGGTCCAGTGGTTTAGGCTGTGCGTTGTCTGTCAGTCAGTCAATCAGTCACGGTACTGCTTTGTTGGTACTTATAGAAGATAAGTATGTACCTAAATCCAGGCTCCTGTTTCACCATCTTTACAATTGTCAGTTTTGTATGAAAATTTATTCGAACTACATTTCTTTGACAATATGAAGCGCGCTAAAACAAAAGCTCTTCAAGTCAGCAGTTGGCATCGATATGTTATTGAAAACTTAGTTGATGCAACTTGTGACCAAAGGGCTGGCAGTTTTCTCTCTCAAATAATCAGCATCGCTATTCAGCGAGGCAACGCTGCCAGCCTTTTGGGCACTATGCCACGGGGGCCTTATTTAGATTTAATTTAGTTTCAAGTTGTAGTTTATTTAGTTTAAGCTTAGATTTAATGTCATTGTAAATTGCTTTTATTGTGTAAATATTGTAAAGTTGGTGAAATGTTGGCATGATGTACATATATTTTTATTTGCAAACCGTCTTCCTTGACAGTATGGCAAAACAAGTCGATGGTTAATACGAATACTTCTTTTTCCATGAAAACCCTATTCACGTTTGTATTTTTAACAGCGAAAGACTGCGTGTGTTTATTTGATGTTTGATTTAGCATACACTAAATCCAATACTTACGGACATAAGTCTTTAAAGTACCATAATAAATATTAAGTCAAAACAGCTCTAATTTTTGATCGACTTCAAAAAAGGCTGCATGTTCCACTGAACGTATTGTTTTTTATTTTATTTTATGTATTCACACTGATTTATCCATTGATTTACCAACACCATGGACTTTGGGTTAGCGTTTGAAAACGTCCGAACCAAAAGACCACTAATCGAGCGTCAGTCAGTTTTAGTTTGGTCGAACGACAGCGCCATGACGTACGGGTACGGCTGTCATCGAAAAATGCCGTGTTGTACTGGGACACATTTTTCGTGAATTTTGTACTGGAGTAAGTCAATGGATTTCTCTTTCAAATGTGAACCGATTGTAAAAAATCTTTTTGTATTCAAAATTCAAAATTCTCTTTTACAGTTGAATGCTCTTTTACACGTCATTTTTTTGAGTCTACCAGCGCTTTCGGATAGACCATGATTGCCAAGAAGAATGCGCCGCAAGAAGCTTGGCACAAACTCATTTTTTTCTAAAAACAAGTTACATTAGATCTTACAATACGTAACCACAGCTTTTGCTCACTCTGTGATTAAAAAAAAAGAGAAAAAAATACCGTAATTTAGTAAAAAGTGTATTTTTTTTTATTAGAACAGCAAAACCAGAATACTTTAATTTATTCGCACGTTTTAATTGAGCAGGAGATGTATAGGGTCTCCAGGTCAAATATCTTTAGAATTACAAGGGGATGTGTAGAGTCCCAGAATTAATACTATAATATGATACTTAATCTAAATGGCTTAGAGATGTATAGTCTCTAGGGTCAATTTAAACTAAATTTAAAATCAGCAGAGGTGTAAAACGCCTCCACGGTCATATTCGAAAGAGTATATACTTCTGAGGTGGTCCCATTGTCACTAAGTCAGAATCTGGGTGATGGGATCCCAGGGAAATTGAGGGCAACCCTCAAATTTTATGGGCACGTATTTACGTGTTTCATATATAGGTATCTAAAGCTATTCAAGTATTGGTGTCTGGTGGTCATCATCGCATGCTGATGAGCTGATGATGGAAGGTACAACTCCTTAACGGTTAGGAGTTAGGGGATAGTTTGTGCGTTCCGAACATGTTGACCTATGCGCGCAAGTTTGGACCTTATTCGAGAGCGACTGAGGCGTAAGAGGCTACATTTGTAGCCTTTTATGCGCTTCATTTTTGGCGTGCTGAGACATATCTACCTCTTTATCCTATCAAGTTTGAATTTCTAAAAATACTTTCCTAGTGCACCTCTAGAATACTCTAGAATACCAGAGGTTAAGGCTGTGCCACGGACCAACCACCCTCTGGACACCGCATCTTGGAAGGTCATTACGAAAATAGTCGCGGTGAGCGGGCCGGCGGGCGGGCGGGATGACGTCCACAGACCGGGAGACGAGCTGTCGGTAGGCCTCCAACAAGATGGAGCGACGACCTAGTAAAGATCGCGGGACCGCGGTGGATGCGGAAAGCACAAGACCGGTCTGAGTGGAGAGCCTTGGGGGAGGCCTATGTTCAGCAGTGGACGTCTTTCGGCTGACATGATGATGATGATAAGCGGGCCGGGGGAATGCGTTGTCTGTCAGTCAGTCACGGTACTGTTTTATTTTTTTATGTATAGATGTAATAATATCATTGAATGCGTGACTGTATTATTTGCTCACGCGTCTCTTAGCGCAATTATTATTGCAACCGACTGTATTTGCTTGCTGTTTAATAATCATTACCGTTCAATTATCGTGTGAAGTGTACCAGAAATATTAGGCAGTTATTTTCGGGCATCATTGTCGAAATAATAAGCTACGTCACACGTTACATAAAAAATATGAGACTAGTTTTGCGAGCATGTTACAGTACGATTACTCTAAGTTTACCACACTTACAGATGGTTTGCCTTCCTTTCATTTTCAAATTAAGTATGTTTGCGGGTGGTAGAACCTTGTGCGAGGTCCGTCCGGATTGCTACCACCATCTTACTCGCTAATCCTGCCGGTAAGCAGCAGTGCTTGCACTGTTGTGTTCCGGTGTGGAGAGTAAGACAGCCGGCGTAATTACGGGCACAAGAGGCATTTTATATTAGCTCTCTAGGTTGGCAACGCATCTGCAAACTTTCCGGGGTTCACAATATGACAACCATGTACTCTAGTGGCTTTAAAGGCAACATTGATGTTGTTTGTTTTTAAAATTGTATGTATCTTATCAGACAGCCAGCCAACATAAGTATGTTGCCTTTAACTACTAGAGTCTATGAAGCTTGAGGTTCCGGGTTCGATCCCCGCAGATGTTTGTATGATGGATACGAATGTTTTTTTCTCGAGTCTTGGGTATTTTGATTTTGTTTTGATTGTATTTTGTCGACCGAATAGCCTAGTGGTTAGAGACCCTGACTATGAAGCTTGAGGTCCCGGGTTCAAATCCCGGTCGGGGCACATGTTTGTATGATGAATATGAATGTTTGTTCACGGGTCTTGGATGTTTAATATGTATCTAAGTATGTATTTATCTATATAAATATGTTTATCCGTTGTCTAGTACCCATAGTACAGGCTTTGCTTAGTTTGGGACTAGGTCAATTGGTGTCAAATTGTCCCGTGATATTTATTTATTTTATTTATTAATATGTATTTATGTACGTATCCTAAATATCGTAATCCTAACTAATATTATAAATGCGAAAGTAACTCTGTCTCTCTGTCTGTCTGTTTGTTACCTCTTCACGGGAAAACCGCTGCACCAATCTGGATGAAATTTGTTAAGAAGACAGTCTGAATATTGAGGAATAACATAGGCTGCTTTGTATTAGGGAAAATTACATAGTTCCCGCGTGATAGCGATAACCGAAATCTACGCGGACGAAGTCGCGGGCAACAGCTAGTAATATAATATAGTACTCAAAATCAAAATCAAAATCAAAATCAAAATCAAAATTTTATTCAGCAAATAGGCAGTTGAATGCTCTTTTACACGTCATTTTTTTTGAGTCTACCAGCGCTTTCGGAAAGATCATGATTGCCAAGAAGAATGCGCCGCAAGAAACTTGGCACAAAGTCATTTTTTTCTAAAAACAAGTTAAATTAGCTCTTACAATACGTAACCACAGACAAATTACACAAAGAAACCTCACTCTGTCATTAAAAGATTAAGAGAGAGAAAAAAAAACCGCATTTTAGAAACAAGTGTAAAAAGTAATTATTAGAACAGCAAAACCAGAACACTACTTTACTGGCACGTTTTAATTGAGCAGGAGATGTATAGGGTCTCCAGGTCAAATATCTGTGAAAATTTAAATTACAAAGGGATGTATAGGGTCCCAGAATTAATAGTATAATATAATACTTAATCTAAATGGCTTAGAGATGTATAGTCTCTAGGGTCAATTTAAACTAAATTTAAAATCAGCAGAGCGTATGGTTCGGGCCCTTTAATTTTTGATGCTAATTTTGTGGCACTAATTAGTGGCAGCATGAAGCAGACATACGGGAGGCGCCTTTGGCTTTTCTATGAGCTACAATTTGTCAAGGGGGACGAGGTACACTCGCGGACTTTAATTGTCGGGCCACGATAGAACCTTGTCGCAAATAGTCACGGTCAAAATAATATTGAAATTTATTCGTTGACATGGCGTTACTTCGCTATGACAGTGGTGTATGATAGCTCAACAATTTAAGCCCGTGCGTGTACACACGTACAGCACACGTCTGCATTCATGTCACAATTTGTTACGCTCCTACGAACTCGTACTAAAACAAAACTGTCACACAAATGCTTAAAGCACGCACACAACCAATAAACCATGTGCATCCAATAAACCATGTGCATCCAATAAACCATGTGCATCCAATAAACCATGTGCATCCAATAAACCATGTGCATCCAATTTTTGGCAGAATGGAAATCGCGTGTTAACATTCGGTAACCTATCACAACTCCGAAAAAGTGTTTCACCTTTTTTTCGTTTAGTTCGAATGCATTTCTTTTTTCTGAAACTCGAAATATTTCAGAATTTATTAGCAGGATCATCGTGTGGAACCGTTTAGGTTGGGTTCGTTTTATAAAAATCCTGAAATATTTACATTTTCGGAATAAATAAATAAATAAATATCATGGGACAATTTGACACCAATTGACCTAGTCCCAAAGTAGGCAAAGCCTGTACTATGGGTACTGGACAACGGATAAACATACTTATATACATATTAAACACCCAAGACCCGAGAACAAACATTCATATTCATCATACAAACATCTGCCCCGACCGGGATTTGAACCCGGGACCTCAAGCTTCATAGTCAGGGTCTCTAACCACTAGGCTATTCGGCCGAATAAAGCGCGTTCGGATAAATGAAATTATCTATAAAAACGGCAAAAAAAGTCATGTCTGTTGTCGGTATGGGAGCTCCATTAAAATGTTTATTTTATTCTGTTTTTAGTATTTGTTGTTATAGCGGCAACAGAAATACATCATCTGTGAAAATTTCAACTGTCTAACTATCACAGTTCATGAGTTACAGCCTGGTGACAGCTGGACAGACAGACAGACAGACAGAGAGACAGACGGACGGATAGCGGAGTCTTAGTAATATGGTCCCGTTTTTTACTCTTACCCTAAAAAGGTGAAACGAGAAAGTGGTGAAACGATTTTTCGGACACGCTAACATCCCAATCTTAACATCTCCATTCCTTTCGTGCTCTAAGAGTGTTAGTGATATTGAGAAGCGCGCGCCGCACGGGCGCCGCCATCGGCGCGCGGCTCACCGCCTGCGGCTGCAGAGCTGTTCAGTTCAAAACGTTTCAAAGGGCATTGATAATATCCATGTTTATATTATGTATCAATGGATAGGGGTCAATAGTTGTTCAGGTTTTTATTAAAAGTACCCGGCCAACAGCGTGTTGGATACCAAAAAGTCCTTGCATACTCAGAATACAGAACAAACCAGAAAGTGAGCCAACTAAAATTACTCTTAAACAGAGTAGTCTGCGTAGTCATCTTCGTGCACGCTGTGTATCGTGACGTGTTGTACGAATGACAATACTAATTCATCCTTTTTGTGACGTTCTTACTCGTACATACAGAAATGCAGTTGGGCTTATAAAAAACAGAACATATAATAATAATTAAATTTCATGTATAAACTGGTAGCGAAATCAATAAAAAACCGGCCAAGTGCGAATCAGAGTCGCGCACGAGGGTTCCGTAGAATGATTTTAACGCTTTTCCCTAGTGTTTTAAGAAGTCCAGTGTTAGCAGAGCCCTGCTCCTAAGCGAAATGTACGCAGTGTATGGTCAACTTACATTGGTCTGCGAAATCTAGAGACAGACATAAAAATTTAAGATTTTCAGACTTTTGTGAATGGTTGTGCTATAAGAGCTACCTTCATACCAAATTTCAAGGTTCTAGAACAACTGGATGGACTTAGGGTTTTCGGATTTCGGCAATTAGTATGGAAATTGTACGGGCCGGACTGTATAGACCCGCACTTTTTGGGGTTCAAAATAAAACGCGACGCTTTCGGCTTCTGATCGGATCCGTAGAAGAGGTTGTTTCCAGAGAGATGGCTGGCTGACGACTGTGAGAAGACTCCGAGACGACTGACTACCCAGCGCCGCGCGGGCTCTATTTATACTGCTCGGGCGAGAGCGGGGGCCCGGGGCGCCGGGTTCGTTTGTCCTTCTCACACTCGGGCGAGCGTGGGGGCCGGGGCCGGATCCGATACTATTTTATTTCTCTTTCTATTACTATCTATTTACATGAGCTTAGCCTATTTTTCTATACGATACTTATATAACTATTATAATATAATCTTAACCTATCTTAAACTATAATTACAAACTAATTGGACTGCGCTGTCCCGCACATTTCTCCCGCCGTTCATCGCCGTGGTGATGAAGTTTCTTCCGCGTGCTGGACCGCAGTCGACTGGTGCACCGCCGTAGGCAGGACAGCCAGTTTCTTTGTGGGGCGTCGAAGCACGCCGCCCTTGGTCGCCACGTCCGCAGCTCGCACGATGCCGTCGGCACCGGGGTACGTGGCGGTGACGATTCCCCGCGGCCATGTGTTGCGTGGAAGGGTGCCGTCGACGATAAGGACTAGATCGCCGACGGACAGCGCGGGGCCGCGCCCTTGCGGCTCCCGCCGGTGTTGGAGTTCTGGGAGATACTCCCGTATCCATCTCGCCCAGAACAGGTCGGCGAGTCTTTGTGATGTGCGCCAGGTGGCGCGTCCGACGGTATCACTTTCTTCGAAGGTCCCAGGTGTCGGTGCCCAGGCAGAGCCCCCGAGGAGAAAATGATTCGGCGTGAGTGCCTCAGGGTCGTTTGGGTCCACCGACACGTGGGTCAGTGGCCGGCTGTTGACCGTAAATTCGGCTTCGGCCAACAGCGTGATGAGCGTCTCTTCTTTAGGGTGCCGCTCGTGTAGCGTCACCTCTAGTGCGGCTTTGGTTGCCCGCACCAATCTTTCCCATTTCGAGAAACGGCTTGCCTCAGGAACTGCTTCGCTTGCAACTATCGCAACATTTTGGTGTGTTGCAAAGTTGGTTCTTTCTTCATCAGTCAGGATGGGCGTCTCTTTGTCTGCTGATGAAGGCAAGACCTTTTCTTCTGGCCACTCTTCCGGTGGCTGACGCAGAAAGGCTGGGCCCTCGTACCATCTATGATTCTTTGTAAAGTTCTCTGGTACGTCCCGGGTTGCATCGTCCGCAGCGTTTAAATTCGTTGGTATCCATCGCCATTCGTTGACTTTACTGGTCTCTTCTATTGCAGCTATGCGGTGTGCAACGAACGGGCGATAGGTGCGTGAGCCGCTGCGGATCCAGTGTAGCACTGTCTTGCTGTCCGTCCAGTAGATGGTGCTGTCTATTCGTTGTCTATGTTCTTTTTTCACTACTTCAGCCATGCGCGTGCCCATTACTGCTGCTTGGAGCTCCAGTCTCGGGATCGATGTGAGCTTCAATGGGGCGACGCGCGCTTTGGCTAGCACTAGCGATGTGTACACCCGACCGTCGGGTTGTTCGGCGCGCCAATACAGCGCCGCGGAGTAGGCTGACTCGCTGGCGTCTGTCATTACGTGCAGCTGTAGGTTGGAGGCGTCGCTGAACCCTGGGTAAGCGCGGGGTACTGACACATCCCGTAGAGCTTTTAGATGTGTCAGCCATTCTTTCCACTGATCGGCGAGATCGTTGGGTAGTCGCTGGTCCCAATCTATGCCCCTGCGCCATGCTTCTTGTAGCAGACTCTTCGCTCTTATTGTGACCGGTGACGCGAAGCCCATGGGGTCATATAATGACATCACTATCTTTAGTGCTTCACGTTTCGTCGGCGTTCCGGTCTCGAGGACGGCTGGCGGGATGCGTGCCAGGTCCAGGTTAAAGCTTAGTTCGTCTGTTCCGGGTCTCCAGATAAGTCCCAGGACACGTTCGCTCGGGCCGCCGTCGTTGAGCTTAACGGCGTTCGGCTGTTCGGATGTGGCCTTCATGGCTATCATCACTTCCGCGCTGTTTGATGTCCAGCCGCGGAGGTTGAAGTTTCCCATCTCGTGTATCTGTTTGACGGCAGACGATGTGTCGATGGCTTCTTTCACTGTCTTGAAGCTATCTAAGTAGTCATCGACATAATGATTTTCTATTATTGCCGTTGCGGCTCTATTATCTATGTTTCGATGCTTCATGGCGTTGAAATTCTTCACGTATATCGCAATTGATGGAGAACACGTCGCTCCGAAAATAAGCGACGTCATTCTATATTCGGTGGGTGGCGTGTCGCCTCGCTCTGCTCCTCTCCACAAATATCTTAGTGCGTCTCTATCTTCTTCTCGCACTTTGACTCGCATAAACATCTCTGCTATGTCGGCTGTTACTGCCACCGCATGTTGTCGGAATCGCATCATAACACCCGGCAGCGACTGCAATAAATCTGGGCCGGACATTAGGTGATCGTTGAGTGACGTCCCCTTTGTTTTTGCCGCCGCGTCGTGCACCACCCTGAACTTGTTGGGTTTCAGAGGGTTAATGACTCCGAAGTGAGGTAGATACCAGGTTCGTCCCGGCGTTGTGGTAGCGGGAGCTGGCTCGGCGTACCCCTTCGTCACGAGTTCTTCCATTTGCGTTGCGTATTTCTTGCGTAGTTCTGGATTCTTGTCTATCTTCTTTTCAACGCTGTGGAGGCGGCTGAGCGCGTTGTCGTAATTGCGTGGCAGTTCTATTTTCTTGCTGTTCCACAGCAGGCCAGCTTCGTACACGCCCGGCTCCACTTCTCTAACTGTTGCTTCCATAATTTTTCTCGCCTTTTCTTCCGGGTCGCTCGTTGGACGCGCAGGCTGGATGGCGAGGCTATCTATTGAGAAGAATCTTTCCATCTGTTCTTCGATCGTCTCTTGCTTTTCGTGCAAGAAGTTTACGCACGCTCCCAGCGCACGTGTGTGTGCGCCGTGCAGGACCCACCCCAGCGGGGTGCGGGAGGCTACTGGCTGGTTACGACGGCCGCGTCGCATTTGTTGCGCCACTAACAGGTGCCAGTTATCTTGGCCTATGAGGATTTTCGGACGGCCACACGTGTAGACGAGTTGGTTTCTTATGTCCTGTAGATGACGACATTCGTTGACCGTTCCCTCGTCGACTCGCTGCGCAGATAGTGCAAGGTTCCTCATCGTTCGCGCTTGGATTGCATATTTTCGACCTGCGCCTGTTAGTTCTATCTTCACTCGCTGACTCCGTTTTTGTTCAAAAGTGGAGTCCGATATGGCATCAATGCGCAGAGGGTCAAGCGGTCCCTCCGCTCCGACGTCCTCGGCCAGCTGGCTATCTATGAGGGTGACCGTTGAGCCGTCGTCGAGCAGGGCCCAAGCTTCTTTCGTGCCCAGAGGCCCGGACACTTTTACTGGTAAAATCTTCAGAAAAGAGTGTGGTCCGCAAGCCCATGCACAGGTCACTGTTTCAACTGGCGTTTCCTTCTTGTTGTCGCAGACTTTCTTCACGGTGACCTCTTCGTCTGTGTGTAGAAGCGTGTGGTGCCATCTCTCGCAACCGTCGATCGCACATTTCCTTGCTTTGCACGTGTGTGCATATTTTCTATATCGCAAGCAACGAAAACATAGTCGCTTTTCTTTCGCAAATTCCCAGCGCTGTGCGGGCACCGCTTGTGTAAACTTTGCACATTCGGGGGCGGTGCTGTGAGTTCCGTGGTTGCACACTGGACATTGTTTGCGTTCTATGGCAGCAAGCGTTCGATGCGTTGGCGGCCGGCGCTCTTGATACTGCGGTTGCGCCGACTGTACTATTTCTGGCGGAGCGAACGGCGCGCAGATATCAGCCTCTCGCTGTAGGAAGCGGGAGAGTTTCAGCAGGTCAGGCTCTTCTTGAGGTTGGCCCGCCACAAATTCGAACCATCTATATCGCATGTTCATGCCGAGCTTCTCTGTCACGTGCTTCGTGACTTCCGGGTTGTACATATAGTGGGCTCTATCCAAAGCGCGTAGCGTAGCCACTATATTACACACTTTATTCGCGAATATGCAAATGTCTCTTGGGTTGTTCGTTGGCCGCGGCAGCGACCGCAAGCGTTCCAACTCGGCGAGTGCGATGGCGTCGGGACGCCCGAACCGATTTTCCAATACTTTAAAAATGTCACTTGCACATGCACCACTTATCAACAGTTCTTCTATCGCTTCGCGCGCACGTCCTTTTACACTGTTGCGAAGTCTATAAACGTTTTCACTATCACTGAAACTATTCACTGTATCTATATATGCTTTCCTGAACGAAAGCCAGTATTGGTGCGAGCCCATAAACACTGGTAAGTCCACAGGTTTCCGCTGTTGCTGCTGGCCCGCGGTAATGGCCATGGTGATGGCCGTCGTGAGGTCGGCAAGCGGGTTAGGAGGCCGCTGCATGACCTGGACTGCTCCCGCCGGTGCTTGCATTCCGTTCGGCGGTATGGCACTATGTAGCTGCTGCCTCGGCGTCGCTGCGGCACCGAGCCACACGCCTGGTGCAGGCTGGGGCGCTGCGGCTTGGTTGTTGCGGGTGCCGAGCTCCTGCTCAAGCGTCGTGGTATTGGCGGGGTCGCCCCCCGTCGGTGGCATGTTGGCCCCGAGCCCTTGCCCGGGCGCCGTCGCGGGACTTCTTTCCGCGTGCAGTTGTTGCTGATGCTGCTGCTGTTGCTGTTGTGCGCCGAGCCATCGCTCCAGCGCCATCGAGTTGGCAGGGTCGCCCCCTGCCGGTGGCACGTAGGCGCCGGGCTCCGGTCCGGGCGCCGCGAAGTTGGCGGGCACGTCCCCCGCCGGTGGCATGTAGGCGCCGGGCTCCGGCCCGGGCGCCGCGAAGTTGGCGGGGACGCCCCCCGCCGGTGGCATGTAGGCGCCGGGCTCCGGCCCGGGCGCCGCGAAGTTGGCTGCGTCATGCTGCCTGGGTGCAGGAATTGGAGACCTGTGTCCCGAGACCCTCGTACTTTGGTCGACCCAATCCTGCACCCTTCTCGCCCGGTTGGGCTCTTCGGCCGTGTCTTCAACGACCGTGTCCTCGTCCTCGCTGTCCTCATTTTCTATAGTTGCGAGTTTCGCTCTTGCCAGCTCCATCTGTAGCCTGATCAGCTCTTGTCGCACTATTGCAGCGCGATATGCCTTGCTGCTCTTCTTCTTGCGCGCTGACGATGTAGCAGCGAGGTCGCTCTTCTCACTCGGCGGCGGCGGTGGCGCGAACGTGCCGGGGCCCGCAGGTGATCCCAGTGCGGCGTCCGCCCGCGGGGTCGCAACCCCGAGGTTGATAGCCAACAACAGTGCAGCCGTTGCCCGCGCGTCGAGTGGTCTGGCCACCACGGTAGGAGTGGTGCTTCTTGGCGGTTGAGTCGTCGCTGTGACCGCCGACGGTGGTGGTGGCGGAGGTGGAGGTATCGGTGTCGGCCCCATGCGTGTGCTCTCTGCGGCGGTCCGTGTGGAGACTGCAGACGTAGTCGCGGAATCGGCGGTGATGCCCGCAGACTCGGACGGCGTCGTATAGGCGGCGGCTGTGATGCCGCTCGACGCAGACTCGCCTCTTCTTCCGACGGAGCGCGTTACCGGCATCGCGAAACTATCCGGTTCGACTGGACCAATGTACGGGCCGGACTGTATAGACCCGCACTTTTTGGGGTTCAAAATAAAACGCGACGCTTTCGGCTTCTGATCGGATCCGTAGAAGAGGTTGTTTCCAGAGAGATGGCTGGCTGACGACTGTGAGAAGACTCCGAGACGACTGACTACCCAGCGCCGCGCGGGCTCTATTTATACTGCTCGGGCGAGAGCGGGGGCCCGGGGCGCCGGGTTCGTTTGTCCTTCTCACACTCGGGCGAGCGTGGGGGCCGGGGCCGGATCCGATACTATTTTATTTCTCTTTCTATTACTATCTATTTACATGAGCTTAGCCTATTTTTCTATACGATACTTATATAACTATTATAATATAATCTTAACCTATCTTAAACTATAATTACAAACTAATTGGACTGCGCTGTCCCGCACAGAAATAGCCTTTTTAATGACTGTATCTTTTGATTGCGTTGACTTAAGTTTGATTTTTTCACAGCTTCAAGGGACTGCAAGCATGAGTGTTTGATATTAATTTCAGCATGTTACCTCTACGCGTTCCAAAGAAAATGGGTCTTGACAGACAGACGGACAAAAAGGGATCCCATAAGGGTTCCATTTTTCCTTTGGAGGCGCGGAACCCTAAAATATTGTTTAATATAAATTTTCACTTAACTATCAAAACACCTAGTGGCCCGTATTTTCTTATGAGTAGTACAGTTCTGTATACATGACAGTACTATTGGTTAGTAATGCTAGGTAGACATTGGTTCACGTGTCGGTAGCGTGCGCGTGAGCATAGAGCTATTAATTTGAACTGTATTATGCAGCAGATAAAAATGGTGACTAGTGGGTCGAGCACGACTTTCGAAACCTGCGTCACGTAAAATCGAATAGTAAACGTTGTCGAGTTTGTATGGCTTTTGGAACAGCGCCCGCCCGTGAGCGTATTTAGAACTAAAATTTTGTATGAGGTTTCTCGATCTCGACACGATAACCGTAACGCGTAAGTCGTGCTCGACCCTCTGAGTATGCGCTACTGATTCATGATTCATCGTTAGTGCTTTGTTTAATAATTACGTGATGTCACATGGGAAACGATGAGACTGCAATCACAAGTTTAACTACTGCAAGCATTTACTTACTAATTATACTTTTAAAATACTCACTGAAACATGAATACACAGAAAATTATCATTTCAAAGTTCAATATTTCAGAAACAGGTGAACTACCTGCGAGTGCGGGTGGTAGGACCTTGTGCGAGGTCCGTCCGGATCGTTACCACCATCTTACTCGTTAATCCTGCCGCTAAGCAGCAGTGCTTGCACTGTTGTGTTCCGGTGTGGAGAGTAAGACAGCCGGTGTAATTACGGGCACAAGAGGCATTTCATCTTAGCCCTCTAGGTTGGCAACGCATCTGCAAACCCTCCGGAGTTGCGGGTGTCTATGGGCAGTGGTGATTACTTACCATCAGGTGACCCACTTGCTCGCTTGCCTTCCTCGTTGTATAAAAAAAAAACCGATTTTAATGAAACTTAGCTAAGAACCATCCCGTTTACACTCTAGCTTTCGATTAAAAAACTGCATCTAAATCGGTCAATACGCTTGGGAGCTATGATGCCACAGACAGATACACAGATACACAGGTCAAACTTATGACAGCCCTCTTTTTCGTCGGGGGTTAAAAAACAAACAGAATCCCGGATCCTCGACATTCCGTATCGCGGCGCTATACCCTGACACCAAGGTTTTAGATAGATCAAGGTTCGATTCACGGGGTTAGCATTTTCTGTTTTTAGGGTTCCGTACCTCAAAAGGAAAAAACGGAACCCTTATAGGATCACTTTGTTGTCCGTCTGAATCGCCGGTCTGTCTGTCTGTCTGTCTAGACCCTTTTTCTCTGAAACGCGTGGAGGTAGCATGCTGAAATTAATATCAAATACTCAAGCCTGCGGTCCCTTAAAGCCGTAAAAAATCAACATTCTAAGTCAACGCAATCAAAAGATACAGTCATTAAAAAATCTATTTCCATACAAATCGCCGTTCTGAGAAAACCTAAAGGGTACTTCCAGTTGTCCTAGAAACTTGAAATTTGGTATGAAGGTAGCTCTTATAGCACAACCACTCGGAAAAGTCTCAAAATCTTAAATTTTTATGTCTGTCTGTAGATTTCGCAGACCAATATAAGTTGACCCCACACTGCGTACATTTTGCTTAGAAGCAGGGCTCTGCTAACACTGGACTTCTTAAAACACTGGGGAAAAGCGTTAAAATCTTTCTACGGGACCCTCGAGCGCGAGTCCGACTCGCTCTTGGCCGGTTTTTTTTCTGTGTATTCATGTTTCAGTGAGTCGTATTTTTAACCCCCGACGAAAAAGAGGGGTGTTATAAGTTTGACCTGTGTATCTGTGTATCTGTGTGTCTGTGTATCTGTGTATCTGTGTGTCTGTGTATCTTTGTATCTGTCTGTGGCATCGTAGCTCGCAAGCGGATGGACCGATTTCGATGCGGTTTTTTTTTGTTCGAAAGCTATTTTAGTCGAGATGGTTCTTATCTAAGTTTCAGTAAAATCAATTAACCCGTTTTTGAAATATTGAGCTTTGAAATGACAATGTCGGGGGTTTTTCGACTTTTCTAAGTTGGTTATTTGGATGATTATTAACTACATACACAAACCCCAAAAAAATGGGGGAAAAAATACAAAAATACAGTCCATTTGAGATCACGGATTGACTTACTAACACCATAGACTTTGGCTCCAGTACAAAATTCACGAAAAATGTGTCCCAGTGCCCTAAGCACGACTTGTCGAATCCTGCGTTACGTTACGGTTATCGTATCGAGATCGAGAAACCTCATACTAAATTTTAGTTCCAAATACGCTCACGGGCGGGCTCTGTTCCAAACGTCATACAAACTCGGTCATAGTTTACTATTCGATTTTACGTGACGCAGGATTCGACAAGTCGTGCTTAGGGCACTGTACAACACGGCATTTGTACGGCACGTCATAGCGCTGTCGTTCGACCAAACTAAGACTCACTGACGCTCGATTAGTGGTCTTTTGGTTCGGACGTTTTCGAGCGCTAACCCGAAGGAAATTATGAAGGAAATTTTGTTTCTCATACATTTTATATTTAAAGGCCTTTGGCGTTGAGAAGTTCGCCGTGTCGGCTAGTACATATACATAATATATGTATACATGTTTGTGATACCATGAAAGGAAAATCATAACGACAGTTGGTATATGTAATATAGAAATAGCTGGCATTCTTCCAATGTGCTGGATAAATATAAATAAATATCATAGGACAATTGGCACCAATTGACCTGGTCCCAAACTAGGCAACCCGCACTATGGGTGTTAGGCAACGGATGAACATACTTATGTAGATAAATAGATATTTAATACAGGTGCATTTTAATGAACAGTCAATAATTTGCCAGAAATTAAGTAAGTCTAAATGGACACGCCCTGTAAAGTTATATTTGAAATAAAAAAAACATTCTCCCATGCTTTCATTGCCTCTGCTGGTCGACGTAATGTATAGGAGAATATTTAAAAAAAAAAACTTCACAGATGTTCACTCACTCATACTCAACGCCTAGCTGAATTCCTGACGGTTTATTATAGCGCACCCTGTATACATTTATAATGAAACACCCAAAACCCGAGAAGAAACATTCGTACTCATCCTAATCCGGGATCGAACCCGGGGCCCGGAGCTTCACAGTCACGTTCTCTGACCGCTAAGCTATCCGGTCGGCAATGCGAACAAATTAGAAATTACACATTGAGTGGTGTCACAACAAGAGTATAACAGTACTTGTGTCAAGGTGCTCTAGCACACACGTCAATAACAGTACGTAAGCTTCTAGGGTATATCACCTATTCGTTACTAGCCACCCCCAGTAACTGGCCAGTTTGCCAATATAGTCTGTCATCATCATCATCATCATCATGTCAGCCGAAAGACGTCCAATGCTGGAAATAGGCCTCCCCCGCGGCTCTCCACTCAGACTGGTCTTGTGCTTTCCGCATCCACCGCGGTCCCGCGATCTTTACTAGGTCGTCGCTCCATCTTGTTGGAGGCCTACCGACAGCTCGTCTCCCGGTCCGTGGACGCCATTCTAGAACCTTCTGAGCCCATCGGCCATCAGTTCTGCGAGCAATGTGCCCCGCCCACTGCCACTTAAGTTTCGCAATTCTTCGGGCTATGTCGGTAACTTTAGTTCTACTGCGGATATCATCATTTCTGATTCTGTCCGTAGCGAAACCCCGAGCATAGCCCTCTCCATTGCCCTCTGAGTGACTTTGAGCTTTCTTATGAGGCCCATCGTTAGCGCCCACGTCTCAGAATCCGTGGGAGCCAATAATGTACGACCTGGAATGTACGGCCAATAATGTACGACCTGATAATTGGAGTCCACTTTGGCTTCCGATTATCAGGTCGTACAATATCACGGTCGCGCATTATTAGGTCGTACAAGATAATGTACGACCTGATAATGTACGACCTAATAATGTACGACCTGATAATCTGAATCCAAACGGTTAGGTTTATTTATTTTTTTCGGTTAGGTTAGGTTAGTATTGCGACAAGGCGCGAAGCGCCTTAACTCAGCGGAATAGGAGCTCTGCGAAGCAGAGCTCCGTCGACTTCGTCTCATGGTTCAGTAGTCAAAAGTGGATTCCGATTATCAGGTCGTACAATAACTGGTCGAGCAATATTTGCTCGTACTTGTTTGGTACGGGGTGATAATGCACGACCCGTATTCCGTGTACCATGTACACGGATTATCAGGTCGTGTATTATTAGGTCGTACAATAACTGGTCGTACATTAACTACACCCAGATCCGTAAGTCATCACTATCGTGATCGTATAGTCTGTAAGAGAATTAAATGCTGATATTAAGTAAGCACGACTTGTCGAATCCTGCGTTACGTTACGGTTATCGTACCGAGATCGAGAAATCTCATACTAGATTTTAGTTCCAAATACGCTCACGGGCGGGCGCTGTTCCAAACGTCATACAAACTCGTTATAGTTTACTATTCGATTTTACGTGACGCAGGATTCGACAAGTCGTTCATAGGGCACTGTTCCTAAACTGTGCACTAGTGCTAAGTGATACTCCTCATCACAGTTAAGGTGAACTAGGCAACCTCATATTTGTATTGCCAGGTTTAATCTAGATTCTAGAATGTTTATTAGTAAGTGTAAGCGCAGAAACTGAGACACTAATAAAGCCGTCTCCGAGTAATCGGGGAACATACATAAAAAAACTAAAAATAAAAATAAAAAGCCCCCGACGAATTGAGAACCTCCTCCTTTTTTTGAAGTCGGTTAAATAGATGGCTTTGCCCGCTTCGCTCGCTCGATCAAATATGCACTTTGCGATGCATTTGACTTACTAACACCATGGACTTTGGGTCTAGTACAAAATTCACGAAAAATGTGTCCCAGTACAACACGGCATTTTTCGATGACAGCCATACGTCATAGCGCTGTCGTTCGACCGAACTAAGACTGACGCTCGATTAGTGGTCTTCTGGTTCGGACGTTTTCAAGCGCTAACCCCAAGTCCGTGGTGTTTGTAAGTTAATGTTGCAATTATGATGGATAAAATCCGATTCGAGAAAATTCATGTATTCGTATTAATTTTTTGTACCAAATACGCTCGTCGGGGGCGCTGTTTCAAACGTTTTATAAATTTTCTCGATTACGTTACGTATAGGTGCTCTCATAGCGTGCAGACTTGCTTGTACCAGTTCAAGAAAATATCTATCTGTCATTGTCCACCAATAAGAGACAAGCAGTGGCCTATAATTGGTGGAATTTGACAGATCTTAGCGGATTTTTGACTCGCGATAGACCTCAAAGGAGTGTCTATTGTTCCGTGGATATTTATTTATTATTTATTTACTGTGTTGTAAATTGCCATAAGGTCTGCCGCACATGGAGCCACTAATCGCGGCCACTAATCGCGACTACTAGTAGTGAGCGCGAGCAACTCCCGCAGCTTGTAGCTTGCCCCCAAACTACGAAATTCGAAAATGGAAGTTCGTATCCTATCGTCCTGCTCACTCTCGTGTTAAACAATATTAGCTTGAGAGGGACGGCACGATACGAAGTTCGAATTTTGCACTTCGTAGTCGGTGAGCTGAACGCGGCCACTCGAACGCTCGGTTTGCGCCGATGCTGTACCAAAATACATGAAACAGACTCGTATGCAACTCTAGTGGCCGCGATGTGTGGCATTTTACACCGCGGTAAATAAATAATAATACATAAATATCACGTGTTAGCACCTTGTGTAATCCTAACCAACTTAGAAAAGTTGAAAAACCCCCGACACTGTTATTTTAAAGTTCAATATTTCAAAAACGGGTGAACCGATTTTAATGAAACTTGGCTAAGAACCATCTCGATTAAACTAGCCTTCGATTAAAAAAAAACCGCATCGAAATCGGTCCATCCGCTTGCGAGCTACGATGCCACAGACAGATACACAGACACACAGATACACAGGTCAAACTTATAACACCCCTCTTTTTCGTCGGGGGTTAAAAACTGCTATTTAAATAACGAATACCTTTGCAATAAATAGTAAAAAATAGGGTTGGCGATTGATTGTGCCTGTGAGAATAGTTGTCCCTCTGTGGTACACCAAGGGATGCTCCACAATGTCCGCGGCGAGCGCTCTGTGTTTCGCCGTGACCTTGCGCCTGGGCATCCTATATACCCCAATGCGTACTGTCCGCAGGTGAGGCGAGCTAGTTGCCCCGCGACCGCCGACAGTCGCGCACGCGCGTCCCGCGAGTGACCATGAGCAGCGGAAAGAGAAAACTTTCGTTCCTCGGCTTCGCGCCTTCACAGGTTAGAAAAAATAGATTTATTTAAAGCAGGATTACGATTTTTTTTTTGTATTGAGTACTTAGTAGTACTTACCTAACTGAAAAATGGGTTATCGACGGGCTGTTGTGTTATTTTTTGTTTTTTTTTCTGCGAAGAATGAATTGCACGCGTGCGTTTTCGTAAGAGCCTTTTTACAAATGTGTTCGTTATGATGTAAGAAACTGTAAAATTTTAAGCGAAATTTCTGAAATGTTTCAGGAGACTTGGCTAGCACATTTCAGTCGGCGTGTTTACGTTTTTCTTTGGCTGAAAGGAAAATTCTTGATTTCGTTTACGGGATACAGGGAAATATTCCGTTTTGCTGGCTTTTTGGTGCCTAATTAATCGAGTTTAAAATGGCAGCTATTTTTAATAAACATTTTATGCCACATCTTTTTTGATCGCAGTAGACATCAGTTAATTTCGGTTGTTAATAAAATTATAATATTTACAAACCAAAAAATATAAAAAATATTATTTAAGCAAAATATTTAACCCAGTTTTAATGTAAAGTCCAGTTTATTTATTAGCTGCTTCAAAATGTATAGAACTCTCAGTTTTAAGACTTAAACTAGATTCACATTTTTTCTTCGAGTGGTCCTCGAGTTTTAAACATACTGACGATTGGTACTTACTTACATCAAAGCTGATAAGCACCAAAAACCAATTAAAACGCAGCAATAGATATTTACAACGGAAACTGAAAGCATTATAAACACCTGAAGTCGGTTAATTGAATCCTTTTTTATTATTATTACAAGCTTGTACAGTCACCAGCAATAATATATGATTATGGACAGTGCTGCAAAAATATCTGATCACGGTAGAAGGCAAAAGTATATGACGACACTCGACGGCATAGAGATCTAATGGGTTGCGGCCGGCATACATATCGTTCTTGGTTAAGGGCATAAATATCGGACACCGAGTCGCTTAAAAATGAGTGGCTTGAGTCGGTCAGGAACTAAGAACTGTTAGGAATGAATTCCCGTCGCGGACCGAAAGGAAATAAATCCTTTCGCACGATTTGAATCAGTCTTCGCTCCTTTAGTTCAGTAGGTAGAGGAGTGGAGTGGATGAATCGCTTGAGTGGAACGGAGCGAGTGAGAGTGACCGAAACCGAGGAGCGAGATAAATAGCGCTCGTTCAAAGTGTCTCTAGAGCAAGTGGGAGTGAGATGGACAGCTATCATTCCGTTCCGTGTCCTTCACAGATCAAAACAGTTCCAACTCGTTCACTGAACTAAAGGAACTAAAAGTCCGAACTAGTTCCTTTCACCGATTGAACGAGATCGGAGCGCTCCCTTTAAAGACCGAGCAGGCACAACTCTAATGGGTATGTATTACAATACCGACAAATCATAATACCTACAATTGAAATGCCGACGCTTAACACATCGAAATTCAGAATACCGACAGTACAAAATACCGATAACCGCTATACCGACGTTTGAAATACCTATTTTCAAATGACTGGTAGTTTTAGAGAAGAAAATAAAACAAACAGAAAATTTGTCTACAGGGAAATAAGGCGATCGGAAATTTTTATACAAGAAAATAAAAATATCGGAGAATTCATCTAACAAATCCCTTTTTCGACCACTTCTCGGTATCCGATTGAGCTGAAATTTGGCATACTTATGCAAGTCTGGTTACAATACAATAATCTCGTAGTGAAATTCTGTTGGTTGGGCCAGGATCGTCTCCATAGGAGGGAATTCTTCAACAGTTGATGGTATCGACTTGAAATTAAAATTGTAATTATACCTACTGACATAAAACTATAAACAAAAACTGAAAAACTTATTTTAGGTTCCAACTTATTTTAGATTATTGGGTTAGGTTAGAATTGCATCAAGGCGCGAAGCACCTCAACTACGCGGAATAGGAACTCCGCGAAGCGGAGCTCCGTCGACTTCTTCTCGCAGCTGTTAAATTCTAACCTAACCTAACCTAACCTAATAACCTAAAATAAGTTGGAACCTGAAATAAGTTTTTCAGTTTTGTTTATAGTTTTATGTCAGTAGCTATAATTACAAATTTAATTTCAAGTCGATACCATCAACCGTTGAAGAGTTCCCTCCTATTGAGATGATCCTGGCCTAACCAATAGAATTTCACTACGAGATTATTGTATTGTAACCAGACTTGCATAAGTATGCCAAATTTTAGCTCAATTTGATACCGAGAAGTGGTCGAAAAAGGGCCTTCCGTTCATAGGCTTTGTGAAATTCGGTCTTTCGTACTTCGGTATTGTAATACATACCCATCCGATCACATGGACCGCGTAAATATCTGACATGTCACAAAATCGAAGCACTTAACTTGCACTGTCCGTATGTATGTATACTACTAAAAAAATATGGGCAGCTAAGTATTTTGATCGTTACGTGAAAATTATGTTAAAAGGTATTGAAATATCTAAGTGAAACAATTGAATACTTAATTAAATGATTATTTGTCTAAATAACAACTTCAGCCTTGTAATTAATGTTATTTTAAAAATATAATATTAGTGCTTAAAACAATTTTCACGTAACGATCAAAATACTTAGTAGACTCATTTTTTTTTTAGTAGTAAGTATATTATGCAAGCTGTCCGTAAAATCTTGCAACTGAATTTTAAAGCAGTTATCCTCAACCGATTAAGATGAAATTCGGAATACTTGTGTAAATCCGGTGACAATACAATAATCTGGTAGTGAAATCATGGTGATGCAACCAGGATCGTCTCCGCAGGAGGGAACTCTTCAACGGTTAATGGCATCGACTTGAAATTTTGTATGTAGCTATGTGTAAGTTGGATGACAATACAAGCACAGACAACAATAACCTAACCAACTTGGAAAAATTTAAAAACCCCTGACATTGTCATTTTAAACTTCAATATTTCAAAACGGGTGAACCGATTTTAACGAAACTTATCTTTCGATTAAAAATACCGCATCGAAATCGGTCTATCCGTTTGGGAGCTATGATGCCACAGACAGATACACAGGTCAAACTTATAACACCCCTCTTTTTCGTCGGTGGTTAAAAAGTAGAGAAGTAGAAAACTAGCTTTTATGCTGAAAAGCTAGTTTAAAAATGAAATTTTATGGTTAGGTAATTTATTCCGTTAAAAATAAACTTGTCAACGTTTTCTTTGTCAAGGGTACCACGTGTGGGACCCAGTCTCCACATGTGTTTATTTTTTCTGGGGCATGGCGGGCTGTATAACATTGAACTTCTCCCACTTAAGCAAAATAATTTTGAGATGAGCTTTGATTATATTCAAGTACCCAATTTGAGATATCATAGGGTCAATCACCTTTTTATTGCCACTCGTTGCCATGGAGATGTCCCCCGGGTAACTCGTCTAAAATAAGATTTTCTTAATCAGGATTTGCATGCTTAGGAGATGAAGCATGAAGGAATTGGCATGTAACTGTCGAAACTCCTAACGTTTGATGGAGTGGTGCCTTAGAAAATCTTATTTAGACGAGTGACCCCGGGGACATCTCCATGGCAACAAGTGGCAAAGAAAAGTTCATTGACCCACTTAGGATATTATGTGTAATGGTAGTTTATGCAACTTATTCTCTATATTTCGTACTAAGTATATTTAATTATTCTAAAATTTGCTAGCAGACACGTTATTGGCAGCAGTGTGCTGGCGTGTCTTAGGATTGGACAGAAATGCACCGTTATCTTGGTGCGAGAATCTTAAAATAATTCGAGTATCAGTAAAATATGTGTTTGTTATGTTGCCGAATGCATTGCCAAAGCGACTGCATTTTGTGGGTTTGATGAATGACGTCACAGCACGTTACTTTTTTAAGGTTGTTCTTCTTTTAGTGCCCTCTCCTATCGGAGGTCGGCTGTCATTAGGGCTATCTTTATTTTCGAGACTGCCGCCCGAAAGAGGGATCTGGTACTCATCCCGAACCAGTCTCTAAGGTTTCTTAACCAGGACATACGTCTACGGTCAGGTGGTCTGCGGCTTTGAATCTTTCCCTGGCTTTTAGGGTTACGTACCTCAAAAGCAAAAAAACGGAATCCTTATAAGATTACTTTGTTCTCCGTCTGTCTGTCTGTCAAGACCCTTTTTTGTGGAACGCGTGGAGGTAGCATGCTAAAATTAATATCAAATACTCAAGCCTGCAGTCCCTTGAAGTTGTGAAAAAATGTGACTTCTAAGTCAACGCAATAAAAGATAGAGTGAGAGGGCCCAGTGCGGATTGGGAACTTCACACACATCGTTGAATTACTTCACAGGATTGGGCAGGTTTTCCTTCACTGAAAAGTTTTATGATAAATTACAAAATTCCAAAAATAAATATTATTTGTAAGGGAGGCACTCCATACATGAAACAGAAGTTGAATTTTTTCGAAGCAACTTTTTGGTGAATATTTTTGGAAATAATGTTCATGGATTAATGAATGAAATAATGTTCTTTAGTGTTCATGAATTCATGATTCCGTGAGTATTTAAAAAGTATGGTACTTACTCGTTTTAAGGTTATAAACCTTACCAACTTAGAAAACTTGAAAAAAACTCTCGACGTTGTCATTTCAAAGTTAAAAATATCAAAAACGGGTGAACCGACTCTATGAAACTTAGCTAAAAGTAAAAACCATTTCGATTAAACTAGCTTTCGATTAAGAAAACCGCATTGACATCGGTCCATCCGTTTGGGAGCTATGATGCCACAGACAGATACACAGACACACAGAGACACAGGTCAAACTTATAACACCCCTCTTTTTCGTCAGGGGTTAAAAGTATACTTCATTCAAATCATGAAACTCGTAACTTCATTCAAGTCAGAAGCAAAAATAGCTAAGCAACCGACGCGTTCACAATTATTAAAACACGACCCTACTGTTATAGACATAAGAGCTTGTGCAGATCATTGTGACCGCTTCGGTTGCTCAGCTAAGCACGGCTCTATTGTTATAGACATAAGCGCTTGTGCAGATCATTGTGACCACTTCGGTTGCTCAGCTAAGCACGGCTCTATTGTTATAGACATAAGAGCTTGTGCAGATCATTGTGACTGCTTCGGTTGCTCAGCTAAGCACGGCCCTATTGTTATAGACATAAGAGCTTGTGCAGATCATTGTGACCGCTTCGGTTGCTCAGCTAAGCACGGCCCTATTGTTATAGAAATAAGCGCTTGTGCAGATCATTGTGACCGCTTCGGTTGCTCAGCTAAGCACGGCTCTATTGTTATAGACATAAGAGCTTGTGCAGATCATTGTGCCCGCTTCGGTTGCTCAGCTAAGCACGGCCCTATTGTTATAGACATAAGCGCTTGTGCAGATCATTGTGCCCGCTTCGGTTGCTCAGCTAAGCACGGCCCTATTGTTATAGACATAAGCGCTTGTGCAGATCGTTGTGCCCGCTTCGGTTGCTCAGCTAAGCACGGCCCTATTGTTATAGACATAAGCGCTTGTGCAGATCATTGTGACCGCTTCGGTTGCTCAGCTAAGCACGGCTCTATTGTTATAGACATAAGAGCTTGTGCAGATCATTGTGCCCGCTTCGGTTGCTCAGCTAAGCACGGCCCTATTGTTATAGACATAAGCGCTTGTGCAGATCATTGTGCCCGCTTCGGTTGCTCAGCTAAGCACGGCCCTATTGTTATAGACATAAGCGCTTGTGCAGATCGTTGTGCCCGCTTCGGTTGCTCAGCTAAGCACGGCCCTATTGTTATAGACATAAGCGCTTGTGCAGATCATTGTGCCCGCTTCGGTTGCTCAGCTAAGCACGGCCCTATTGTTATAGACATAAGCGCTTGTGCAGATCGTTGTGCCCGCTTCGGTTGCTCAGCTAAGCACGGCCCTATTGTTATAGACATAAGCGCTTGTGCAGATCATTGTGACCGCTTCGGTTGCTCAGCTAAGCACGGCTCTATTGTTATAGACATAAGAGCTTGTGCAGATCATTGTGCCCGCTTCGGTTGCTCAGCTAAGCACGGCCCTATTGTTATAGACATAAGCGCTTGTGCAGATCATTGTGCCCGCTTCGGTTGCTCAGCTAAGCACGGCCCTATTGTTATAGACATAAGCGCTTGTGCAGATCGTTGTGCCCGCTTCGGTTGCTCAGCTAAGCACGGCCCTATTGTTATAGACATAAGCGCTTGTGCAGATCATTGTGACCACTTCGATTGCTTAGCTAAGCACGGCCCTATTGTTATAGAAATAAGCGCTTGTGCAGATCATTGTGACCACTTCGGTTGCTTAGCTACTTCTGCTGCTGACCGTACCACCCGTCTCTTTGCCATGGCGATTCAAAACTTATCGATTTAACTCCATGGATTTCTTCGTATCGCGGTGTCGGGGTAAAACGCAGTAAGTATAAAATAAATAAACACGGACATTCGTGCGAAACTGTTCAGTATATAGACCGATGGTTTTATCTTTAAGATAGACATTAGATAATATTATAACAAACACGGTTGAACTCGAATTCTTTCACGTGAAGTGCGAGATAAAGAGTTTTCGCGGATAGCCGTAAGCATGTCTGCGTTTGCTTTGTATCTTAGTAAATCTACATGTATAATGTCTGTATGTTGTTCTTAAATTTAAAGTATTAGCCGTGTCAATAGCGCGTGAGTACGGGACTTATACAGCTCCCGGCGTTACGAGACATTGTAGACGGACGCTTAAATCTACAAACAGTGATCAGAGCGCCTAGTGTAATCGCCGACCAGGCCAAGAAATACGTCTCGATCGCGTTCGCGTTTAACAATTCTCATACTATTTGACACTTTAACGCAAACGCGATCGAGACGTATGTTGTGCTTTTTGATTGCACTAAGGGCACAGTAGGGCTAGCGATTACACTAGGGGTACAGCTCTCAATACAAAAAACGTCTCGATCGCGTTCGCGTTTACGTCTGAATTACTATGGGCAGATTGGCAGCGCCACAAGTGGCACGTATCGACAACAGGCAATTCTCATACTATTTACCACTTAAACGCAAACGCGCTGAAAACGCATGTTTTGGCCGTCGATCTAGAGACTCTGGATTTGTCGATGAAGTTTGATGCGAATACGATTACATTTTACCTATTACCTTTTGGTACGACGCCGGTGTATTTGGCGTAGAAATTGTTGTAATATCTTAAGATATAAGTCAAGGGCATAAACACGTGTTACCACAATGCGACAATAATGTAAACATCATCAACTTTATTGATGCGGTAATTATTTGTAATAGTTTCTGTGTTTATGTTTTCTTTCATAATACAATGTTTGCATCATTGGATCTCCGATAAATCTGATGTTAAACGGTAAACAAAGAAAAACTGCGCTATAAAATGATCAAGATGTATTTTAAAAATTTATTTTATGTTGTTGGCCATACAAAATGCTTGAGAATATGATTGTTCTTAATTTTTTTTTGTTCGTTAAAGTTTTCTTTCTTTCTAAACCCAGACGAAAAAGAAGGGTGTTATAAGTTTGACCTGTGTATCTGTGTACCTTTCTGTGACATCATAACTCCCGAACGGATGGATTTCGATGCGGTTATTCAATCGAAAGCTAGTTTAATCGTGATGGCTAAAATCGTTTCACCCGTTTTTCAAATATTGAACTTTGAAATTACAATGTCGAGGGCTTTTCGACTTTCCTAAGTTCTGCTATAAATAACTCGGGGTTATTTATGTCTGTAGACTGAAGTGATTTTTAGCGTTCTGTACCTCAAAAGGAAAAAAAAAACCCTTATAGGATCACTTTATTGTCCGCCTGTCTGTCTGTCAAGACCCTTTTTCTCTAAAACGCGTGGAGGCAGCATGCTGAAATTAATATCAAATACTTAAACCTGCGGTCCCTCGAAACTGTGAAAAAATCAACCTTCTAAGTTAACGCAATCAAAAGATACAATCATTAAAAAGGCTGTTTCCATAGAAATGGCCGTACCCCGAAAACCTAAAGGGTACTTCCAGTTGTCCTAAAAACTTGAAATTTGGTATGAAGGTAGCTCTTATAGCACAACCACTCAGAAATTTCTCAAAATCTATTTTTTTTCTGTCTGTCGGTAGATATCACAGACCAATATAAGATGACCCCACACTGCGTACATTTTCTGCTGCTAAAACTGGACTTCTTAAAACACTGGGGAAAAGCGTTAAAATCTTTCTAAGGAACGCTCGTGCGCGAGTCCGTGTCGCACTTGGCCGGTTTTTTTTAAACTTATGGGCCGTTTCAAATTGAGTCACAGAACTATTTTTACAGTCATATATACGAGTACGATTTACATATGTTCCCATAGACAAAAGATTGAATGGCCTTTTTTTAAATGGCCAGCAATCCATCAGCGTCTGCTCTCGCGGTGTTTTTCCGACATTGCAAAGTCATGGTCTCGAAAAACGTAGATACATAAAAATGACGTGAATATAGTTTTTGCGAAGTGCAATCAATGGCTCAGATGAGTTTTATAACAAGCTGATACTTTAGTCTTGGGAGATTAATGACAATGAGATTTTAATTGGTTATCGTTATTTTGCACTGGTTGAGTTAGTACAAGAACTATTTTATAACAGTAATGATGAACCTTTAACATGAAACTACCTTGAGACTCAATCATAGTGAAATAAAAACGGATCACTTACGTATATAAGTCGAGTTTAGCCCGACATGATTCGTAGTCCTTCCTCTGGGAGCTTCGTCTCGCCGCCGCTGGGTCGTGCGCTCCCAGAGGAAGGACTACGTATTAGTCCGAAACATGTCGGGCTAAACTCGACTTATATACGTGGGTGATCCGTTTTTATTTCACTATAGTAAGGATGAACAGTAAATTTTTCAACTTATGCCAACGGTATGGTAACGAAACGGCCAAGCCTTATATATATTTTGACTGAAGTGTAGAATTTGTTAAGTTAGGGCTTGCAGAGTTAGTGAGTGGAGAGTTAGAAGCTTGGCACTACATGAAGTCTGATAACTTTTTGACAGTGCGCGTCTGATTTAGTCTTGGCAACATTTGACATGAACATGTTTTTGGTGGGATAGTATTTTTAGGAAGTGTATTTCATTAATTAACGCTAGGCAACAGCCGCTATTCAAAGTTATTGCGACTGGTCAGATATCATTGTAACCCTTTTCCAGGCATAGAACGATTTATCAACCACATAAGCGTAGTTACAATTTCAACCCTAACACAAAGATTCAAATCGAATTGAATTTACTGGAATAATTACTTATCTTAAAACTATTGCCAAATAAGTGTATTACTATTGTTAATATCATTGACTTACCAACACCATGGACTTCGGGTTAGCGCTTGAAAACGTCCGAACTAAAAGACCACTAATCGAGCGTCAGTCAACCTTAGTTTGGTCGAACGACAGCGCTATGACGTATGGCTCTCATCGAAAAATGCCGCGTTGTACTGGGGTACATTTTTCGTGAGTTTTGTACTAGCACTATATTTGTCAGAACTGATAAGAGAAAACCTGAATTCTAGTCTCATTTGATCATAAATTTACTAAAAATGTGTAATAAAATGAAAATATAAAAAGACTGCTATAGTTATTGATGATGGTTCAAAACAAAAACGTTTTAAGTAGACATCTATTGTTAATCATTTTTGACATTCAGTTACTTTGTTACATACTTTTGAACGATAGAAAGAAATCATAGATGACTGCCTACCTATGTATCTTGTTAGATACGCTGTCAAATTATAGGGCTAGACCCAGAGTCCATGGTGTTAGTAAGTCAACGGTGTATATAACTGATTGGTGCAACCTGGAAAAGGGTTAAAGGATTTCGTTTCACCTTTTATTAAGTACTAGCTGTTGCCCGCGACTTCGCGTAGATTTCGGTTATCGCTGTCCCGCGGGAGCTACAATTTTCCCGAATAAAAAGTAGCCTATGTTATTCCTCAGTATTTAAACTAAGTACCTATCTTCTTACCAAATTTCATCTAGATTTGTGCAGCGGTTTTTCTGTGAAGAGGTAACAAACAGACAGACAGAGAGACAGAGATACAGAAAGACAGAGATGCGGAGAGACAGAGTTACTTTCGCATTTATAATATTAGTTAGGACTAGCTGTTGCCCGCGACTTCGCGTAGATTTCGGTTATCGCTATCCCGCGGGAGCTACAATTTTCCCGAATAAAAAGTAGCCTATGTTATTCCTCAATATTCAAGCTATCTTTTTACCGAATTTCATCTAGATTGGTGCAGCGGTTTTTCTGAGAAGAGGTAACAAACAGACAGACAGAGAGACAGGGAGACAGAGTTACTTTCGCATTTATAATATTAGTTAGGATACGATTGTAGTAAGATCCTCTTGTTTTTTCTTCTCGCCCTTGAAATCGTGACGTAATTCCGAAACTCAAGTAGGTATCGTCGCGAATTGTGGATTCTAAGTTATCGGTTCCCTATCGCCATGCCTATTCGATATATCTTCGCTCAATCAATCTTATCAACGTGCTAACCTTCAATATTATTTTTCTAAGATACGACGGTACTTTTCTTCAGGAAGTAACGTAAGATATTATTGTAAGCTACCTATCGTATTGTTAAACGTAGCTGACGTCGATACTAATACTAGGTACTGTTAATGAAGGGTAAAGTATATGGAAAGAACATAGTCACTTTTTTTAAGACGACATTTTAGTCCCAAAATGTATAGCACTCAATAGACTATAAGTTACCGCTCAGTTACAGATACAAATATATATGTAACTTGACTTTTTTATGACCTTAAAGTAAGATGTATAAAAACTTATACGAAAATTATCATCGATATAAAACATTAAAGATAATACATTTACAGTGCGCGTCGTGCGGTTATGATTGAACGCGGGTTCTGGTTTGCTCTGAATTCTGTGTCTATAATATACAAAACAAAATATTAGGTGGTAACTATACATTTTTACTCTATGTGGACCGTCACAAAACTGACAAATAATTTTCCTATGGAAAAATTTAGGATATTTTTGGAAAAAAGGGTGGGTACACAGTTTTTGAAAATGCCTTGAAAATGTTTTTGAAAAAGTAAGATGTATAAATACTTGTACGAAAATTATCATCGATATAAAACATTAAAGATAGGCTACACACCTGTTCAGCGCCGACAAAATGCGGCCCCACTCATTAGCTGTCATTACACTGACATAATGTCAAACATCAAGGGATACCAACGCCGTGTTTTATAAAGCTACAAGTTACAATTTACAAGCGGATGTCTCTTTCTAATAAAAGGTGATAGAATGAGACTTCCGCTTGTAAATAACCTACTAAAACCTAATAACCTGTAATAACTTGTCCGCGCGCGGTGAAGCGGTGGCGTATCTGTCTATTTATGTATATCAATGAAAATTATACTATTACTAGAGAGCGCCCGCGGCTCCGCTCGCGTGGAATATTATATTATGCAGGTACGGTATACATTTACTTAAGGAATCTCTATAGCAATAGGAATGTGTCCTCTGGGTAAAAAAGTAATATTTCTAATTAGTCCGTCAGACAGATTAACGGAAAAAAAATATTGGACTCGTATTTTTTGCTTTATGATCAACTAAAATTAACATAGATAAAATTTTAAATTTCCGCAGACTGCAATGCGAGATAATGAATGGCTTTCTTTATCCCTGAACGGCAACACTGGCATAGGTAATAGATCACTCGCTTTTGGCTCGAAATTCGAACTGGCGATTTTATTCTGCTTAATATACAAAACTTGCACACGCAATATCATATTTTCTCAAGTTTTTCGCGATACCCAAGATCAAAGAATCGAATTGCATTAAAAATCCGGAGAAATAATGCGTTGTTTGGGAGAAACGTGTCAAAATGGTGTTGTAGAGCGCCATCTCGCTCTGTCTCGTTTCTTTTATCCCATTCTGGTTTTTCGACTTTATGTATTAGATGGATAATTACATCGTTAAAAAATTTCAAATCTCGATAACTCAAAAAGTTGCTAAGACATGTTCTTTCCGTGTACCCTTCAAATGATATAAGTTACTCTGTCTCTGTTTCAGAGCCTCTAGTGTAAGCGACGGACAAAAAATACGTGTCTACGTTAACGTGTCAAGTAGTATGAGGATAGTTTGTTGTCGTTACGTGCCACTAGTGGCGCTGCCGATTTGCCCATAGTAATTCCAACGTAAACGCGAAGGCGATTGAGACGTTTTATCGGCCGTCGATTACACTACACAGACGCTATGTTCGTTATTTGCCTCTGCACGGCACTGCTGAACTGTTAACGCAATTTCGCAAGGTTTGATTTTTTTTTAGATCTATCCTAGAAACGCATTCTTCGCAGACGAAGCTGCGGATAATAGCTAGCAGCAATATTTCATCTATCAATTCTAAGCGATATCAACTCTGTTGATCAAGGACTTTTTTATTTCACTTTTTTGCTTCGAATGTTTTTAAAACTTGGTACAATCTGGCCGTCTTCGCTTCTAGGGTGAATCGACAGTTAGTAGGCAAGCCTACGCCATTTTAGATCAAATGTTTTGAATACTATTATATTCGGAATACAGAACAGACCAGAGCCCGCGATGCGCGCGGCTAAAACTGACGCAACAAAAACTGCACTTAAATAATTTAGCTTCGCGTAGCCATCTTAGTGTACGAATGACTTCTCGTGTAGTTCTTACTTTAGCTTCGCGTAGCCATCTTAGTGTACGAATGACTTCTCGTGTAGTTCTTACTTTAGCTTCGCGTAGCCATCTTAGTGTACGAATGACTTCTCGTGTAGTTCTTACTTTAGCTTCGCGTAGCCATCTTAGTGTACGAATGACTTCTCGTGTAGTTCTTACTTTAGCTTCGCGTAGCCATCTTAGTGTACGAATGACTTCTCGTGTAGTTCTTACTTTAGCTTCGCGTAGCCATCTTAGTGTACGAATGACTTCTCGTGTAGTTCTTACGCGCAAAAATTCCTTTGGGCTTATAAAAAACAGAATAGGATTATATTTCAAGTCTAAACAAGTAGCTAAATCAATTCTGGTTTGTTCTGAATTCTGTGTCTATAATATACAAAGCAAAATATTACGTGGTAACGGGTATACAAGCATTTTTACTCCATGTGGACCGTCACAAAACTGTCAATTTTCCTATGGAAAAATTTAGGACATTTTTGGTTTGGTTTGGTTTAGGTACACAGTTTTTTGAAAATGCCCTTTAATCTCAAAACGTAGAGCACTCATTAGACTATAAGTTACCACTCAGTTACAGATACAAACATTTATGGAACTTGTCTTTATTATCACTTTAAAACGAAAATTATATGGATAATTACATCGTTCCAAACTTACAAATCGCGATCACTCAACTTTTCGGGTGGTAGAACCTTGTGCAAGGTTCGTCCGGATCGTTACCGCCATCTTACTCGCTAATCCTGCCGGTAAGCAGCAGTGCTTGCACTATTGTGTTCCGGTGTGGAGAGTAAGACAACCGGTGTAATTACGGGCACAAGAAACATTTCATCTTAGCTCTGTAGGTTGGCAACGCATCTGCAAACCCTCCGGGGTTGCGGGTGTCCATGGGCAGTGGTGATCACTTACCATCATGTGACCCACTTGCTCGTTTGCCTTCCTCGTCGTATAAAAAATAAAAATAAAAACTCAAAAATTGCTAAGGTGGCTAGACATGCTCTTTCGGTGTACCCTTCAAGTGGCTCACACCGGTTTTTATTTAGGGGTAAATTTAAATATTTTGCTAATGTATGAATACTTAGTGGATCTATTGAATCCGAAAACCAGTTCAACAGATGTACTTTCACGTGTAGTTAAATATGTCTTAACCCGACTGCGAAACGCAAGGGAGGGTAATGTGTTTAACAGCCTGTATATGTATGTATGTATGTTTGTTCCTTTGTGGCACTCTGGAGACCGATCGCGTGGGCCGATTTTATTGATTCTTACGTCAATCGATTCGTGTTAATCTTGCAAGTGTCACTAAAGACATGACAGTAATTTAAATCCAGTATGGCGACCATCAGACGCCATATTGTGTAAAATAAATGAATGAATTTTAAAATCCACTTTAGGTTTCTTTATTACATGTCAAAGTGTTTCTGACCTTGACATAAGATTGATTTTTGCCTGACATGTGGAAAAACTTCATTTACCTGTAATCTTAAATACTTATTGTGCGTTTGTGTTTATGAGTCTGTAACTTGAGAGTTTGAGATTTTATTTCCCATTAGCTGATGCCCGCGACTTCATCCGCGTAGATATCGGTTATCGCCATCCCGCTGGAACTATACAATTTTCCCGAATAAAAAATAATATAGCCTATATTATTTCTCAATATTCAAACTATCTTTACCAAATTTCATCTAGATTGGCGCAGCGGTTTTCCCGTGAAGAGGTAACAAACAGACAAACAAAGAGACAGAGTTACTTTTGCATTTATAATATTGGTTAGGATTGCAGCCAAATAAGTCTGTAATACATGATCTCAATTGGAAAATCTTTTTGTATTTTTTATTATTTTTCCAATTATTTTTTTTATTTTTACGGTCTTCCCGTGAGTATCAATTATATTTTTTTTAATAAACTCACCGAAACATGAATACACAGAAAAACCAGAAAAATACCAACCCCGGGAATCGAACCCGGAACCTCGACACTCCGGGTCGCGTGCCCACCCTTACACCAGAATTGGTATAACCAATACCAATACCAATACCAATACCAATTCTGGTGTAAGGGTGGGCACGCGACCCGGAGTGTCGAGGTTCCGGGTTCGATTCCCGGGGTTGGTATTTTTCTGGTTTTTCTGTGTATTCATGTTTCGGTGAGTTTATTAAAAAAAATATAAGTCTGTAATAAGTTATAAGAATTTGATCAGCTTTTGGACAGTTTCAAACTAGTAATTAGTCACTCAATTGCTTTTGGCAACTAGAGCTACCTGTCAACGCTCATATTTTGTTATAAATAGAGTTCAACTCAAAATTCAAAGCAAGTGAGTGGTTACCAAGAGTTCTACATAACAAAATCATGCAAAAGTAAGTACCTAGATGCTATTTTGATGAAACATATTCTAAGAACCATCGCTGGAAAAGCAGCTTTCAAATAAAAACACGGCATTCAAATAGGTTCAACAGTTACTGATACACAAACACACAGACACTCGTTTTCAGCCCGCTCGGCGCATTACAATGGTCTCGCCCAAATGATCCTTCATCACTTTTATCAGTTGATTTTTTTTTTGTTTTATCTTTAGGTATTTGCGCTAATCTATGTAATAATTTCATTATTTTTGCACTTATCTCGCAGATAGTATTATGTGCTTAGAATCGTGACAACCATGTCAATTGCTGAAAAATACGTATTATAACATTTGGGTCGGGGTTGCGGGCGTGTTTTTAAAACAATACAGTTTCGTGATTATGTACCGACAGCAAGATTAGACGCTTGTTATGTTGGTTTTTTTATGAATGGAGGATAAAAAACTATCTTAAACGACTTGCTCCAGCTACGTCAGTTGTATTCATAGCATTTGGTAAGTAATTTTTAACTACCGACACAAAAAGAGGGGTGTTATAAGTTTGACCGCTTTGTGTGTCTGTCTGTGGCACCGTAGCTCTCAAACGGTTGTACTGATTTAAATGCGTTTTTTTACTATTTTAAAGCAGGTTTTCTAGCGACGGTTCTTAGAGGTTGTATCAATATCGGTTCAACCGTTTTTGAGATATAACATTTTGAATAGAAAATGTCAGGGGTTTTTTTTCGAGGTCAAATCAAAAACGTGCCAGCCCGTTTATGTTTGCAGTATGGCTAATGAATTTTGGGTTTGCTTAGCAAAGTTTTAATATGAAGTTTTTCGCAGTCATATCCGTATGTGTTATTGAAATAAAATTATTCTACAGGCCGTATTACTCGACCAATTTTCCTGAAATTTTGTGAGCAGGTCCGCTAATTATACGGGATATTTTTTTTATTACGGCACAAATTTTAACATTGATTTTGAATTTATATAATATATACACCGACCGTATAGCGTAGTGGTTAGAGACCCTGACTATGAAGCTTGAGGTCCCGAGTTCAAATCCCGGTCGGGGCAGATGTTTGTATGATGAATATGAATGTTTGTTCTCGGGTCTTGGATGTTTAATATGTATATAAGTATGTATTTATCTATATAAGTAATAATCTTGCTTTTACTTTCTCGTGTATGAAACGTTAAGTTAATGGAATCATTGAATCGGCTATATCTCGAATATTTTTTAAGCTTGAGTAAAAATAACACAACATGTGTTATTGATTATTGATTAACAATAGCGTAGCAAATATAAAAAATTGTGCACCTATTAAAAAAACACCATAATAAGCATAATTTTTTTTGTCAATTCGTTTGTTGGACTTTCTTCAAGAAAAGAAAAAACAAAAAATTTTCGAAACGATCCGGTCTTCGTTAAATTTTGTAATCTTGTTCGATAATAATGTAAGATTTTTGTCGATCCATTTTTTTTTAATGACGTCGGTAGGTCTACAGCTCACAAAGGCACTAGTAAATGTGTTCTCATTCCGCACTGGGCGCGCGTGGGAACCACAGCCCAAACCGTCTTATTGTGAGAGGACGCCTGTGCCCAGCAGTGGGACGAGAACAGGCTGGAGATGATGATCCATGCAATGCATTGATATACAAAAATAGACAGATACGCCACCGCTTCACCGCGCGCGGACATGCAATTTTAGGTGATTCGGTGACTTGGTATCCCTTGATGTTTGACAGTATGTCAGTCTAATGACAGCTAATGAGTGAGGGCCGCATTTTGTCAGCGCTGAACTGGGGCCTATCTTTAATATTTTATATATTGATGATGCAGTAATGCATTTTCTGCCGCAAAGCGAAGATATGATTTTTCTTAGCCGTTCGATTGTAATCCTACTAATATTATAAATGCAGTTTGTGAGCGAGTGAGTATGTTTGTTACTTCTTCACGCTGAAACGGTTGGACGGATTTGGATGAAATTTGGATCGAGGATAGCTTATACCCAAATTAAAACATAGGATGTCTTTCATCCCGGAAAATTGTATAGTTCTCGTGGGACAGCGATAACCCAATTCTACGCAGATGAAGTCGCGGGCAACGGCTAGTGTTTATATAAGTATGAAAAGTTTCCAAGAACTACTTGCAGTCTACGGCATGGCTAAATTAATCTATACACTAATTGGCACCATGTCGGTTTAACTATAATTATTAATGAATCGCCCGCCACAGGAAATTGTTAAATGAGTTAGAATGAGAAGGTACTTAATTATTTGCCAACATAATAATATTTTGATGCTGACGGACCATAATTTTGCTTTGCTTTTTCATATAAAATTGGTACTTTTTAGGATTCCGTACCTCAAAAGAAATAAAAAGGGACCCTTATAGGATCACTTTGTTGTCCGTCTGTCTGTTTGTCAAGACCCTTTTTCTCTGGAACGCGTGAAGGTAGCATGCTGAAATTAATAACAAATACTCAAGCCTGCGGTCCCTTGAAGCTGTAAAAAAATCAACCTTCTAAGAACGCAACGCAATCAGAAGATACAGTCATTAAAAAGGCTGTTTCCATACAAATTGCCGAAATCCAAAAACCTAAAGAGTACTTCCAGTTGACCTAGAAACTTGAAAGTTGGTATGAAGGTAGCTCTTATAGCACAACCACTCTGAAAAGTCTCGAAATCTTAATTTTTTATGTCTGTCTGTAGATTTAACAGACCAATGTAACAGACAAATGTAATTCCGCACATAAATTCCGAAAAACTCAGAGGTGCGAGCCGGGATTTGAACCCACGACACTCTGCTTGAGAGACCATAGGTCAAACCACTAGGCTATCACTGCTTCATCTGTCACGGTACTGTTTTATGGGTATATAAAGTAGAAAAAAAAAATTGTTAGGCGGTGGCCTAGCGGTGGCGCTCTGGGACCTGAAATATTATTGTTTTCATTCTTACATTCAAATTGATTGTGAAAAGATTCCATAGTACTTCGACTGCGCCTGCTTAATAGCCTTGCGATAAAGGCCGTTTATAAGTGTTTTTCATTAATTAAAATATAAAATTGGTTTCTTTTTACTACCGTGACTAAATGCGCTTTAGTATAATAGCCGATCAAAAATACGTCTAGATCGCGTTCGCGTTTACGTCTGAATCACTATGGGCACATTAACAGCGCCACTAGAGTGGCACGTGCGACAAACTATTCTCATACTATTTGTCAGTTAACGCAAACGCGATCGAGACTTGTTTTTGGTCAGCGATTACACTAGACGCGTTTGAGTTAAAGTGTCAAATACTATAAGAATAGTTTGTTAGCGATACGTCCCGCTAGGGACGTTGAGGATTTGCCCGTAGTAATTCAGAGAGCATTTCGTGTAATCAACGACCATAAAACTCTGTCGCGTTTGCGTTTCATTCTGAATGCCTTTATTGTAATTTTTGACATAAAAAAACCTCTCGATCGCGTTATCGGTAACTCCTTAATTACTATGGGCAAAGTGGCAGAGCCCCCAGTAGAAAGTATTGACAACGCCCCCCCCCTTCCCCCCCCCCCCCCTGCATACTCAGCTCACCCCCCACCCTTGAGGACTTTTAGCATGTTCACCAGGCCGCTATTTCACCATCTTTACAATTGTCAGTTTTCAATGACAATTCGGCGTCAACTGCTGACTTGAAGAGCTTTTGTTTTAGCGCGCTTCATATTGTCAAAGAAATGTGGTTCGAATTGTCATATAAAACTGACAATTGTAAAGACGGTGGATACGACAAAGCTGTACCAATTTATAAAAATACTTACACGAATTTTTCCATCTGATTTTATTAGTGTTCTTACCTTACTTATTATTATTAAGGAAGGCAACATCGTATAGAGGTTTAGTGCAAATAGTTATTCCACAGATCACGCGTAAATCTCATCCTAGTTTGAGTTTGTGTTTGTGTACGTTTGTGTGTGCACTTTGTGTCTAGTTTTAGGTTAAAATGGGCCCTGCAGAAAAACAGCGTTACGGCTTGCCGCAACATTATGCTGAGTGGGGCCCATTTCACATCGTTCGGTGCAAACATAATTGTATTGTTAAATAACATAGCTATGTGTTCCATTGTATTCTATTCCTATAAATGTACTGTTTCATCTTTCTGTAAAAATTCAAAATTCAAAAATTCAAAATTCAAAATTTTATTCAGCAAATAGGCAGTTGAATGCTCTTTTACACGTCATTTTTTTGAGTCTACCAGCGCTTTCGGAAAGACCATGATTGCCAAGAAGAATGCGCCGCAAGAAACTTGGCACAAAGTCATTTTTTCTAAAAACAAGTTACATTAGCTCTTACAATACGCAACCACAGACAAACTACACAAAGAAACCTCACTCTGTCATTAAAAGATTAAGAGAGAAAAAAAAATACCGCGTTTTAGAAACAAGTGTAAAAAGTAATTATTAAAACAGCAAAACCAGAACACTTTACTTTACTGGCACGTTTTATTTGAGCAGGAGATGTATAGGGTCTCCAGGTCAAATATCTGTGAAAATTTAAATTACAAAGGGATGTATAGGGTCCCAGAATTAATACTATAATATAATACTTAACCTAAATGGCTTAGAGATGTATAGTCTCTAGGGTCAATTTAAACTAAATTAAAATCAGCAGAGGTGTAAAACGCCTCCACGGTCAAATAATAAGTATAATAATACATATACATAAACTGGAGATGTATATGGTCTCCAAATGTCAAATAACAAAAATTGATGAAATATACATTTCATGTCATCATTATATATTCAATAAAACATTATTTTTGTCAATTGTATTACAATTAGTACGCAGCGGACAACGGCAACAGAGCCGGACACCATACACGAATATCTTCGGGACGCAGCCAAGTCACATTGATGTCCTAATTATCTTCTGTTTTCAACCTTGGCCAGGTGGTGCCATCACATAAGTATTCATCCACTTTGTAGTATGCTTTTTTCAAGAGAGCGGTCTTTATGTATCTTTTAAATGAATTGTGAGGCAATTCCCATGCATCTACAGGCACTTTATTGTAGAACCTCACGCAATTTCCCAAAAAAGACTTACTGACTTTTCGTAGACGAAATTTAGGGACGGCAAGTTTATGCTTATTCCGAGTGTTGAAACCATGCACATCCGACACTTTCTTGAAAGATTTGATGTTCTTGTGTGTATACAATATTACATCATATATATACTGAGAAGCTACTGTAAGGATGTCGATTTCTTTAAAGCGTTCTCTAAGTGAATCTCGGGAGCCAAGATTGTTGTATGTGTCGAATGTATGTGAATAAATGTTTCTCTCTCTCTCTCTCTTCTCTCTCTAAATCAATCTTATTATCAAGGTCGTAAGCACTTTGACATATAAAAACATTTCTTAATTTACTGTACAGCCATTGGCAGTCCTCTTGGTTTCATCGTCCTCGCTCTTCCAATAAACCATAAGGTAGACAATTGCGGAAATCTCAACTGTTGACATTCCTGCCACCGCAAACTGGCCCTTAAGTGGTCCCGATAAGAGCGGTGGCGAGCCAATGATCAAGATCAGGGTAGCGTGGCTTCATTGTCATTTGAGTAAAAATAAATTGTTTAGGTATATTTATGACGCCGGCTGTCGCCTCACGTTCGCCCGCGCGGCGTTTGTCGACGCAAAAAAAAAGAAAATAATCATAGTGAGTCAATTGACACGAATTGACCTAATCCTCCCGGCCCAGTGCAGATTGGGAACTTCACACACACCATTGAATGGCTTCGCAGGAGTGTGTCTTCCTCACGATGTTTTCCTTTACCGAAAAGCTTCGCTCATAAATTCCGAAAAACTCAGAGGTGCGAGCCGGGGTAGCTCAAGTCCTCTCATTCTGAGCGGAGGCCTGTGCCCAGAAGTGGGACATAAATAGGCTGATGGTGATGATGATGATGACCTAGTTCTAAATTAAGGCGATGTTTTTGGGGGCGGAGTTTATCCACTCGAGCGAGACAACGCGATCTAGTAACGAGTGCGTCGATAGAAATAGAGCTAGTCGAAATGCGCTCAAAACGCATCTCGTTAGCGCCAGTTTTTGAAATTGTTCCGGGTAAAACTACGAATAATAATATCTAAGGAAGCGTAACTAGGCCTGAAAAATTGCTCCACGACAACCGTAACCGAAAAATATATGAACTTCGCTGTGCGTCTAACAGGCGTTAATATATGAACTTCGCTGTGCGTCTGACAGGCGTAATATATGAAATTCGCTGTGCGTCTGACAGGCGTAATATTCGTGACGTACGGGCATGTGTCACGGGAGTTTCGATTGTGAGTATTATTATGTTTTGCGTAATTTATTATTTTGCAAATAATTATGCCATCGTGTGTCGTGAACTGGTGTAGAAACCATACCGATATCGATATTAAAAACACTAGAATTACCTATATTATGTAAGTAAGTATTTTTAAAAACCCATACGTGACAACCACGCCGTCCTCGCTAAGCAGGATAGCTGGATGATTCGACCGAACGTTGCCGGGAAAGGACGAGCGCAGCCGACGCGTGTCGCCGCTCATTGGCGAGCTGCGATTTTCGATGCGCGAGCGCCATGTCTACGTGTGTCGTAGTTGTGCATGCTATTATTATAATGGGCAAATCACTTATCGACCAGAAACTATTCTCACACTACTTGACTCGTTAACGCAAACGCGTTCGAGATGAATTTTTAAGTCGTCGATTACGCTAACGATTACAAAAGTGTGGTGACGTGAGTCGCTTCGAGAGAAACATGGTGCGGTCTACCCCCTCAATACACTGTGGAGTACCTACTTGCCTACTTCGATGTGCCCGAACGCATTCCGCATCAACTCTTAATGATTAATCAATAACAATCAATGCAATATACGTCCTCGGCCGTTGACAATGACACCGTACCAACCGCTAACACAATAAATAAACACCATAACATAACAAGGAATAAATAAAATTTTATGAACAGTTTTACCGCGGCATTGTTAGACTGTTGGTTAGTGAATAAAAAAAAAACCAATGAAACTCATTGACTTACTAACATCGCACGGACTTCGAGTTTACTTACTACAAAATTCACCAAAAATGTGTTCCAGTACGATACGGCATTTTTCGATGACAGCCATACGTCATAGCGCTGTCGTTCGACCAAACTAAGACTGACTGACGCTCGATTAGTGGTCTTTTGGTTCGGACGTTTTCAAGCGCTAACCTGAAGTCCGTGGTGTTGGTAAGTCAATGATGACTTGATGGACTCTGTGAGCTGTAAACCTCAAGAGCTCTTTTTTGCACATTATTCATTTTCTTTTTCTCCAAAAAACGGGTCGACAAAATATCTATATAATTGTCGAGTCTGCTCACAAAATTTTAAGAGAATCGGTTGGGAAATGCGATCTGTAGAGGAGACCAGCCGGACAGACGGACATACGGACAAACTATGAGTATGTATGACATACGAAAGCTTTTTTGCCCTAGCTGAAACGGAGCTGGTTTGCTCGTTTCGCTGCTCGGTCAATAAAATTAACAACCGATTCTGGTGAATTTTTTTGTCCATTCATTTTAAAGTTAAAAAAAAAAATGCTCAGAAAGATCCGATTTCTGTGAAATTGTGTGAGCACGTTCGCTGATTATATTTACGGGGTTTTTTTATTTATTAAAAAAAAAAATACAGAAATGATCCGATCTTCGTGAAACCTTGTGAGCAGGTTCATTAGAAGATTTTTAGGCTGTTTTTTTTTAAATAAAAATAAGAACGAAAGGTGTTTAAAAATGAGGTCGCGAGGTCTAGACCACAGCGCCACTATAGTTTTTATGGGTTCCCGTGTAGAATGCAATGGGTGATTGTATTCCAGTGTTTCAGTGAGTATCAAAACTATGATCGTAGTGTTGTTTCTCTATATTTTGTTAACGAATTGGCAGTGATTTTGTGAAAAGCAACAAGAACTAAATATAGCAACGAAAACGAGACAGCGGCGTCGTTCTCATATGAACAACATAATATTATAATTGGGGACATTTTGATGGAAAATAAATTGGATAAGTATCTCACTCATCTGAAACGAGCGTAGTGTCAGTTCGTCATGCTTGGACGTGTTCAGTGAATCATTAATGTCATTAATTCGCGGTTAATTGCATTAGACATAATGACAACGGGATAGTAACCGCGATCACCTTAAAGGTTTGATGAGCTTTCATGAGCTCCCGATACAGCACACGTGGTCGCTCCTGTCAAAATTTGTTACGTTCCTACAAACTCACACTAAAACAAAACTGTTACACAAATGCCAAAAACACGCACACAATCAACAGCACAGGGTCATTTTGCACAGACTTGATGTTAGAGTTTTGGCAGAGGGGAAATCGCGCGTTAACATCTCCATTCCTTTCCTGCTCTAAGTAGCTCATTATAAGTAAGTACTTACTTTTTCCATAACTTGAATATTATTAGGAAGTGCAGGTTTACAGCAACAGTGCGTTGCATATTAATTGCTATGTGAATAAAAAAAAAACTAATTATAAGTTTGCCCCCGCCGGCACTCTTTATAATATTAAAGTTATGTATAAAGTACTCAATAACGAGCTAGTTTTTCTCATTTTAACCCGCGACGAAAAAGAGGGGTGTTATAAGTTTGACCTGTGTATCTGTGTATCTGTCTGTGGCATCGTAGCTCGCAAGCGGATTCACCGATTTCGTTGCGTTTTTTTTGTTCGAAAGCTAGTTTAATCGAGATGGTTCTTAGCTAAGTTTAATTAAAATCGGTTCACCCGTTTTTGAAATATTGAACTTTGAAATGACAATGTCGGGGGTTTCTCAACTTTTTCAAGTTGGTTAGGTTATGAGTTGATGGTTTTTGCAGTCGGATTTTTTTAATAAGTGATTTTGGTTTTTATAATTTTATATAGACTCCTGTTTTATAATTACTGTTTGTACGTTAATAAGCCGATACACGTGCCCACGGGGGGAGGTTAACAGGGGAGGGCTGCCCCCCCATGGGCTTTTAAAATATAAATTTGCCCCCAGACTTTGATGGCCCGTCATTTAAAGAGTGGGCCAAGTGGGAATTATAGTCCAAAAATCGAGGCAGCACCCCCGGAAGAGAATCCTCCACGCGACACGCCCAACACCCCTTTCGAGGTCAATTTAACGGGAATTTTCCGAAACGCCCATTTCCCGATAACCCGCCTCTTTTTTACGCTCGTGTAGAGAATTTTCCAAAAAACAATATAGGAGCTTCAAAGCATATTCGCCTAACAAAAGTATGATACAAATTCTGTTTACGAATAACTGTGACTTGAACTGGTCAGGGGTCCAACTTTATATGTAACACTCGGGGAAGAGATTTTAATCTGTTTACGAGTATTAAGAACCGCTCGAGTAATTTTATTGTCCAGTTATCAAATTTCACTTGTGGAGTAAATTGTAACTCCTACTGTTGCAAATGTAATTCCGCACATAAATTCCGAAAAACTCAGAGGTGCGAGCCGGGATTTGAACCCACGACACTATGCTTGAGAGGCCATAGGTCAAGCCACTAGGCATGTCCGTAGGCCATCACGGCTTGTGGACACGGCGTGTGTACATTTGTAATTTATCATGAGTTTTTCGGTGAAGGGAAACATCGTGAGGAAACCTGCACACACCTGCGAAGCAATTCAATGATGTGTGTGAAGTTCCCAATCCGCGCTGGGCCCGCGTGGGAACTATAGCCCAAGCTCTCTCATTCTGAGAGGAGGCCTGTGCCCAGCAGTGGGATGTAAAGAAGGCTGGTGATGATGATGATGATGAATCCTATTATTAAATTCAGAATGGTTTGCGAATGAATGAATTAGGCCGTGCGTTTCGGTTTTGCTGTTCTAATAAATTATTTTTTTACACTTTTTTCTAAAATACGGTTTTTTTTTTTCTCTTTATTTTTTTTAAATGATAGAGTGAGCTTTCTTTGTGTAATTTATCTGTGGTTACGTATTGTAAGATCTGATGTAACTTGTTTTTAGAAAAAATGACTTTGTGCCAAGTTTCTTGCGGCGCATTCTTCTTGGCAATCGTGGTCTTTCCGAAAGCGCTGGTAGACTCAAAAAAATAGACGTGTAAAAGAGCATTCAACTGCCTATTTGCCGAATAAAATTTTGCATTTTGGATTGAATTTTGGTATTTTTAACCCCCGTCGGAAAAAAAGGGTGTTATATTATGTTAGACCTGTGCATCTGTCTATTGGTGTACCTATCTATCTGTGGCATCATAGCTCCCATGCAAATGGACCGATTTGGACGCTACTTTTTTAAAATCGAAAGCTAGTTTATTCCAGATAGTTATTAGCTTAGTTTTGGGTCTTAGTTTTTGAGCTACTGAACTTTAAAATTGAAATATCAGGGGCTTTTCAACTTTTCTAATTTTAAGTTGGTTATATTTTCTTTCTTTCACTAAATTACATGTAGGCGAGGTGACAGCTTAGTACAATCACCGGCGAAAAAGGTGTCAATTGACTCCAACAAAAATTAGCACTTCAAAGCTAAGTAAATATTTCGCAAACTAATAACTCTATCGAAAAGTCATCTTCGAGCACCTCCAATATTTTTAAAATACCTATCCAACGAGACCCCACTTTACGTATAGGGGAGGTACCCCAAAAAACATAATTTTTCAAGATTTTATCCCAGCACTTTTTTGGCCTAGTCAAAATGTATAATATCTATGCAAAATTACATCTTTCGACGAAACTTAATGGGTACCGTTTTTTCCATTTTGACTTCGGAACCCTAAAAATGCTACAATTCATGTCTGTGTCAGTGTCGAAGTGTTCAATTAGTCGGCATACAGTAGTACACAGTGGCTCTAACCCTCAAGGCTGTGAGCGAGGTTACATTTTAAAACCAACGCAGTGTAGGTAATGCATGCTATCCGCGTATTTCACATTAATCGCCAATAAAGTACTATTAAACTGGAGACCCTATGCATCTCCTTCACATGTAGCACGGCGCGCCATTTTGTCGCTTGCCGCGCAGTGCGTCCCTTTGTGATGGAATCAATGAAGGACGCACTGAGCGACAAGCGACGAAATAGCGCGCGTGCTAGCCGCCCCTGGTCAATTATAACGTGCCAGTAAAGTAATGTGTTCTGGTTTTGCTGTTCTTATAATTGTTTTTTACGCTTGTCTCTAAAATACTGTAATTTTCTTTTATCTTCTTTGTTTTCTAATGATGCAGTGAGGTTTCTTTGTGTAATTCATCTGTGGTTACGTATTGTACAAGAGCTGCTATGTAACTTGTTTTTAGAAAAAATGACTTTGTGCCAAGTTTCTTGCCTGTCTTCCCGAAAGTGCTGGTAGACTCAAAAAAATGACACGCAAAAGAGCAACATACAATGACAATGCAAAGAAAAATCCGTTAAGCAGCTGGACTTGAACCAGCAACCTCGGTAATCCGTATCACGCTCCACCAATTAAGCTATACTTAACGTTGGTGTACCTAACGAATTTTTCAATGCCTTGTGTCATATTTTTAATTGGAAGATCTTTCCTCAGCGACATCTATGAGTAGCTTAATCAAGCGGCTCACCCACTACGGAACTTCTACAGTTACGCATTAGTGGCAAGAGATGGAACTATTTTTCTGAATCAATGAAAATAATCGATTTATTGATTATTTTTGTTTTTATTTTTATTTTTAAATAGTGGGTGACCGTAGTGGGTGAGCCGCTTGATTAAGCTACTCATAGATGTCGCTGAGGAAAGATCTTCCAAATAAAAATATGACACAAGGCTTTGAAAAATTCGTTAGGTACACCAACGTTAAGTATAGCTTAATTGGTGGAGCGTGGTACGGATTACCGAGGTTGCTGGTTCAAGTCCAGCTGCTTAACGGATTTTTCTTTGCATTGTCATTGTATGTTGAATTTCATTCTATGAATGTTTCATAAAAATAAAAACAAAAATAATCAATAAATCGATTATTTTCATTGATTCAGAAAAATAGTTCCATCTCTTGCCACTAATGCGTAACTGTAGAAGTTCCGTAGTGGGTGAGCCGCTTGATTTAGCTACTCATAGATGTCGCTGAGGAAAGATCTTCCAAATAAAAATATGACACAAGGCATTGAAAAACTCGTTAGGTACACCAACGTTAAGTATAGCTTAATTGGTGGAGCGTGGTACGGATTACCGAGGTTGCTGGTTCAAGTCCAGCTGCTTAACGGATTTTTCTTTGCATTGTCATTGTATGTTGAATTTCATTCTATGAATGTGTCATAAAAATAAAAACAAAAATAATCAATAAATCGATTATTTTCATTGACGCAAAAGAGCATTCAACTACCTATAATGCTGAATATTTTTTTTTAATTTTGAATCTTACCCACAAAGCGGACAGACGGGAGGCGCCTTTGTACTACAATTATTCTGCCACTTTAAAGCCGTGTTTTCACAATTATGAGTAAAACCATCCAAGTAGCCAATACATTGCGGGTTTTGAGTGATCTATCACGTTAGATCTACGTTAGTAAACCGCAATTCGTTGCTACTAGGATGATTTTAATCGTATTGTGAAAGCGGGCCATTTTATAGAAAGTTGTACCCGTAATTACCTTTTTTTTTGTATGTTATATCTACTTAGAATCACGAGCGCTATCGATTTTAAAGGATGTAAAAAAATTACCCCTAATTTTAATATTTTTTTTGTATATACGTCCATTCCACTTCCATTCCGTTAAGTACTCTCTTATTAAGTGTATTTGAAAAAGTTAACGGAATGGAAAACAATATAATTTTGGCGCACTTTTTTTCACGTATTAAAATCAATTATAGTACTCGTGATTCTAAGTAGATTACTTAATATAAAAATTTCAAAATTCCAGAAAATACAAATTTCTATAAAATGGCCCAAACGCGGCTTAAGCAGCAGTGCTTGCACTGTTGTGTTCCGGTGTGGAGAGTAAGACAGCCGAGGAGGTCATTGGCACGAGAGGCATTTCATCTTAGCCCTCTAGGTTGGCAACGCATCTGGAAACCCCCCTGGGTTGCGGGTGGGCAGTGGTGATCGCTTACCATTCAGGTGACCCACTTGCTCGTTTGCCTTCCTTATATGTAGTAGTTTTGTATTATTACTTTCTCGAGGAGACGAGGTACACACGTACTATCGAATATAATCGTGGCCCACCGTGGAACCTTATCGTAGAAAATGTCATGGTGATATCGCATTGCTTGACAAGGAAAATCATTATGATATTTACTGTGGGAACGTTCTACAGTGGATCAGGACTCAAATGGTTTGACGTACAGTATCACACATTGTTACGTTCCTACAAACTCATATTAAAAAACAAAACTGTCACACAAATGCATTGACTTACCAACACCATCGACTTCGGGTTAGCGCTTGAAGACGTCCGAACCAAAAGACCACTAATCGAGCGTCAGTCAGTCTTAGTTTGGTCGAACGACAGCGCTATGACGTATGGCTGTCATCGAACAATGCCGTGTTGTACTGGGACATAATTTTCGTGAATTGTGTACTAGACCCAAAGTCCATGGTGTCAGTAAGTCAATGCACTTTGATTGTGTGCGTGTTTTTTTATGTTGCGTGCATTTTGCACAAATTTAATGTCAACTTTTTGGCAAAGGGGAAACCGCGCGTTAACATCTCCTTTCCTTCCTTACTCTAAGTATTAACCTCTATTTAAGCGAATACTTAGTATTTTTTGCGTTGAAGCGAGAAAGGTCGTAGTTGTTTACTTAGTTTGAATATCTAATAATAAGGCGTGACCGCGTCCTCGGTCTGTCAGCGACGAGAAATGAGCTCGATGCCGCGCGATAGGGACAAATGGAAACTTGTCAAGATGACATGTACAAAGAGTGCAGATAATTAGGTAACCGGCAAAGTGCGAGTCGGACTCGTTCACCGAGAGTTTCGCACTTTGTAGAGGTATGTAAATAGTTCGTACTTCATGAGAAACGAGTTTTGAACATTTTTGCCGCTTTTCCCGAATGTTTTAAGCTAGCAGAGCTCAGAGGGTCGAGACCGAATTTTTGAATCCTGCGTAAAGTCACGTCATCGTATCGAAATCGAGAAACTCTATACTAAACTACACTACTACTGTACTTTGTACTGTAATTTGATTATTGTAACTTGTGTTTTTGCTCTGTTTTTTGTACAATAAAGTGTTTACTTACTCACTTAAATTTTGAGTTCCAAATACGCGTGCGCTGTTCCATACATCATACAAATATCTCGATAACGTTACGCAGAATTCGAATATCCGTATTCGGCCCTCTGCCGACACACACACATACATACAAACACACACACACACACACACATATGCATACATACATACACGCACATACACACCTATATACACACGCATACATACATGCACCCACTTAGGGATTTGAGTGATCACTATATAATTATCTCGACCGCGCGATTTCTCATCTGCCAAAAAATTAGCATTTACTTACTCGATGTTAGTTTTTTTGCAGTCGGGTGCCGTATTATTGCAAGTATTTGTAATCCCTTGCTGCTGCTTTACGCAAAAAATAATAAAAAAAACAGTAATTAAAAAATTAAAAACACGAACGTAAAAGTATAAAATAAAATTTAAACTGCTAAGTACCGCGTATTCCTAACATAAGTATCGTACCCCAGTTGCACTGAACTGGCTGTTAGGACCTTTGTTAGATTTTTTGCAGTCGGTTGCCGTATTTTTGTAAGTATTTGTAATCCCTTGCAGAGGGTCGAGCACGACTTCACGAGTGCTGCGTAACGTAAAATCGAATAGTAAACGTTGTCGAGTTTGTATGACGTTTGGAACAGCGCCCGCCCGTGAGCGTATTCGGAACAAAAATTTTGTATGAGGTTTCTCGATCTTGATACGATAACCGTAACGTTACGCAGCATTCGTAAAGTCGTGCTCGACCTTCTGCTGTACGGCACCCGGCTGCAAAAAAAAAAACAAAGGCCCTAACAGCCAGTTCAGCGCAGTTGGGTACGATACTTACTTATTGTCCTCAGCTAAAAGAGCCATGCTCGGTCGCGGTGTAGGAAACTTGGCGGATTGACGGCCTTGTACTCGGTCGCGTAGACTATTTCGACGGTGCTCTGACTCAACCTCGTATATAAACTTTGACGAAATTGGAATAACCACTCTAAACCGCGAACCTAAGGTGGTATTTCCAATTTCATTAAAGTTTATATACGAGGTTGAGTCAGAGTACCGTCGATTTCTTACTCACTGCTGACTACGATAGACAATAATAATTACAGAACCTCTGGTGTAATTTTTGACTCAAGAAATTTCTTTATTACTGTCTTAAATTGAAGTAATAATTGATTAATGAATTAATCTTTGGAGTAATGTCTATATTATTGCGAGTAATGACGCCAACTTCTCCGATCTTTGGTTATGATTACTTACGGCCGTTCTCAATATTCAATCCACTTCTAGTTTTCCTTACCAACAGTTACATTTTGACAGATTACCCATAGGAAATGTGTCAAAATGTAACTATTGGTAAGGAAAACCCTCGGTGGATTGAATATTGGGAACGGCCGTTAGCAGTATGACAGTCAGTTGTCATCTTCAAAAATCAATACAATTTAAAAAATTACAATATTACCTACGCAACGTTCTGCTCTGTATGTTTGTTTATGGTTTAAAATAAAACAGTCAAATTCGTGACCGGTTTGTCCTTCGGCTTCTGAGCCCATATCGTTGTTTTTCCGGTGTTCTTCACCGATTACTTTTACCGGTGGAATACCGGTGTTCCTCCAGTGTTTTTTACCGATTACTTTTACCGGTGGAATACCGATGTTTCTCCGGAGATCTGTGCTCCGGTGCCAACCACTAGTACCGCCGATCCACCAAGGGTCCGCCCTAAGACTTGCTCGACGTGCGCGCGCGCCGTGTCGCTTCTCGCTCTGATTACCAGCCCGCTGCCATGGCCCTTTCATGCTCGTGCGATTGACAAGTCCACTATGACCCGTGATGAAAAAAGATGTTTTGTTTTGATGACAGCAATCCACCAAAAATAATAAGTTTTCTGTTAAAAAATTGTAATTTATGCGACTGTCGTGACTGATACACAATGAAAGGCATCAAAACACGAGTGAGGTTTTATAAGCCGAGCGACAGCGAGTTTTATAATAATATCTCAGGATTGCGGCCCAGATAAGAAAAATAGAGCCATTAAATAATTTATCTACACACATATCATAAGTCCTCTATAATGCGTTCAGACACCGTAGAAAATGACCAGCATTTCAACAGCCAGTAACGAAAAGTCATTACGACAGTTTCAAAATTGAGTCATTCTCAAAAACCCACAAATTACAATAAAAAAAACCTTCCATACAAAGCGTGCTCGGTATGTCTGTCTGTAATAAATACAATAAATAGCAGTCAAATTCGTGATAATATAATACATGCCTTCGTCGGCTTCTGAACCGATCATAGAGTACTTATAAATACATGTGTGTAGATAAAGTAATGTATAATGTATGCAACTCTACATAATTAGGCCTTTTTTAGTAAAGGACCACCCAGAACACTTTCAAAAGGGAAAAGATGTTTTTATTGGCAGAGAGAGAGCGCAATACAGAAGTCTCTTACATCAACCTCGCTGTAGTAGTGTCATCTACAGGAAAAATGCTTATAACACGTGTATAGTGTTATATAATGCCCTTCCGCTTCAATTGAAAATCCTAAATGGTCAAGAACTTAAGACGAAACTCACTAAATGGCTGTTGGAACGTTGCTTCTATAGCGTAAAAGAATTTTTATGTATGAATTGACATAGTAAATCTATAAATGATATAATTTAATAATCTAATTTAATATTACATAATTGTCTAATTTTTTGTCCATGATCGATAAACAGTTTTATTTTATTTTGTTTGACTTTTTAAATTTTGTTTAACATTTGCATGTCGTTTTCTGTTTCGACTGAATACTGTACCGCATCACATTGTACCATAACATCTTGTACCTAATTATCTATTTATTCTGGCAAATAATTATTTCTCATTTCTCATTTAAAAACACTCGTGTGATCTTATTATAAAACTCGGCTTTGCCTCGTGTTTTAAGGACCCTCATTATGCAGCAGTTGCATAAACTGCTATAATACGATTTTGGTAAAGTAATAACGGCTACTGTTTTAAAATGTTCGACCAGCTGGCCAGCACAAACGCGTTAAACGAGTATAGAGCGGAGCAATGAAAAAAAACCAGGGTTGTCACCAGAAGAGGGTCCATTAATCAAGTGAGGCTCAAAAAAGAGGGCAGGGGGGGGGGGGGCACACAAAATATCACGTATTTAATTAGATTAATATTATTACCTGTTTTTAAAGAAAATGTATAGGCAGATTTTTATAAGATACTTTGCACGGTTTTAAATGATTCGCTGTTACGACCGGATTGCCTAGTGGTTAGAGACCCTGACTATAATGAAGCTTGAGGTCCCGGGTTCGATCCCCGGTCGGGGCAGATGTTTGTATGATGAATACGAATGTTTGTTCTCTGGTCTTGGATGTTTAATATGTATTTAAGTATGTACTTAAGTATGTATTTAAGTATGTATTTATTTGTATAAGTATGTTTATCCGTTGTCTAGTACCCATAGTACAGGCTTTGCCTAGTTCGGGACTAGGTCAATTGGTGTCAATTTGTCCCATGATATTTATTTTTATTTCTTACATATAAGGCCTTATTCATAAACGTCACTCAAGCCTCCATTAGCTATAACCTAACCAACTTAGAAAAGTTGAAAAACCCCCTACATTGTTATTTCAAAACTCAATATTTCAAAAACTTGTTAACCGATTTTAATGAAACTTAGCTAAGAACCATCTCGATTAAACTAGCTTTCAAATAAAAAAAACTGCGTCGAAATCCGTCCATCCGCTTGCGAGCTACGATGCCACAGACAGATACACAGATACGCAGATACACAGACACGCAGATACGTCGGGGGTTAAAAATAGGTTTTGTCTTCTTCTTACTAACGGAAATGTCAATGTGACAAAAAAGGACAAACGAACTTTAAAGGCATTTTAGTTAATATAGGTTTATGAATTGGCCCGTGATCATGATCTATGTAACTGCGTCGAAATATTATAAAGTAAACTGTACCAAAAAAAATATTCGTCACGTTTGGGTTAGTCTAAAAGGAAAAGAGACAGAGGAAAAGGGAAGAGGGGGATGGAGCCTCCGGCACTCTCACTGACCGAACGAAACGCAACAGGGGTGCTGTTGCTTCACGACGATTTTCTGGGCGGTACTTCCCCGGACGAGCCGGCCCATTCGTACGGTACCAAATAGCTACAGTATGGCTCTCCCACTACAAACTCCCTTTCACTATAACAGCAGATTAATAAGTATTTTTCATTTTTTTGCGGGTGGTAGGACCTTTGTGCGAGGTCCGTCCGGATCGCTACCACCATCTTACTCGCTAATCCTGCCGTTAAGCGCCAGTGCTTGCACTGTTGTGTTCCGATGTGGAGAGTAAGACAGCCGGTGTAATTACGGGCACAAGAGGCATTTCATCTTAGCCCTCTAGTTTGGCAACGCATCTGCAATCCCTCCGGGGTTGCGGATGTCTATGGGCAGTGATGATCACTTATCATCAGGCGACCCACTTGTTCGTTTGCCTTCCCGTCGTTTAAAAAAAATGGAGATGTGTTTTACACGTGCCAGCCCTGCTGACAGCTAGCTGGCACGGCGACCCAATTAACAGTCGCCATATTTAACACCATCGCATCGTGACCGCGTGTGCGCAGGACAGAACTATACTAAGTACCTAAGTACTTGTGTGAGCTGTAGATCTCGCGAGCTCGTTTTTGAAAAAAAAAAAACGAATTGACAAAACAACATTTCCAGGAGATCGGGTTAATTTTTAACGATTTTGGTTTAATTTTTTATTGATCTATTTAGTTTGTAATTGTGTCCCACCGCTGAGCAAGTACCTCTCCTCTTGGCTTCCTCATCTTCCTATCCTGAGCCGCATCTCGTCAATCCTTTAATTCGGAGTCTACATAAGTTTAAAAAAAAATAAAACAAAAAACGAATCTATTTAGAAATTCTACATCCTATCTAATATTATAAATGCGAAAGTAACTCTGTCTCTCTGTCATTCTGTTTCTCTGTCTGTCTGTTTGTTACCTCTTCACGGGAAAACCGCTGCACCAATCTAGATCAAATTTGGTAGGAAGATAGTTTGAATATTGAGGAATAACATAGGCTACGTCTTATTCGGGAAAATTGTATAGTTCCCGCGGGATAGCGATAACCGGTATCTACGCTGACGAAGTCGCGGGCAACAGCTAGTATATTATAAGTAGCAAACTTGCTCATAAAATTTCACGAGAATTCTATTCTATTTTCTATTCTAAAATGTAGAGGAGAGCAGCAGCCGCGAACTCTTCTGAGAGTTCTCCCGAGAGAGAGAGAGAGAGCGTCAGCGTACATAAGTGTAGTGGTGGTGGTGATAGTTGGGTCTGTGTGACATGTGTTTGTTAGGGTGGCAGTGGAGGGGATGTGTTGCATGTAAACATACATTTAGGTAGATATCTTAACCGTGTAGTCGCGGGTGAGCAAATTGATTGTTCTTAGTTCATGTAAGTATACGGACTTCTGCAAAGTAACTGATTCCATCAGTTAGTACTGACTACAAACTCAACTCTACTAATAGTCAAAAAAGTATCACACCTCACTTACACACACATCGGCAGCCTTATTGTCTAACTCGCTCGGGATCACAATCGCGTTTACTTTGCATGGGCTGACAATTGGTATCGGAAACAGGTAGCTGTCACATTCGTACAAAAATTGACATTTCAATCCGATGACGAGTGTCAAAATACTTACTCAATTACCCTCTGTAATCCTCTGGCTCTGACTAACTTTTCACTAGGTTATCTGTCAGTAATATTTTATTGTTTATTTTATTAGTAAAAGTTATTTAGCATGTGATAAAAAACCAGCTAAGAGCGAGTCGGACTCGCACACCGAGGGTCCGTACCTACCAATTATTATTTTCAGAGCTCGGACAGGTCATCGCAAAAACGAAATACAGTGATATTAGATATTGCCAAGGAGCAGGAATGGTTCATAGCAGAAACTCAAACTTCACGAGGGTTAGAACATAACATTTATCGACTATTCCAGTTTACGATGTTATCGAATCGACTCTTAGCTTGTTATCGACTTTTAACATTATTCTGTAACATTTGTATTTTGTGCAATAAAGATTAAACAAATAAAAATAATGGCGAAAATTTGCAAAAGCTTCAAAGTAGGTTTTCCCTTTTGTTCCGATAAGTTACATATATTTTGTTTTATTGCCACTCATATCCATATTAATCTAGTAACGGCTACTTCGAATCCGCTCTTGGTTATTTGCATGCCATGTCATTTGTTTTGAATTTCAACTAAATAAAATAATCGGTAAATGGGATAGTCGATAAATTACAATGTTCTCTCCCTATTGACTATTGAGATTTGCTATGAGAAATTCCGCTCCTTGGATGTTACATAAATATAAACAGGAAGCAGATTATATTACGACCGCGCCCGAGTTGAAGATTCACAAAACACCCAATTAACCACTCTTACTGATGTTTTACTCGTCAGTGGAATCAGAGGGTCGAGCACGACTTTACGAATCCTGCGTAACGTTACGGTTACCGTATAGAGGTCGAGAAACCTCATACTAAATTTTTGTTTCAAATACGCTCACGGGCGGGCGCTGTTCCAACTCGATAACGTTACTACTCGATTACGTTACGCAGGATTGGAACACTTTGTGCTCGAATCTCTGGCCCCTATTACGCCAACTCTAGAAATGTCAGTTTTCTATGACAATTCGGTGTCAGTTGCTGACTTGAAGAGCTTTTGTTTTAACGCCTCTTAGTGATTCGTCCGACGAAATGTGACATGACGGAAATCTATGCAAGCGAGTCTTTTTATCTCGTTAACGTCTCAATTATTAAGGCTAGTGTTAGCAGAGCCCTGCTCCTAAGCAAAATGCACGCAGTGTGAGGTCATTTTATATTGGTCAGTGGCATATACAGAGTGGTTGTGCTATAAGAGCTACCTTCATACCAAATTTCAAGTTTCTAGTACAACTGGAAGTACCCTTTAGGTTTTTAGTACGACAAATGGCAAATTGTATGGAAACGAGTTTTTTAATTAATAGCTGTATCTTTTGATTGCGTTGACTTAGAAGTATGATTTTTTTCACAGCTTCAAGGAACTTGAGTATTTGATATTATTTTCAGATGGCTACCGAAACGCGTTCCAGAGAAAAAGGGTCTTGACAGACGGACAACAAAGTGTTCCTATAAGAGTTCCGTTTTTCTTTTTGTGTTGCGGAACCCTAAAAGACTTGGTTGCGATTGCGACCGCCAGGTTTATAGCCAGTTCGTGACGGCAGCTACTGGAAAGTGGCTGCATCATAAAATTAGCTGTTTGTAACGAAGCAAGCTAAAAACTCGCAAAATAGTTTATACGTCAAACAATACACTTCAGAGTGCAATATTATTATTGATCGTATGGCAATTTCATGTCACTGAATTATATAATTATTATAGTTTAATTTTTTGAAGTGAGCTAATCCACTTAGCAGCAATCACAAAGGCATTGTGTCTAAACAATGCTATCATTTGCGTTTGTTCTCGTAACCGCCAACCAGTTACTTACAAAAAAGGTCAGAACTACTTTGCTTGTATATTGAAATTTCAACCTTATTCCATGTTGAGTGAGTTTAAAGAGGTCTAAACGCACTTTTTTATTATTTATTTAATGCCAGTGCATCCCTGTCGTCGCTAGAGTGGTTGTAAAATACACAAGTGTTGAATATGCCATTTTCGTCTTATACCACTTCAAACCTACTCAACATGGAATAAGGTTGAAATTTAATTTTACAAGCAAAGTAGTTCTGACCTTTTTTGTAAGTAACTGGTTGGCGGTTACGAGATAAAAGCAGATGGTAGCATTGTGTAGATACAAAGCATTTGTGATTGCTGCTAAGTGGATTATACATGTAAGCTTAGCCTTCTTCAAGTACTCGGCGGCGGCGACGAAGATTAGGTCGTGATGAAGCATATCTCGTGATCAGTGCCCTTAGTGTAATCAAAAAGCACAAAATAGGTCTCGATCGCGTTTGCGTTTGTCAAATAGTATGAGAATTGTTTGTTGTTGATACGTACTGCCACTAGAAGCGCTGCTAATGTGCTCGTAGTAATTCAGACGTAAACGCGAACGCGATCGAGGCGTATTTTTGAACGTTGATTACACTCTGAGCGCCTAGTGTAATCGCCGACCAGGCCAAGAAATACGTCTCGATCGCGTTCGCGTTTGACAATTCTCATACCATTTGACACTCTAACGCAAACGCGATCGAGACGTATTTTGTGCTTTTTGATTACACTAAGGGCACTGGATCCCGGTAATACTTTCCGTGTAAAAAAGTTAATTCGATACTTTTGTAGGCGGAATTCACTCAAATGAGATAATGTTATCCAGTAACGCGTGTTGTCAGAAATAGTGCTGGCGAATAGTGAAAGTGTGGTCAAAACGCATGGCGCTCACGCCATAGTGTTTCAAAGCGTTTAAAATGGCTCTGGGTAAGAAACTAAAGCATTTATTTCATTTTTAGGGTTCCGTACCTCATAGGAACCCTTATAGGATCACTTTGTTGTCCGTCCGTCTGTCTGTCTGTCTGTCAAGAACCTTTTTCTCTGGAACGCGTTTAGGTAGCACGCTGAAATTAATATCAAATACTCAAGCCTGCGGTCCCTTGAAGCTGTGAAAAAAATCAAGCTTCTAAGTCAACGCAATCAAAAGATACAGTCATTAAAAAGGTAGTTTCTATACAAATTGCCGTATTTTGAAAACCTAAAGGGTACTTCCAGTTGTCCTAGAAACTTGAAATTTGGTATGAAGGTATAGCACATAGCTTATAGCACAATCACCATCGACTTTAAACATTAAAGACAGGCCACGCACCTCTTTAGCGGTGACAAAATGCGGCCTTCACTCATTAGCTGTCATTAGACTGACATGTCAAACTTCAAGGGAATAAACCACCTGGATAATGAGTATATTATTTACTTACGTGTGGAATGTGATTCCTTGTGCTTTGTTTTTCTTTTTTGTGTTATTTGTACAGTTCAAAAATGTGCACGACGTCATTTTGAGCGGTTGAAACTGTTGTAATTGGACAAGTCAACGAGATGTCACCGCGCGGCGGCCGTTGGCGACTAAATCACCGAGCAACCTAATCACCTATATTGCTTATCCGCGCGCTATGAAGGGGTGGCGTATCCGTCACTATTTGGTACATCAATGACAACCACTCAAAAAATTATCAAACTCTTTAAGTTTTATGTCTGGCTGTAGATTTCACAGACCAATGTAAGATGACCCCACACTGCGTACATTTTGCTCAGGAGCAGGGCTCTGCTAATACTGGATTTCTTAAAACACAGGGGAAAAGCGTTATCTTTGTACGGAGCCCTCGTGCGCGAGTCCGACTCGCACTTAGCCGGTTTTTGTATGTAATATTATTGACCTACTGTTACCACAATGTAGTACGGCAGTGCATGAGCACGGTATCGATCCCACGTCCTCGACCTTGCCATTCAAAGCCTTATAAATTACAGCACAACACTGGCTGGCACGACACGATATCGTACGATGACCTTTGACTTTGCGTCCTTGTCTGATTGGTCGCGCACGAACGGGACGTTAGACTGTCACAATTTGACTGAGCGAGCGAAGCGTCGGCTTTAGCTTGGACGAACATGTCTGTACTTCGTATGTCCGGCTGTTCTCTGCAGGTCGCATTTCTCAACCGATTCTCGTTTTGTTGATTCGTTTTCGGGAAAATTAAAAAAGAAAGTTCGGGATTGTTCGCGAAGTCTACAGCTCTGTTGAAATAGCTAGTTAATAATAAATAAGACGTTTGCGTTGTGAGATATTTTACTGAAGTGACAAAGGATGTCGTTCTACATACAAACACAAATAAATACAAATATTGACATTGATAATTTGTATGTACAAAAGAGTACAAACTACAACGACTTCAAATAAAAGAAAATTGTTTAAAAACAAAAAAAACTCGGTTGCAAAAACAATTAACTAAAAAGAGAAAAACCAGCCCATTATATAGATTAACTAAAAAGAGAAAAACCAGCCCATTATATAGATTAACTAAAAAGAGAAAAACCAGCCCATTATATAGATTAACTAAAAAGAGAAAAACCAGCCCATTATATAGATTAACTAAAAAGAGAAAAACCAGCCCATTATATAGATTAACTAAAAAGAGAAAAACCAGCCCATTATATAGTACTTCGTACGTTCATAGGTAGCTTGAATATTATTTGGAGGTCAGGCGGGGGCATGTTACAGCTGTTTCGTTATTTTTGTCCCAGAATTAATACTATAATGTAATACTTAACCTAAATGTCTTAGAGATGTAAGTAAATTATATCCTGCGACAATTGACTTACTCTCAAACTGGGCAAAGCCTGTACATGGGTGCTAGGCAACGGATAAACATACTTATACAGGTAAACTAGCTGTTGTCCGCGACTTCGTTCGCGTAGAATTCGGTTATCGCTATCCCGCTTGAACTATATAATTTTCCGGAATAAAAAGTAGCCTATGTTATTCCTCAATATTTAAACTATCTTCTTACCAAATTTCATCTAGATTGGTGCAGCGGTTTTCCCGTGAAGAGGTAACAAACAGGGTGTCCTGTCACTTGTCGCCAGTCATTTAGCAAATTTTCGTTTCACAACCAAAGATTGACAAATGCATCATTCCTAAAATTTTTTTTTTTTTTTTTTTTTAATGTTTATTTTACTTTATTTACATAATAAAAGCAATTTACAATGACATTAAATCTAAGCTTAAACTAAATAAACTACAACTTAAAACTAAATTAAATCTAAATAAGGCCCCCGTGGCATAGTGCCCAAAAGGCTGGCAGCGTTGCCTCGCTGAATAGCGATGCTGATTCTTTGAGAGAGAAAACTGCCAGCCCTTTGGTCACAAGTTGCATCAACTAAGCGCTTTTGTAACTCAGAAATAAGCTTGTAAGCGCTGGGACCCCATGGACCCAAAGTTTCAAACCCGACAGGAACAAAATTATAATTCGGACCGAGAGATTGATACTTAGAATTTTTTCTATTTTCGGCCGTTTCTGCCGCCGCACCAGCTTTTTGTGTGGTTCCCTGGAGATGTGAGGGTGCTACTGTATCGACACAGGTCGCATCCCAAACCAGAACCCTACCCATTCTCCAGGGAATCAGAGACATACCGTCCGGCCTTTTGCCATCGTCGCGGGCAATGCCGCTTGGCTCCAAAATGGCCGGCACGTTTGCAGAGGCAAGAGCCCGGCGGATTATGTCATTGAGCGCGGCATGACGGGAGAAACGGCCGGCGCTCTTTTGACAGGAAAGACCATGGTGTCCCGTTTCGTCCACATTGGTGCCACAGAGGCAACGGTGTGGTGAACACAGCGCAACACCCAGTCTTAGCCCGACTGCAATTCTCAGTGTTTCAGGCTCAAGAAAGGTTCCGGTGTTAACGGAAGGATAAGCATGAAGCCAGTCACCGGATTCCTTTCTTGCCACAGCCAAAAGCCTTGCGCGGTCTGGGCCTGAACTGGAACTGAGAATATTAGAATAAGTTAATTTGGATAGTGTGTCATCCCAGCTCCGTTGGAAATTTGGATAAGCGGGAGGATTTTCACCCGGACAAGCCATAAGCCAAGCATTCCTAGCATCGACCAAACCCGTCGTCTCGTAGTTTGAAGGACAATCCTTTAGAATTTTACCTACGAGGGTGGACGTGCTGTGGACAGATGATAGGAACGCTGGTAAAGCAACACTAGAAATTTTGCGGATACCTAGCCCACCATATCTGATAGGAAGGGAAGCCTGGGTCCAAGATTGCCCATTGAATTGTAAGTTAAGTATAGATTCCAAAGAAGTTTTCATAAGGGAATCAATTAAGGTCAGAGAATTTTGATGTTTCCAAAAGGGACAACAACGAAGCAAATAAGTAAATTTTGGTACAAAAAGGCAAAATTTTAGAATAGTGATAGCAGTGTGAGCACTGATTTCCAGCAGCCGGTCTGCAGAATTTTGAAATTTTGAAACAGTTTTTGCGATTAAATCTGGAATGGCATCGTCGAAGATTGGTGACCCTAGGAGGCTTAAGTTTTGCTTATCGACAATTTTGATATTTGGACAAAGTAAATTAAAATGTTGGAAGAGATCGGATCGGATCGCGTTGTTTATGAACAGTTCGCATTTATTAAAGTTTAGATCTAAACCAATGGCCTTAAATTTATTTATAATTTCTGAGAGATCTGAAAGTACCGTAACTGCATCACCTCCTAGGGAACCATCATCAAGATACCATACGTTAAATTTGGACTTTAAATTTTGAATGATGGGGTTAATGGCTAAACTGAAAATGGCTGGTCCGAGGGGATCACCCTGCTGACAGCCGACTTCAGAAGATAATTCGTTGCTTTTGTACATTAATTTAGAAGGTTCATGATAACAGTTAAGTAGGTAATTATAAATTTCCGGAATATTATTCCTAATTTCTGTGAGCAAGGTGTCCCTGTTTACCGAATTAAATGCATTTTTGACGTCAATTTTGAGTAAAACCTCACACTGATCGTTATTAAGGTAGGTGCGCAGGGCATGGACTGCCGCTTCGCACCCACCTTTAGTACCGAAACCTAATTGAATTGGTTCAAACTGAGGTTGCAATTTTGAAACTATGTGACGAACTGAAATTTTAGAAGTTAATCGCCGAAATGTAGAGCCGACCGCAATGGGTCTGACACCTCCGTCTTTTTTAGTGAGCGCAATTAGGTTGGCTCCATAAAGAACGGGAACTATTTCGGGATTAACATTGCCAGACAGCATGAGGTTTATTAATTTTGTTAAAGCGAGGATTAAATGTTTGCCTGCGTCGCCCACACAGTGAGAGGTAAGGTCTTTTAGGTGTTGGGGAGCAAGTCCGTCAAGACCTGCTGCAGAACCGGTTTTAAATGAATAGATTGCATTCACTGTGTCTTTCTCGTGAATGTTTAAACAAACATCGGGCGACGTAGGCGGGTCCAAAAAGTATGCGTTTGTAGGAGCTCGAGGGTGTTTAGTTTGTAAGGCCGAGAGTGTGTCGCTATTATCTGGAGATAGTACGTCACTGGAAAAAAGTAACCGCGCGGCCCCCTTCAGGTCTCCGTCGCTAACTTTAGATTCCACTTTGTTTTTAAAATAATTTTGATTGCTATTTTTGCCTGTACTAAAAACTGTAAGGCAAGGCGGTGAATAATTGGAACAATTGTTTTTTATTTTTTGGGTAAGAGAAATCTTAGACGATTTATCGTCTTTAACGTGAAGTGTATTAAATGGGAAAAGTAACAAATTCTGCCAGTCCGCATAGCTATTATTGTCCAAACATTTCGTTATAAGTTGAGCCAAATGAGTAGCGACGGAGATCCGGGCGCCACGGGGAATTCTTTTTACCACCTTAACATTGTTTTTTAAGTGGCTCAAATGCAGATGGAAGGGAATAGTGGGTGGATTAGTAGGAGTACGGTTTGTATTTGGGGAGACAGGATTTATGTACAAGGGGGGGGCATTCTGACTTAAACATTTGTGCAATTTGGATTTGTGAATATTCAAACCTCTACTACTACTAAATGTTCTACTGCATATTGGGCATACATGTGACGTACCATCTACGGGTTGCGTTGCATTCTGCATATGATCTAAGGGCATAAAAACACAACACAACGGAAAACTAAATAGAAAAATAGTCTGACAGCCGCGACAAAACTGCACTGACGGGGCTCCGCCAAGAGCGGCGCGTGCGGGAGTCGCGGGGACTCAGGCCGGCGTGGAAAGAGGTCGAGGTGGCCGGGATGCACATGAAACAAACATTATTATTAGTATTTAATTATTAAAATATTTGGGAGCTTTATTTGAAATCGTGTTGACGTTGACGTACCGTTTTTTTTTTTTTTTTTTCCTAAAATTATCTTTACACAACTACTGATTTCGCAAATAATTTATTTTATCGAATAATAACTTCACAAATTTTCATTTCGTATCGTATAATTTGGCAAATAGGTTATTTTATAACGATATCAAATAGTCAACTAACGTATCACCTACCAACGTTTGATATATTACTTTGTCACTGGTTTTATTTTATTTAAATAAAATATATTAAATCGCCGTTACCTTTTAAGAGACTCAGCCCTTTTAAGGACGTTCGGGAGGACAGACAGACTTACTGACGGAGAGAATGAATAGGTTTAGGTTAGGTTAGACTTACGTCAAGGCGCCAAGCGCCCCAAGTACGCGGAATCTCCGTCGACACCGTCCAGAAATTGGGATTGAGTATAATATTTTTAGCACATTTGCTCGAAAATTTTAGAAGTCCGGCTTAGAAGTCCAATTCAGAAATCAATAAGCAAGGAGCAATAAACTTACGGAGTTCGAGTATAAATTTCATACCTACCGCCCTGCATTTCGTTACGCAGAAAGTAATTTTTAAGGAACAATGTTTACCATTTCACGTTTTGCAAAATAACCGATTTTAAAAACGATTTATTTGTGAAATGAACATTTAAAAAATAACAATTTGTCTTTCCATATGTTAATTTATTGAATCAGGCGTTACTTTGCGGAGGTCCATATTTATGAACTAAAAAACAATTACTTTGCTCACCCGCGACCACTAATGACAAATAGTTATATCTGTGCGGCAAATGTATGTTTCCATGCAACACCTCCACCTCCACTGCTACACGAATCAACACATGCCACACAGACCCAACTATCACCACCACCACTATACTAAACGCTGACGCGTTTCGGCACTCTCCACGAGGCCATTTACGAAGCACAACAACAACCGCTCAACATGCCACCACTTCCACTACTGACATATGTAAACCATGTACTCAACTTAGTTAATGACAAAACCAACGTACCCACTAATATTTTATAAATTCCAAACTACCCTTTTATGTAAGTCCTAAACTACCCTTTTTTAAGAAATGAATTCCAAACTACCATTTTTATTTTTTATTTTTTTCCATATGTTTGTCAAGTGTCAAATTGTCTAAATGTATAGTTGTCGAGTAATTATTTATAAAATGAGCATTTTGTGCAACAACATGTTTGTGAAATGAAAAGTATATGAAACGTTGGTTGTGAAATGAACTTTTGTTAAACAAGTTTCGACAAAACATTGGTGAACCAACAAACAGACAGACAGAGAGACAGAGTTACTTTCACATTTAATATTAGTTAGGATACATATTAAGCACTAAAAAAACAATTACTTTGTGGGATACGTTCAAAGTAATATAAACAAAACACTCACACACTATATACACTATTTATTTACAGTAAAATTATGTACAAAATAAACATTCACCGGAGCGCCTAATAACAGTAACATACAGCTCGAGAGCCAACGACGAAGAGAGCTCGCGCATGCGCGGTTTCTGTCAGCTCCAGCGGAAACTGGAAGCCAACCTAATAATAACTAATACTATACACATAATATTTACAAATTAAAGGTGTCGCCACATCAGCCCCCTCGGAGACCTTTACGGTCGATAAAACTGCGGGAAACGCACCTGGCGACCAGCACGAGTGACCATCGGTGGAACTAAGGCCGGAGCATTAGAAGCTGCTGAAGGCATCGTCACGACAGGCTTGTCTGCCAGGATATAGGCAGGTTTAAGCCTGTCAATAGAGACGGACGTAGTCTTACCTCCAACATTTACTACGAAATATTTTGGATGCCTCTCAACTACCTCAAATGGACCAGCGTAAGGTGGTTGCAAAGATGTCCTTACCAAATCCTGCCTTATAAATACATGAGATGAAGTTTTAAGATCTTTAAAAATAAAAACTTTCTCAGAGCCATGTCGAGCTATAGAAGAGGGCTGTAATTTCTTAATTTGCAAACGTAACCGCGATGAAAAATCGGAATAATCTAAAACGCGATCAGCAGATGATTCAAAGAAATTACCAGGAAGGCGTAAGGGTTCACCGTATACTAACTCTGCTGTGGACGCAGACAGATCGTCCTTCCATGCACTACGTATGCCCAGCAGTACCAAAGGAAGAACCTCTGACCAGCTTCCATCCGCATGACACATGATAGCTGCCTTCAATTGCCGGTGAAAACGTTCAACCAATCCATTGGCCGCAGGGTGATACGCAGTCGACCGAAGATGGCTAGAACCCGTTAAGGCTGATAACTGGTTGAAAAGATGCGATTCAAACTGTTTGCCTCTATCAGTTGTCACCTTTTCAGGGCAACCGAAACGTGCTATCCACGTAGAAATGAATGCTTTGGCAACACTCTCAGCCGTGATGTCGACTAAAGGAATCGCCTCAGGCCAACGCGTGTACCTATCAACCGCGGTGAGACAATACTTGAAACCGTTAGACATAGGAAGCGGGCCTACCAAATCGACGTGTACATGCGCAAATCTAGCTGAAGGTACTTCAAATTGATGAACTGGTGCATGCACATGTCTAGACACTTTACATTTTTGACACGATACACATGCTCGCGCCCAGCTTCTACAGTCCTTTTTAACACCAGGCCACACATAGCGCTCTGTTACCAATTTAATGGTATTCCTAGCACTAGGGTGGCTGAGTCCATGTAAAATATCAAAAACCTGCTTACGAAACTCTGTAGTAATAAACGGACGACGAACGGAACCAGAAACGTCACAAAATAATGCCGAATGGCAAAATTGTACTTTTTCCAATTTCAATGATGAACCGGTACGAAGTAGTGTTTGAAGTTCGTTGTCCGTAGCCTGAGAAGCAGCTAAAGCGTCAAAGTCAAGTCCGTCAGTAATAGCGTCAGTCCTCGATAACGCGTCCGCAACAACATTGTCTCCACCCGATATAAATCGGATATCCGTTGTAAATTGAGATATAAAATCTATGTATCTGAATTGACGCGGAGAACACGCATCGAGAGACTTCTTGAAAATTGAAACTATTGGCTTATGGTCAGTTAGAATAAAGAAAGGTTTCGTCTCGATCATGTAACGAAAATATTTTACTGACTCATAAATGGCCAACAACTCGCGGTCATAAGCGCTGTACTTAACTTGACTTGCCGTGAGCTTCTTCGAAAAGAAACCTAACGGCTGCCAGTGACCTACAACTTGCTGCTGCAACACAGAACCGATAGAAGTGTCGCTCGCATCCGTAACTATGGCTAAAGGAGCTGACGAACTTGGGTGTGCTATAAGAGCCGCACGTGATAAGCTCGCCTTGCAAGCTTTAAACACGTCATCTAAAGCAGGGTTCCATTGAATAGTGTCATTGCTTTTGACAGATGCACCGCCTAGAAGTGCGTGAAGCGGAGCTTGCAACTTTGCTGCGCCCGTAATAAAACGTCTATAAAAATTTAAAGCGCCTAAAAATCTGCGTAGCTCTTTAATAGTTTTAGGTTGCGGGAACTGCTCAATAGCTTTAACTTTGTCACCAATGGGCTTAGTGCCTTGTGACGAAACCTGATAACCCAGAAACTCTACCTCAGGAACCGCAAACACACACTTGCTATTATTGAGCAAAATACCGTGCTCACTAAAACGTTCAAATATGATACGCAGGTGACTAAGGTGCTCCTTGTCATTAGTTGAGGCAACCAAAACGTCATCAATGAAAGGAAAACAGAAATCAAGCCCCTTTAGAACTTCGTCCATAAATCGCTGGAACGTTTGCGCCGCGTTGCGCAAACCGAAACTCATGAACGGAAATTCAAAGAGTCCAAAGGGAGTCGTGATTGCTGTTTTCGGCACGTCTTCCACCGCGACAGGTATTTGATGATAAGCACGCACTAAGTCCAACTTGCTGAACACCTTTTTACCAAAAAGATTGTGTGAAAAGTCAGCAATATGGCGCACTGGGTACCTATCTGGCACCGTGCGCGCATTGAGTGCCCGGTAATCGCCGCAAGGTCGCCAACCCTTGTCTTTTTTAGGAACCAGATGTAAAGGCGAGGACCAAGGACTATCAGATCGCCTCGCGATCCCAGAACGCACCATATCGTCAAATTCCTGACGCGCAATTTTTAACCGGTCAGGTGCTAGCCGCCTAGGTCGCGCAAAGACAGGTGGTCCTGAAGTCGTCTTGATGTAATGCTGCGTCTGGTGCTTACATTTACGCTCCGAAGGATCTCCACAAGGTCGCATTACATCAGGATACTCTTCCAGAAGTTTGTGATAAGGCGAATCACCTGAAATTATTTTAACTTGTGGGCTGGAGCACGCAGAGGCAACTAGAGCAGCTGATGAAAGCGACGTAGTGCCGTCAATTAAGCGCGAATTACGCACATCAACAAGCAAATTATAAAAGGACAAAAAATCAACTCCTATTATAGGTTTACTCACATCGGCAATAACAAACCGCCAAGTAAAAGCGCGGCGTAGGCCTAAATCTAAGGACAAACTAAGCCAACCATACGTGGCAATTATAGTGTTATTTGCGGCATAAAGCTCATAATTTGTCTTATGACGGCGTTGTGCACGCAAAAAACTCACCGGATAGACACATAAATCGGATCCGGTGTCCACTAAATATTGCAACTTAGAAGTAGAGTCCGTGATAAAAAGGCGGTTCGAGACCGACGCACACTCACCGGTCGCGTCTAGCGACCGCTTTTCTAGTTTTTTGAATAAGCACAGGGCGGAATACATTTAGCAGCTTTATCACCAAACCTCCAGTGATACCAGCACTCGCGCCCGGCATGGCTCGGCGAACTGGATCGACGACGGCTGCGTGATCGGGACTTGTTTCGACCTCGACGACGCATACTTTGCTCCGAAGACAACGCCTCGATCTTAACCATGAGGTCGTTAATTTTACGCTCTAAATCATCTATAGTCGTAGGAGCAGGCATAACCAACGAAGATGCAGCAACAACACGAGATGCATTTTCACGAGGCGCTACCTCGAACACCTTATCAGCCATATGTGCCACCTCATCTAAAACCATTGTCTCCGGCTGCATGGCCACAACAGTTCGCAGGTAAGGAGGCAGACGGCTAGACCAAAGCGAACGCATGACCACGTCAGAAACGTCGGCGCCGGCCAAACCGCGGCAGTAGCGCAGGAACTCGCTCGGCGTCCTATCTCCTGGCTCTTCTTTGATAAATAATTGCTGCAATCGCTGCTCTCGCGTAGCAGATAGTCGCGCTATTAATTCAAGTTTAAGTTTTTCATATTTGCCAGCCTCCGGAGGACTCGTAATAATCTCTTCAACAACGGCAGCGTGTTTGAAGTCTAACACTGAGATAGCATAGTGAAACTTTGTAGTGTCACATGTGATTCCCGCCAAAACAAATTGGCTGTCTAACTGCGCAAACCACAGCGCCGGCCTGTCAGGCCAGAAAGGAGGCGGTTTGACAGCCACGCGGCACACGCCGCGGCCACCGTCTTGTGTTTCACAGCTGTCATTGTTGGACTTCGACATCCTTCTGTTGTATGACAATATTGATAATAACGTAAAAAAAATGTTCAAAAACTCACTGTTCGGGTCACCACTTGTGGGATACGTTCAAAGTAATATAAACAAAACACTCACACACTATATACACTATTTATTTACAGTAAAATTATGTACAAAATAAACATTCACCGGAGCGCCTAATAACAGTAACATACAGCTCGAGAGCCAACGACGAAGAGAGCTCGCGCATGCGCGGTTTCTGTCAGCTCCAGCGGAAACTGGAAGCCAACCTAATAATAACTAATACTATAAACATAATATTTACAAATTAAAGGTGTCGCCACAACTTTGCTCACATATTAAGCATCCAAGAGCTGAGAACTGACATTCGTATTCATCATACAAACCATTTGCCCCGATCGGGGATCGAACCCGGACCTCAAGCTTCATAGTCAGGGTCACTAACCACTAGTCATTATACAACACGACGCTGGCAAAATGGTCTCGTAAAAAGGGTACCGATTGTCATATACGGGGAACATAGTAATTTCCCCGTATATGACAATCAGTCAGTCTTATATGACAAATCGAACTACATTTCTTTGACAATATGAAGCGCGCTAAAACAAAAGCTCTTCAATTCACCAGTTGACACCGAATCGTTATTGAAAACTGACAATTGTAAAGTTAATGAAATAGTTGACGTGACGCCGCCTTGGTTGAAAAGGAAAATCATTGTGACACTTACTGTGAGAGCGTTCTATGCGTACAGTGGGCCAGGAATCGAATGTGTCGACTGCACGTCTTATTACGACGAGGTTACAAAAGCGGCAAGCTAACTTTTGATGCTGACTGTACCCAGTTGGCCTCTTTCATCTTCCTTTCATTTTTCATTGACCTTTTTGAAATCCTATACTTGAAAAAAAAAAGGAAACGATCTTGTTTGAGAACGGTAAATTGAACGTTGAATGTAAATTACCCTTAGAGCAGGAAAGGAATGGAGATGTTAACGCGCGATCTCCCCTCTGCCAAATCTCTAACCTTAAGTCTGACCAAAATGATCAGGGTCTGTTGATTGTGTGCGTGCTTTTGGCGTTTGTGTGACAGTTTTGTTTTAGTGTGCGTTTGCAGGAACGTAACCAATTTTGACAGGAGCGTAGACGTGTGCTGTACATGTGTACCTAGGCCCCCTCAAAAAGTGGCAGAAAAATTGTAGTGCATAGATAAACCAAAGGCGCCTATCCCGTCTGGTGTTCTACATAATTTACCTGAAGTAACAATTATTTTTGTGGCTTAATTTCTTAGGTGTTCCGTAGAATGTTCTCACAATAAGTGTCATCATGGTTTTCCTTGTCAGACAATGCGATATCACGATGGCATTTTTTTCGAAAAGGTTTCACGGTGGGTCACGATTGAGCTGGTTCTATAGTACCCTACCTAAAAATTTTCGTAAAAAAAACCTTCACATATTTACGTAATGCATGCTAAATGTGATCTCAGTTTTAACCTTATTTGACAATGTATATAGTCGTCCCACGATAACTCTTCAACGAACTGACAACAGTAGAAATCTAAAATTTGTTTATGGCAACACTGATTTATAGTCAAACAACACGTTTTGAACTTTTGATTAGATTAAACATACACAGGTCATCGTTCATTCACCATCCACCAAATACCTCTCATGTTTCGTTCTCTAGATTTTTTTTACCATACATCGGCAAAACCTACTAAACACTGGCAAAATAGTCCTCCAATGGACAGAGCCATGTTTAAAATTATTATTTTTAATTAAAGGAATTTCTGAGTGAGGTGAAAAAAGTACTACCACAGCGTGATTTTTCCGGGTTGCCAATTAATATCTTATGCAGAGTTGTGGTGGGACGATTATATCATGCATGATGAACGTACACAGTAGGTACTAGGTAGGTAGGTAGGCACAAACGTCATCTATGTATTTTCTCCTGTTCAAAATTATGTCATAAACCCAAGTACCTAAATGTCAAATATCATTAGCAACTGAAGTTAACTTGAAACGTTTTTCTTTTGAACCATCATCACTAAAGATCTATAGCAGTGTCTTTGTATTTCTATTTTATTACACACTAGCTGTTGCCCGCTACTTCGTCCGCGTAGATTTGGGTTATCGCTATCCCGCGGAAGCTATATAATAAAATAGTTATATAAAAAAAATAGCTTATGTTATTCCTGAATATTCAAACTATCGTCTTACCAAATTTCATTTAGATTGGTGCATCGGTTTTCCCGTGAAGAGGTAACAAACAGACCGACAGAGAGACAGAGAGACAGAGTTACTTTCGCATTTATAATATTAGTTAGGAGATTAGGATTAGGATTTTTAGTGGATATAAAATCAGAAGAGTTTGGAATTCAGCATTTCCCTTTTTAGCTTTGCCAGGTAAAGTGCTAATTAAAAGTATCTCTGTAAATTTAAATAAGAAATGAAGCCTTATTTTTTGAGTATCGTAAGTAACTTTTTTATGTCCCCTTAAATAATATGGTGGTGTGAGAATAACCACCCCACTATCCCACAACGGTGGGGGCACTGTTGTGACAATAGAAGAGTCTAGTGATTTACGGTTTCTATATTCCCACCTTTTTCCGGGAATTTATGTACGTGACGCTCTTCCGGGAATGAGGTGGCTCCACCCACTGAGTGGTGATAGGCCCCGCCCACCCTGTGAGCTCGTTAGATACCCCTCGAGTTCCGCCCTGCAGCAGCCAGAGTCGTCACAGTCTCGGGGTAGACACCGAGGCGACTGCCGGTGGAGTTGATTTAAGAAGTGTTAATATAATATAATTAGTAGTGATATCTGGGGTACTGGACGGTGGTAAGTTGGAGTGTTTTTTTTTTGGGGTGGGTGCTTTTTTTTCTTATTGGATTTTTGTGAAATTTAGTTTTTGGATTACTTTAAAATTTAATTACCTGCAATTTTTGGAATTCAATTTTATTTATTTTAAAAATAATATTTTTCCACCAGTTAAAAAAAATTCGAGACAGTTTGGGAAATCATTTTTAAGAGAGAACATTTTGAACTTTAATTGGTGGTTTAATTATTTTTTTGAAAATCATTTTAATTTATTTAATATTATTATTTTCCTATCACTTAAAAAAATGACACGAACTATTTATAAATGAAAAATAAAATACTGTTTGGATTTTCGTAATTTTTAAAATAGCTGTTAATTTTTCGGAACCCAATTTCACTTAATTTTTAAATAATGTTTTTTCTTCGACATAAAAAAATCAAGATAAACTATTTGAAAATTTGCAACTAAACGTTATATGGATTCTTACTTACATTTGTAAAAAAGAAAATCTTCAAACCTAATATTATTTATTTTTAAATAAAATTTTAAAATCAAGTTTTTTCTCCCACTTAAAAAAAACAAAATAAGTTTTAATTTTGAAATTTAAAATTAAAACATTTCGATTGCTTTGTAATTTAAAAATAAAAAATGTAATTTGAAATGAATTTTTTTAAATTTTAGTTTAATTATCTTGAAGTTCAATTTCATTTACTTATTTAAGAAATACTTTTTCTTTCAATTAAAAAATTCAAGGCAAAAACATTTATTGTAAATATACTTAGGAATAATTCAAATGCATATAAAGATTCTGGATTTATTATTTAGTTATGTTGATAAAATTTATCATCCATCTAAATTTTTGTAATAATTTATTTCATTTCTTTGAGGTCAAAGACGTCAACGAACTGCAGTCTTGAACTCTTTCCATTTTAATAAAATTTTCTAAGAATAATGCAAGATCATCGCTATTTTACGATTAAACAGTAATTGATAGCAGAAATTATCGCCAGTCATGAGTCATGGCGAAAGAATTATAAAGTCTTCACTAGGATCTGTAGGTACCTACGTAACACTTGATGCCTAATATAAATAATTAACTTAGTTTTTGCTCAAGAAATGTAAGATTTTTAAAAGTGAAAATTTCAGTCCGCGTTTTTTGTCTCACCGCGCCTTTCTGCTCTTCCAATTACTGACACCGCTGTGCCCTCGTGCAACCTCTCCGTAATAGCTCGATAACATTATTTAAAAAAAAAAAAAAAAACTCTTATGCATTAATGAATTGCCTCTCCTGGTTCACAATAATGTACTTATGTGATGTTTTATCAATAATTATGGGATGTTTTTTTTTATTTTATAAAAAAAATCGCAGGTGTGATTCCAGGGATCGGACGGAGTAGCGTCATTGCTCGCAATAATGTGGACATGACTCCAAAATTAATTACCTAAATAGTCAATCAATGTTATTAATTAATTAATAAATTTTTTGAAATTATTTTTGAATTCCTGGAGATGACAATTTAAGTACACAATACATGCTTTCAAAACAATTAAATATTAATAAAACTAACAATAATTGATGTCGTTGTCGTAGATATTTTTTTTAATGATGAAGTTTTCTAATTAAAATACATCATATAATAGTAACACAAAACCTAATAAACCCTCCCCCTCCGTAATATGAAGCCTCCGCTGATTCATATTGACTACTAATTTTATAAATATAATAATAATTTTAATAATAATTTTATATAATTTTATATATTTTATTTTCAAAGCATGTGTAAATTATTATCTCCAGGAATTCAATTCGAATATAAAGAAATGAATTTTTAGGGTGATTGATTAATCTTGGAGGCATGTCCACATTATTGCGAGCACTGACGCCACTCGATCCGACCGACTTACTTAAAGCCTGACAGTATAATAAATCTTTGTTCCCTATCCTTTTGGAATTTGAAAACACCTTACAATTTGACACTCAAATTTCAAGTGTCAGTAACATTAGTGAGAGAGATATATAGATTCATTTATTTCAATTTGAAAATTACACGTATTATTTGACATGCCGAAATATGTTTCATTCACAAAAAGATCGTCATCAATTAAATAATATAAAATACCAGCTGTTGCCCGCGACTTCGTCCATGTAGATTTCGGTTATCGCTATTTCGCGGGAACTGTATAATTTTCCCGAATAAAAAGTAGCCTATGTTATTCCTCAATATTCAAACTATCTTCTTACCAAATTTCATCTAGATTGGTGCAGCGGTTTTGCCGTGAAGAGGTAACAAAGACAGAGAGACAGAGAGACAGAGTTACTTTCGCATTTATAATATTAGCTAGGATTAGTTAGGATAAAACAATTGAATTCAAAGTGAGACAATGTCCCCGTAATACCTATTTCAAATGTCGAAAATGAAAAATATAAAAAGAAACACAGACACACAAAATAATAGCAATAATGGAACAATAAATAAAATAAAATACTAATGCTTCATTCATTATATACATGCATGCATACATGTCTGATCCGTACACACCTCTTTAGCTTCCTCCACATCCATACATCTCTTCGTACACGCTCGCCAGTCCCGAGTTTGTTAACCTTATTTTTCTAATGCAGAAAAAACAAAACTGTATGTAGAGTCGAGGAAATTAATTCCCGACCCACCGTAGAACATTTTCATAGTAAACGTCTTAACGATTTTAATTGTCATGCTATGCGATGTCACTATGACGTTTACTGTGAAAAGGTTCCATGGTGGGTTAGGAATTAATTTACATTTAAATACAACGGTGCCTTTTTACTTCGCTTTTGTTCGTGACCCAGTATTGACAGAAACCTAACATGAACACGTCTGAGTACAAACAGTTCAAAGAGAATTGCTTTTAACATTAATCTTGCCACTTTTCCTCGAATATGAGGCATAAGTACAGTCAAGGAATTAAATTTCCAACCCACCTAAGGTTTAAAATCGTATAGCAAACTATCACCATAAGAGCTACATAGAACACGACGTTGCTTTGACATGTCGCGTTTACGTTGACATTTTCGACCTTAATGCATTGCGAATGTCTAACAACATTTCTACGAAATGGGTAGGGAATTAAATTCCTTGACTGTAACTATGTATAAGTAAAAATCAATTCCCAGTGTGGGTATCGCTTCACGATGGTGGCATGATTCTGCGATTGTGAATTTCGTAATTTAATATTTCTGAAATAATATATTTTCTTGTACAGTCAAGGAATTTAATTCCCTACCCATTTCGTTGAAATGCCGTTAGACATTCGCAATGCATTAAGCAACGTAGTGTTCTATCTAGCTATTATGGTGACAGTTTGCTATACTATATTAAACCTTAGGTGGGTTGGATAGGTACCTACTAGTACTTACACAGAAGAAGACTAAAGTTTGTCAAATAACTTCGGCTTGAAATGGTCTTGAAGACAAGAAGACCGAAGTAATCACATCGCTCTACAGGTTGCGTTTTAATGATCAGTCAAGAATGTCAGCCAGGGGTTGAGGAAGTCAGTGAACAATTTTAACACCCCTTCAAAGATTTTATTTTAAAAATCTCCCTTTCACTGCCTATGCTGGTTGTAGGTAGGCCTCTCCAACAAGATGGAGTGACGATCTGGGTATCGATTTTTGAATCTCACTTGATGACTAAATTCTCACCGGTGGCGATTTTGCCAAAAGCCGTATTTTTGAATGTCATACCCTCTACTAACATGGAGCTAATTTGCGTTTATGTCATAGATAACCGAGTCAATATAGTGGATTGAGGTTAACTGTCACTGCCAGTGGTCAAGAAGTCACTCAAGTGATCTCGTTTACGAGTGGGTGGGGCATTCGTACTTGATACCATGGGCATGAGAATTTTAGTCACTGGTGAGATTCAAAAATAAGAACTTTTTGAAATCACTGAATTTATTTCACTAGGTGAGATTCAAAAATCGATCCCCTGTTAAAGATCGCGGGACCACGGTGGATGCGGAAAGCACAAGACCGTTCTGAGTGGAGAGCCACGGGGGAGGCCTATGTCCGCCAGTGGACGTCTTACGACTGACATGATGATGATGATGATGATGAAATAAAAACTTCACATGGGTGCTTACTTAAAGTGTCATACTATGGAACTTGCTAACTATGTAATCAAACCGCCATACTGAAATTGTCTCTGAATGATTTACTATGGCGGTTTGTTTACATAGCAAGTTCCATAGAATGACACTGTAAACTTACTCAACTCCTGTGGGTCAAGCACGACTTGTCGAATCTTGCGTAACGTTTCGGTTATCGTATCGAGATCGAGAAACCTCATACTAAATTTTAGTTCCAAATACGCTCACGGGCGGGCGCTGTTCCAAACGTCATACAAACTGGACAACGTTTACTGTTCGATTTTACGTGACGCAGGATTCGAAAAGTCGTGCTCGACCCTCTGGCTGAATTCTTGAAGGACCAATAAAACGCAACCTGTATAATTTTGAATAATTTTCACACAGAAGTTTATTTCCTATTCATACCAAATCATCCACGTAACCGACCCTCGCAACCTTGACCGAGAACTTGCACCCGCTACCTAGAACTTGCATACGAGTGTTGCTAATTGCGTAAGCTGCAACATTGCGTAGCGGCGACGCGAACGAGTTGGAAGGAGTCGGTCTAGCGCCGCAATGAAATGCGACTTAACAATTGTTCTTGTGTAAGTTTAGGGGTAACTGTTGAGCCGTAATTACCTATATATATGCTATCGGTGGTTCGCTTAGTGGTGCGTTCAAGTAAACAAACCTTCATTAAGTTCTAATGCCTTAATGCCTTTATTGAGTGTAAGTTGGTAAAGTAAAAATAGATTATATTCAATGACTTACTAACACCATGGACTTTGGGTCTATTACAAAGTTCACGAAAAATGTGTCCCAGTACAACGCGGCATTTTTCGATGACAGCCATACGTCATAGCGCTGTCGTTCGACCAAACTAAGACTGACTGACGCTCGATTACTGGTCTTTTGGTTCGGACGTCTTCAAGCGCCAACCCGAAGTCCATGGTGTTGGTAAGTCAATTATTAGTGATTAGGTAAGATTCATTTAAGTATCTCTCATTCAAAATTACATTACATTTTAAAGGACAAAAATATAAGGAATTCACAAAAAGGCGGTCAAGAGACATAAAAATAAATGCAAGATACAGTAAAATAAAACGTCAAAGCTTGTAGGTACAATAAAATATTATTAAAGTCAATAAGTACAAATTAATTGTAATAAGTCAACTTACAAAAATAATTTCGTGTAACATGATTTTTTTTTTGTGTCTTTTAGAGGTTTCTTTGTTTCGGGTTTTTAATTTTTAATTTTTTTTTAAGTTGCGATAAAATTTTATTTTTAGGACCAATTTTATTTTGAGATGAGCTTTGATTATACACTTATTTTAATACTTAGGTACAAACTCCTGCAAACTTTGAATTCCTCTAAGTGCAATCAATGATATTTTATAAGCAGGACGTAGATAATTATGTCACTACCGTGCCCAAGTTTAAGTTAAAAAAAAACCAATTGACCCCTCTTTCTGACTTCACTTCAAACAACTCTAAGACAGTGACGCGACGACCAAATATGTAACCGCGACTATATTCAGACGCAAATTACTAAGAAAATTAAAATTGGCAAACAATCAAATATAGCATTTTTCTCCTAAGGTTGACATTGCCAGTAATGAGAAACTTCATGGCTGTGCAATGTGTCATAATTGACTTCGTAGCGGCGGGCACTTTAATGCAACGGCAACATTCGTAGCGGGACATTCGTAGCACTTTCTGAGCGTAGCGGGGTCAACGACCAGAGCGTCGAGCACGACTTTACGAATGCTGCGTAACGTTGCGGTTATCGTATCGAGATCGAGAATCCTCATATTAAATTTTAGTTCCGAATACGCTAACGGGCGGGCGCTGTTCCAAACGTCATACAAACTCGTTATAGTTTACTATTCGATTTTACTTGACGCAGGATTCGAAAAGTCGTGCTCGACCCTCAGGGTTATTTATATAAACAAAGCAAAGCACCTGTCAAAGTAGACCCAGTTTATGATGATGTTTCAGTCTCAGCTAAGTAATTTAAAATTAAATTGTCAGTAGATAATAGATTTGCCTTCCGAAACTCGAACCACAAAAAATAGAGTTTTTTGTCCAGCCCAATAACATCAACGCATTTCAAAGAATCGCTCGGTGAGCTGTAGACCTCGCGACCTAATTTTTGAATTTTTTTTCTTTTCTTTGTTTATTAAAAAAAAACGAATTGATAAAAAAATAATAGTGTAATTATCGAACCTGATCACAAAATTTCATTAGTCGACTGGATCGGCTCATTTTTGAACTTCTACAGTTTTTTTTTTCTTTTAAAAAATTCCAAAAGACGGATCGCAAAAAAAGCATTGAGGAATGCGACCTGTAAAGACAACAGTCGGACAGAGATACGAAATATTTTTTGCCCAAGCTGAAACGGTGACGCTTCGCTCACTCAAATCCCCTATAAGTAGCATTGCACGTTTATCATTTGGCCTGCTAAGGACAAGTTGTAATTGATAAAATACCACACGGAAGCCGCTCCAAAATAATCCCAGACCGTCCGCATTCATTAAAAAAATTGATTGATAACTTGATGACCAATGACACGGCTTTTACCAGCCCACTAGTTCGGCTTTTAAAATATTATTTCATCCACATACCGCCAGTACTACAAAAATTCGAAAATCGAAATTCGTATCGTATAGTCCCGCTCGCTCTCGAATTAAATAATACTAGCGTGAGCGGGACGGCACGACACGAAGTTCGAATATTACACTTTGTAGTATAGGGGCAGATGCATAACGAATACAATGCGGCACTCCATCGATCACTCATGTCTCGTTAGCTGCGCTGCACCGCAATGGAACCAGACGAATATTCGAATATTCTGGAAATTTTCAGCGGTGAAGTTTCAATATAGCCATCACTGTCACTTAGTAACAAACGTTGGATTTACGCGGCAAAATTTAATGATAGGCAGGAGTTCCTATATAGATGAACTCAATTTTATTATCGATGCTTTTCCCATATAGGCCAAATGTACAATCGTCCCACGATAACTCTGCAGAAGAAATTAATTGGCAACCCAGAAAAATCACGCAGTGGTAATACTTTTTTCATGTCACTCAGACATTTCTTTCATTAAAAATAATAATGATAGTAGCAATCAAAAATTGCCGTTTTTTTTTTTAATATGGCTATGTCCATTGGAGGACAATTTTGCCAGTGTTTAGTAGGTAAAAAAAATCTAATAAACGAAATACGAGATGTATTTTAATGGTGGATGGTGAATGAACGATGATCTGTCTAATGTTTAATCTAATCAAAAGTTCAAAACGTGTTGTTTGACTATAAATCAGTGTTGCCATAAACAAACTTTAGATTTCTACTGTTGTCAGTTCGTTGCAGAGTTATTGTGGGACGACTATATACGTATGTATACATATTTCGTTTTTTTTAGCATTAGAAAGAAGTTGAACGGGTGGATTTTCAAACTGTAGACCTCTATGGTGTAATTTGTGTGGCACTTATTTCTATACAAAAATTACACTAGGGAAGGGATCTCGAGTTTGAAAACCCACCCAAACAATCTTGGCATGACTTTTTTTATTGAAAAACGCTTTTTAAAAATAAGTAACAGTAAGTAACAATTAAATAACAATGAATCTTGATTATTTATATTGTTACGGTTTTAAACGTAACGGTTACTTATTTTTAAAAGGCGTTTTTCAATTAAAAAACATTATCAAGATTGTTTATCATCTTTCTAATGCTAAAAAATAAATAAAGTATCAGTGATCGACCCGAGTATTTTTAAGTGTAAGTGTGTATTTTTTTGTAAGTAAGTGTTATTCTGATAGATAGATAGATAGATAGATACAAACTTTATTCTCCAAAATAATTCATGACTTTATGACAAAAGACAAATAAAAACGAAAATACAACACTAAAAATAAAATAACAATTAGACCGAGTTAACACAGTAATAGTCAGGAAGCCATGTGATGAAGCGAAGAAGAGGCGCAGCGCTGGTATTCTGCCAGTACCCGTGCTGAGTAAGGACGCCGGCTAGTGCGGTAGTCACGGTGTTATTACGCCATCAGAAACAAATTGGCTAAGCATTAAACGTGTGTTGGACAAAAACAAAGAGTGCTTTGATAAGTAGGCAGGTATGTTGCAAGAAGAACAGATGTGAACCTTATTCTGGAGCCTTATATAATGTAAACATGGTTAATTATGCCCTTTGGGTGATTTTGCAGTAGGAACGGGCTAGCCGTCGGTGGGCAACTTTTTTCCTTCCCTTTAATATAAATAAAAGAATCAAGTTGCTGTTTTGTTTTATTTTGATACTGTAAATATTTTTTTTTTTTTACAAACAACTGTTGCCTTCCGTTCGGGCAGTGAGAGTGACGGAGGCCCGATCCCCGTTTACCTGTATCCCTTTTCGGAAACGGACTAGTGACGCTCTTGGGGTTGCTATAGTTCTGATGGGTGGCGGCGATCGCTCACCATCAGTGCCCTAAGCACGACTTGTCGAATCCTGCGTCACGTAAAATCGAATAGTAAACTTTGACGAGTTTGTATGACGTTTGGAACAGCGCCCGCCCGTGAGCGTATTTGGAACTAAAATTTAATATGAGATTTCTCGATCTCGATACGATAACCGTAACGTAACGCAGGATTCGACAAGTCGTGCTTAGGGCACTGGTGACCCGGTTGCTTGATTGCCTCCCTCTTTTAATATTTTTTTTAATCAAAATGTACAGATCCAGGACTGTTACCAAAAGAGCGTTGTGAAAGTATTCATACTCAGTAAGAAAAAAAAATAGTTCAATTTCTTGACTTGGTCGGGCTGTAATCATACATACCTATAAAACAAAGTAGTGTTAGTTAGAACACTTGTGACTCGAGAACGGCTGAACGGATATTTGTGATCTTTGATTTATTTGATTTGTCTCTGCCCCGAATATTAGATTAGATTAGATTAGATTAGATTATTTATTTCAATATAAAATTACATTAAATTGCACATGTCAAGTCAAAGAATTTAAATACTGAAATCGTAAAAAAATTATTAAGAAATAATATTAAATAAACAAAGAATTAAATGTCAAACAAAATTATACAAAATAAAATAGAATTACAAAGAATGTTCTCCACTAGGGATCGTCAAAATAAATATAATCAATATACATTAACATTATCAATCTATAATTTAACAATATCATGCATGTCAAGGTGAAAAATAATGTCAATAAATACTAATTAAAATTAAAATGTCATATTTAAAAATTCGTTTACAGAATAAAATGGGTTTTTTAACAAAAGGTCTTTCAATCGACGACCAAACGTTTCGTCATGTTGTTCATTTTTAATATCAGAGGGTAGGTGTTCATAATATCTGGGACCAATAACGCGCGGATAACCAATAATAGCAGAATAACTGTTAAAAATATGGGAAAAATTCACTGATTAAAAATCGTACAAGAAAGTTCGTTTTCTAATAAATTAGATTTTACCTCCTCCATCTGCAATTGACAACTCACGTCACCCTTACATTAACTGTAAGCCCACGGACCAACCACCCTCTGGACACCAAATGTCAGGGCGTACGTTTCCGGAACGCATATGTTCATTTTGCACCTATAAATCTCTCTAGCCTCGAATCGCGGCTCACTTTCGACCAGATGACAAGCGAGATGACGAGCTATGAACCAATCGCGACGCGTTCCCCCGGCCCGCTCACCGCGGCTTTGTTCGTAATGACTTTCCAAGTAAATTATAGAAGATGCGGTGTCCAGAGGGTGGTTGGTCCGTGGTTAGGCTGTACGAAGTTCGCCTTGCCAGCTAGTTTTAGTAATAAAAATAACCTCAATTTAGTGTACATAATACCGGCAGCTCTTTATATAAAGCCTTACATAAGCAGCTACGTTTCGGCTTAGGACTAAGCCGATTGGCCTCGTCACGGCCACTTAGCGATCGCCTGCACTCTCAGTCGGCATTTAACGAACCCTGATCACATTGGGATGTACCGAAAAATTTAACCACCTCTATTTATATTTTATTTCCATAGAACAGGCCAAAATGAAGATACGGTTTTTAATTTTTTTTCATTTAAATGCGTATTTTTTATATTAATTAAAATTGTAGGTGCAGCAATGTCTAGTCGTCTGATCAAGATAACAGAAACTTTTCCGTTGAATGCACCCAAATGCACGTTTAGCAATATTTGACTGGCAACATTTGCATATAACACGTCATGTCAAAATCATGTTAAAATAAGAATATCACCACCACTGTGATTTGGACCCCCCAAAAGATAGACCACAGATTAAGCAAAAAATATATCTTCGTCACAACGATTAAGGTCAAAATAAAGTTAAATGAAATGATTGTCATTATCAAATAAACGAATTTTATTTTATTTATTTATCATTATTTTAGAGGATTATTTTACGTTTTTTTCTGTTTTTTTTTAAGGCGGTTTTACTTTTTTGTTAAAAGATTTTTATTTCACAATTTCACGTGTATTAACATTTTCAGAATTATCCTCCAACTCCTAACCGTTAAGGAGCTGTACCTTCTATCATCAGCTCATCAACATGAGATGATGACTACCGGACGCAAATACTTGAATAGCCTTAGAAAATATATGAAATACATGATACGTGCCTATAAAAATTGAGGGTTGCCCTCGATTTCCCTGAGATCCCATCATCAGATCATGACTTGGTGACAGTGGGACCACCTCAGGAGTATACCCTTTCGAATAATGATTTAACATTTTCAGAATTATCCTCCAACTCCTAACCGTTAAGGAGTTGTACCTTCCATCATCAGCTCATCATCATGAGATGATGACTACCAGACGCAAATACTTGAATAACCTTAGTAAATATATGAAACACATAGTACGTGCCTGTAAAATTTGAGGGTTGCCCTCGATTTCCCTGGGATCCCATCATCAGATCATGACTTGGTGACAATGGGACCACCTCAGGAGTATACCCTTTCGAATAAAAAAAGAATTTTGAAAATCGGTCTACAATTGACGGAGTAATCGATGTACATACATAAAAAAAAAAAAAACATATATACAGTGGAACGTAGAACCTCCTCCTTTTTTTGAAGTCGGTTAAAAAATGGCATTAACATGCTAATAAAAACATTAGAATAAAATCTGTTAACTGGACATTGTTAAGAAAACCTGTGCCCTAAGCACGACTTGTCGAATCCTGCGTTACGTTACGGTTATCGTATCGAGATCGAGAAATCTCATACTAAATTTTAGTTCCAAATACGCTCACGGGCGGGCGCTGTTCCAAACGTCATACAAACTCGTTGTAGTTTACTATTCGATTTTACGTGACGCAGGATTCGACAAGTCGTGCTTAGGGCACTGTTCCTCGAAATGGTTTTTGAATTAGCATAGTTTGTCGAAAAATGGTACTTAAGTTACATATCAATTTGAGAGTAATTATCCACTACTCTCAGTATGTTTGGGCAGTGAGACAACAATTAAATAGACAACATTAAATTTCATCTTTCTAAGACTAAAATTTCATTCGGTACAGCCATTGACTTGGTTACTTTTTGATTACACTATGGACTTTAAGTCTAGTACAAAATTCAAGAAAAATGTGTCCCAGACTCCCAGTACAACACGGCATTGTTCGATGACAGCCATACGTCATAGCGCTGTCGTTCGACCAAACTAAGACTCACTGACGCTCGATTAGTGGTCTTTTGGTTCGGACGTTTTCAAGCGCTAACCCGAAGTGTATGGTGTTGGTACTCATAAGCCAATGGGTACAGCAATAGTTTATGTAGCTGTTACGTAATGAGTGTATTAAGGCCTAATTATGTAGAGTTGCATACATTGCTTTAACTACACACGTATTATAAGTACTCAAAGATGGGTCCATAAGCCGAAATGGCAGCATATCAAGCCTACCTTTCACGAACTTGATCATTTTTGCCAAATCATAGACAAACATACCGATCAGTTTCTTGAGAAAAAAAAACAAAACGCTCGACGGTTTTTGTATGGGCTGACAATCGGTAATAGCTACTTGTCACAGTCATACAAACACTGTCATTTCAATCCGATGACGAGTGTCAAATAGTTAAATGCCATTACCCTGCTGCAGGGGTCACCATGACCTGGAAAAGTGTTTAATTACTACAGTATTGATTGCATTTTAATATTAAACAGTTCTTGACGTATCCTAAGCTGCAGCTGCATAACTGGGACTGCCTGAAATACTGACATGTCAACTTAAATGGATCGAGGACGCCATGTTTAATTTAGTGGACAGATTTCGTAATGTCTTATTCTGTTTTATGTTCAGTCAGCAGCAATAGTTGCTAAGCAACCGAAGCGGTCACAATAATCTGCACGAGCTCTTATGTCTATTAAAATAGAGCCCTGCTTAGATCATTGTGACCGCTTCGGTTGCTTAGCTACTTCTGCTGCTGACTGTACTGTGTAATGTGAATAGTAATAGAGTTTCATCATCACCCCAACATTTCTTATGACCTTCTCAGATTGAGAGGGCTTGGGCTACAGATCCCATGCGGGCCCAGAGCACATTGGGAACTTCGCACACACCATTGAATTTCTTCACAGAAGTGCACCTCACGATGTTTTCCTTCAACAAAAGGCTTGTGATAAATTAGAAATGAGCTCGAGCCCACGACCCTCTGCTTGAGAGGCCATAGGTCAGACCACTAGGCTATCACGATGATTAAGTTATGCTTCAACTGTAAGACTGAAAAGGTCAACGAACTGCGTGCGATTGTTATGTAATAAATAATGTGCGGCCCTAGCCAGCGGTAGCTTGGACCCTGCCCCGCTGGCGGTGGCACCCTAGGTTAGGTTTTCTGACACCAAATGTCAGGGCGAATGTTTCCGAAACGCATATGCTCATTTGCACCTATAAATCACTCTAGCCTCGAATCGCGGCTCACTTTCGTAAGATGACAAGCGAGACGACAAGCTATGAACCAATCACGACGCATGCCCCCGGTCCGCTCACTGCGGCTTTTTCGTAATGACTTTTCGAGTAAATTATTGTAGATGCGGTGTTTAGAGGGTGGTTGGTCCGTGGGTTTTTATAATGCATGTATATATGGTATTAAAATATTACACATCCAAAACCGGAGAAAAAAACCCAACCGGATATCGTACCCGGGATTTAAGCTTCAAGAAATATGGTTATTTTCGCACGATTTACCTTACTCCTACTTAAACGGTGGGTTTTGCTACACAGGGAAGTCTTCATTGGATATAAATATATTATGTCGCAGGGCATATTACGTAGTCGTCCGTCCGGAGCACTGTCTATACATATTATGGAGGAAATGTCTATTTCTCTCTGTCAATCATCACTAGTGAGAATAACAGTTCGTGCGTTATTACTGTATCAATAATTAATAGATATTTTATGGTTGTAAACGTGCACATGTAAACTGGCCGCTTTATACGGAATGTCTTGGTATTTATTTAATCGTATGGCGTATTAAACATTTCTAAAACAAAACAAACAATAATCAATTAAAGATAACTATAGATCAACATCCAGAGTCCCTAGCCACGAGATTGTGTTAGGTGTTAACTCGTACAGATCTTCCGGGGGGTCTGGGTAGTAGTGAAGAGGACAGCGCTGTACATATAATGTTCTACGGTTTGGGCATCTTCGTCACAGTCGCAGAGGGCAGAGTCGCGCCAGCCCCACCTGTGGCGGAAGTAGTTACAGCGTCCATGTCCTCAGTCTGTCAGTCAGCGACACCAGAGTTTTTGTGGCAGGGTGAAACCGTCTTGGTGAATAACAGATTGCGTTTTAATGAACCGTCATCAATTCTTGAGTAAGCCTAAGTGAACATCACTGTAAAGTTCTTATTTGGAAAAAAATTAATCCCATACAGACAAGTTGGCCCAGGGGGGAATCAAAAATTTTTTAGCCCGCGATAGTAGAAGATCTTCACGTTTGAATTTCAAGTACTTTTTCCATGGAAAGGTTCTTTTGCGCTAAGATTTCGAATGAGAAAGCCTTTCCGAGCTGGTGAGGTGAAAAATGTTAATTCATAATACCATTATTATCATTTTTTTAAGCTTGATTGTAAGATCCAGGGGTCCAGGGAGGGGCAGCTGTCCCCCCCCCGTCCCCCCTCGTTACGCCTATGGAACCGCTTGCTCGTTTGCCTCCCTCTATCAATAAAAAAAAAGAAATACTTTATCGGTCACCTACGGCCACATTCTTTAAATGGCCACTTCTCGTGATCGGCCACTTACAATTTTTTTTTTCTACACAGGCGGAGGGTGAGGAAATTAGCTTGGACGAAGAGATGGATCGTGTGGTGTGGGGCGAGGGGACGCAGCCGCTAGATGCGGCGCGCATGCACAGCGAGCCGCGTCGTGACAGCGCCGCGCCACCGCCCAAAGGTACATACTCATACTCAGAACCATACTCGTTCTTACTTCCATACTCATATTTGTATTCATATTCATATTCATTCGTATTTGTATTCATACTCATACTCAGTGGCTGGACTGGTGGTGATGCGGGGTGTGGTCGTGGGCTCGCCGCCACTCGCGCCTCAACAGCGCCGCGCCACCGTCCAGAGGTGCGTATTCATACTCATATTTATGTCCATACTCATAATTGAATTCATACTCATATTCATATCTACACCCGCATTCATATTCATACTAATAAACATACTCATTTTATTTATACAGTCAGCAGCAATAGTTTCTAACCAACCGAAGCGGCCACAATGATCTGCACAAGCTCTTATGTCTATAACAATAGAGTCGTGCTTAGATCGTTGTGAACGCGTCCGTTGCTTAAAAACTATTGCTGATGACTGTACCTACACAATATTTATAAAATGTGCAATTAACTAATTAACAAATTTGAGACTATTTATGACGCGAATGCGAATGTTCTGGATGCGATTGTGCGAATGCGAGTATTGAGTAGTTGGTATAAAATCTTAGGTCATCATTTTAGGGTTCCGTAGTCAAAATGACAAAAACGGTAACTGTTTTCTTCGCGCAGTCATAGATACAATGAAATTGTGGAAACATAAACTACTTGTTTATTTTACGTAATCACTACAATCAGACTCATAGAGTTAACACAAGCCGAACTATCGATCGATCACATGCAATCAGCAAGGTGATGATGCTTGTTATTGGTCGAAATAAATCACGTATTGTCGATACGCGCTCTCCACGCATGCGCGGCGGTTTAAGATTATGCAAAATGCGATCGTAGCAAGCGCAATGCGAGCGCTTGTTTTCGTATTTTTTTACCTACTCACCTCTCTTCGTCGATTCCGTTCTGTGGGGACAACGCACCCAATGCAATGCTCTTGAGTACATACAAAGTGAGAAAAGCTTTCCCCTGTCAAAATGTTTATGACATCGTCATAAGATTCATTTTTGCCTGACCCGTGTGAAAGGTTTTTCTACTATGTCCATACCTAAAGAGGTTAAAATTTTTTGGTAAGTTTTTTTCTAGTTTTACGTTGACGATATGATGCTTGACCGAGTTTCCTCGTTGTCCACAGATTTCGCTCTAGAGTCCAGCAGTTCGGACCTGACAGCTTCTGAGCAGCCGAACACTACAGAATCACCGAGACAGGTCAGTGACTCATTTGGAACGGAGGTATCCTAGATAAACACATGCTATATTTTTTGGACATATTTCGAACGGGATATTGACCGCGATTATCTTACTGTATTCATGTTACAAGTCATTCACTTACTAGCATCATGGACTTCGGGTAAGCGCTTGAAAACGTCCTAACCAAAAAAACCAGTAATTTACAAAAAAGACCACTAACCGAGCGTCAGTCAGTCTTAGTATGGTCGAACGACAGCGCTATGACGTATGGCTGTCATCGAAAAACGCCGTGTTGTACTGGGATACATTTTTCGAGAATTTCGTACTAGACCCAAAGTCCACGGTGTAAGTCAATGTTAAGTAATCTAATTGCTTGTCAATTATGGCTGAGCTAAGAAAGCCGTGACCACAGCTGCGTCACTGCCCTGTTGGTGTAACTCGTGTGCCGGTGACCTTGTAATGGCACGTATACGCATAGGGCTGGCAGTTTAGTTTAGCTTTTTTCTCTATGGCTTTCGGTATTATTGCCATAGCCGTCGACAGAGCAACATTTAGCTCCAGGGCCGTAATTCATTAAGCTACAAGTTACAATTTACAAGCGGAAGTTTCTTTATAACAAAAGGTGATAGAATGAGATTTCCGCTTGTAAATTTTAGCTTGTAGCTTAATGAAATACGGCCAAGGCGTAGTAGCGATTTTTTTATTTATCTAGCAAATTTATTATGAACAAAGTTTCGCAGCGTCGTCGGTCGATCGAGAGCAGCAGGTTAATTGCGTAACTATTTGGTACTCGCCATCGGATTGACATAACGGTTTTTGTTTGACTGCGACGAAATTGTCAGCCCATACAAAAACCGTCAAAATGAGCCTGCTGTACGGGAGCGCGACGAATTGATTTGAGCAGTTCGAGCTGAGGCCCTGCGTCTTGGCAGTCCGCGGTCCGCCTTTCCACACCCCGCGCGCTCTACTCTCGCTCCCGCTCGCGTCCCGCAACGCACGCATGGATATAGGTCGCTTACTGCACACATGCGCGTCAGTGTCGTTTCTTTTTACGTTAGTAAAGAATATTCTTTGCCGTGACTTCGTCAGCGGAATGTTAACGTATCGATCACGTTATTATTAAACGATAGCGATGTCGTGGTCGGCGCTCTGCGCGCACGCTGATAAATTAAAATACTGCAAACCATGACGGAAATAAGTTTTCCCTTTTAAAATGACATTTTTAATACTTAAATTTTTTTTCCTACTGTAATTTTTGTCGGCTGCACTTATTGTATTAGTACTAGAAAGTTGTAATTATCCATTGATGTACGGTCAAGGAAATTAATTCCTGACCCAACATGGAACCTTATCACAGTAACCGTCATAGTGACATCGCATAGCTTGATAAGGAAAATCGTTATGACATTTACTATGAAAATGTTCTATGGTGGGTAATGAATTAATTTCCTCGACTGTACATTATTAATTATGTAGGCCGACGAAGTGGTAGAATGAAATCTTGATTTTTTTTTGGGTTAAGTACAGTCGAGTTCTCCAATATCTGTACAGTCAACGGTTCATAAATATCCTAAACACAGACCTTATGTAACTGGCATTAAGGTCTCTGTATAGATATTTTTGAACTGTTGACTGTATAGATATATTGGAGAACTCGACTGTACCTCCCCTACACGTAAAGTGGGGATGTTTTTTTCTCTCGTCCACCCCATAGTATAAAAATATTGGAGGTGTTCGAATACCAGTTTTCGATTGAGGGATTCATTTGCGAAATGTTTAGCTTTGAAGTGCTACTTAATTTTCGTCAGAGTAAAGTCAAATTCGAGAACAAGAAAAAGTCTTGCTACTTATACTCGTTCGATCGTAATAGGCAAAGATTGTATTCAATCGTGTAAAGAGAGACTCTCCATATTTATATTTTCTCTACACTACAAACTCTACAAAGAGCATATTCAGGTTATGCCCTGTGGCGTTGCCAATGATATTAACATCAGGGTTTATATTAATGTCAACGGCACAGGCAGTACAAACAGACGCACAGAGGCTAGCTCTAGGTATCTGCTAAATTAAGCCTCTACGACGTCACTGCAAGACAAACATGAACTCGGTATTAATTGTGGGCACTGCAAGGGACTTCGAACTTCGGGCTTACAAGTTGTTTGCTGTGACTGTGTCGCATATTATTATTTGTGTACTAGTACGAACACACATAGGGTTGATGAAGCGAACAGTCTCTGGAGGGAAAGTATCCTAATTACCTATTGCGCACAGAAAATTTTGCACAAAGTTGAGTTTCTTCTATTTAAAAAAATAACCTACCTCGCCAGATACTTTTTTGTCAATTGGATTGCAAGCAAATAAAGCATTAAAGTGAAAACGCGTATTCCCTCTGTTTGTTGCCCCCAAGTACCCGCCGGCTCGCCGTAAAGTACACTATCGATTAACGGAAGGCATGAGCAGCTGACAGAACGTGACTAGGACAGACTGACGACTCTGACGGTGACACAGAAAATAAGCTAAATACATTAGACGTGGCTAAACGGGCTTAGTTTCCTTATAGGATGAAATTTGATTTATAAAAAATAGTGAATCGCAGTGAGAGCCATTTGTGATCGCTGGAGCCCCGGACCGTTGTCCTAGCAACAAAGCAAACCCTATGACAATTTTCCTCGACGTTTTTCTTTCGGGGTCCATTCCGTGTAATAAACACCTGTGATTATTTTTCCTTTTGGCAGGTAGTTATTTAATCGTCCCACGATAGCTCTGCATAAGATATTAATTGGCAACCCAGAAAAATCACGCTGTGGTAATACTTTTTTCATGCCATTCAGACATTTCTTTAACTATAAATAATAATGATAGTAGTAATCAAAAGTCGTTGTTTTTTTTTAAATATGGCTCTGTCTATTGGAGGACAATTTTGCCAGTGTTTAGTAGGTTTTGTCGTTGTACGGTAAAAAAATGTATAAAACGAAATTTGAGAGGTATTTTAATGGTGGATGGTGGATGAACCTGACCTGTGGATGACCTTATGTTTAAATCTAATCAAAAGTTCAAAACGTGTTGTTTGATTATAAATCTGTGTTGCCATAAACAAACTTTAGATTTCTACTGTTGTTAGTTTGTTGCAGAGTTATCGTGGGACGACCATAGAGCGCTTGTTATGTTTTTGTATGAAGATAAATAATGTAATTTATTACCTGAGGCCCGAGTACGAATATTCGAAACCTGCGTCACGTAAAATCGAATTAAATAGTAAACTTTATCGAGTTTGTATGACGTTTGGAACAGCGCCCGCCCGTGAGCGTATTTGGAAGTAAAATTTAGTATGAGGTTTCTCGATCTCGATACGATAACCGTAAGTAACTTGACGCAGGTTTCGAAAAGTCGTGCTCGACCCTCTGAGAGTTACTTTCGCATTTATAATTATTATATTAGTTAGGATGTCTATGGTCCCAGCATTCGGGGCTTCTCGTCGCGGGCTACGGCAGCAACGCGTAGCCCGTAGCAAAGCTCGTAGCCGGCTACGAACTTCCATCAACTTTCTTTGCCACACATGATACCGTGGGATATTAGGAGAAGTTGCAACCGCTGTTTGTTCAGTAGGAAGGCAGCGTCAAAGGATGCCTGTCACTTTTGTACCTTATGCATTAATATAGACGGCAGCATAATTATGTCGTAGTGTAATAAAACCGAGATGTAAATAATGAATAAAAGCCGATATAGCCTAGTGGTTTGACCTATGGTCTCTCAAGCAGAAGGTCGTGGGTTCAAATCCCGGCTCGCACCTCTGAGTTTTTCGTAATTTATGTGCGGAATTACATTTGATAATTTATCATGAGCTTTTCGGTGAAGGAAAACATCGTGAGGAAACCTGCCCACATCTGCGGAGCAGTTCAATGATGTGTGTGAAGCTCCCAATCCGCACTGGGCCCGCGTGGGAACTATGGCCCAAGCCCTCTCATTCTGAGAGGAGGCCTGTGCCCAGCAGTGGGTCGTAAAAAAGGCTGGTGATGATGATGATGATGATGTGAAATAAAACGGGTCGCTAATGTATTATGCTTGCGGGTAGGACATTGTGCGCGCTCGCTACCAACATCTTACTCGCTAATCGTACCGGTGTTGGCACAAGAGGCATTTCATCTTTGCTCTCTAGGTTGGCAAACCCCACGGGGTTGCGGTCGTCTATGGGCAATAGTGATCACTTACTATCAGGTGTCTCACTCGCTCGTTTTCCTTCCTTGTCGTATAAAAAAAAAATGTGCTTAAGTAGAGTTTACTCCGACATCATGTCACCCGAAAGACGTCCACTGCTGGCCGGCGGCCTCCCCCGCGGCTCTCCACTCAGACCGGTCTTGTGCAAAACTTCCTTAAACTTGCCTTAAAAGCCTTGCCTTAAAAACTTCACCAGAGGCCCGAGTACGAATATTCGAATCCTGCGTAACGTAATCGAGTAGTACTTAAACGTTATCCAGAAATTTGTATGACGTGCTCGGCGTACAGGCTAACGTCTCGCTCTCTCCCCCAGACGTCTACTGTGGGCACAGCGTCGACGAGCCCCCGCGACGACAGCGACCGTCATGTGCAGTTCGACGGTCAGGAACCCGTATACGATACCGTCATGGATGACGCCAGCGAGGACCGGCGCAGCCAACGCACCGCGTAAGTACCTGCCACTTATTGACTTACAGTGTTATTGCTGGGTCAGGCTTGTAAACCTCACCAGTGCCGGCCTTAGGCCACAGACTATTATATAAGCCAAAGCAGTACAGAAACTACGTACAAATGTTCGAAATAACACACGCCCACAGACGCACGTCTTTGCAAGGCCCCTAAGCGGACATCGCAGTGCTGTCAGTCGCGGTTGCCGCGTCGAGACGAGTGGTCACGCTTTGTGTTTAAAACCAACTAGTTATTAGATAGGTGGTATAGCTTGATAACGAATAATGGTAGTAATGGATTTTGTGGCACTGATAAATTTTTGTGTGTTGGTATGACTTTTGTATGGAGCATTTAACATGAGTTTTGGTCGTGTGAATGCTGCTAATGTTGTACCTCGCCGTTTTGAACAAATGAAAGACAAAACGTAGGGTAAAGATGGCGTCACGTGTTAGGTGCAGTTGCATCGAACAAAGCGATTCCCCCAACCGTCAGCTGTACTTACTAAAATGTCGATCGCGTTTTGTTTATTTTTGTCACTTCGCTACGTCATTTTGACGGGTGACCGGCGCGCCAAGTATTTTTTGCGGACGCTAGACATTCTCAGGGTTAAATGGTTAAGCACGTGGGTTATGTGAACTATTTAAAGAAATGTTGGGATCGCACGCGACCGATGAATGTACATGTACTTTTGTTTTACCGAATCCAAACAACAAAGAGTCTTTAGCAAATAGAAAGAATGAAAGAAATAGGTTTATTCAACGCACATTCGAGTTCTCCGATATCTGTACAGCCAACGGTTCATAAATATCTAAACACAGACCTTATGTAACTGGCAATAACGTCTGTGTATAGATATTTTTGAACTGTTGACTGTATAGATACTGTATAGAACTCGACTGTACACAATTATCAAGTGTAATAAAACAATTAAAACAAGTGAACAAAGACGTTGAATAGGATCTCTCTCAGCATTGTGCCGCGGCTGGGGCCACGGCGCTGGTTTTCAGAGGGACCCCGAATATCTGCAGAATAACGAAACAAAAATCTACTCTTACATAATTATAGTGGAATAAGCGGACGCAATGTTAGTTGAGTTAGAGCCCGACACGTTTCAAACTAGTCCTTGCTCTGGGAGCACACGCTTTGTCGGTGGTTAAACCAACACGAAACAAACTTTTGTTGAGTATGGCTTGTTTAGATTTTTAGACTTTTTTCTTCCATATAACGAAATGTTCCATGCAAGCAACTGATTCCTAATGTAACCAATTTTTTTTTCACAACATATGACGTCTATATTGAGGCTGTTTCTTTATTTTACTCTATTTTCGCTGTCCATGTCTGAAATAGAGAAACAAAAGTATCGATGTATTGATTTAAACTTTCGCGATTTTAAGATAAGATAAGAAAAGATAAGATAAGATAAGATAAGATTTATTTGCCAACAATAACAATAAAGATACAACTAAATACAGACAACATTTAAAATTAAAAACATAGCGAGTATTCTATTTTCACACATTATCATGATACTCGGGACTTAATTTAGAGGTATTTAAATTCAAATTTAAATATAAAAGTTTTTTTACGCGATTAAGTCCCGAGTATCATGATAAAGAGTATCGATATTCACAAAAGTTTCATTAAAAAGCGACGTCATAATTAGTATTGGGAAAAGCAGCGCGCGCGCAGACCGAAATACGGAGCTGGCATTGGCATTGTCAGCCGCGGCGGCACCACGGGTGTAGGTCGAACGCAACTCGCGCGACACACACTCTACCATCGGTACGCGAGTACCAATTAGAAGTGATTGAAGCGTCTCGGTTTTAGCTCGGGCAAGAATGCTTTCATTATGTCTGTCTGGCTGTATGTTCTCCTCTAATGGTAGCACTTTCGTTAATTATACAGGGTGTTACAAAAATACCCGTAAAGCCGAAAGGGGGCTAAATGGTCCATAATAAAGAGTCCATTTACAATATTTGAATCACTGTATGAAACAAAAAAAAAATGTTTTTTTTTTTCACACAATATGCAAACCCTAACCCTATATTTTTACGGGTTATTTTGTAACTCGGCGTATACCTAGAATTATTTGTCCATTCCTTTTTCGGATTTTTTTTAATAACGTTTGTTTTAATTCAATAATGAACAGACAATCATAAATATCTTGGGACAATTTGACACCAATTGACCTAGTCCCAAATTAGGCAAAGCCTGTACTATGAGTTACTAGATAACGGATAAACATACTTAGTTAATATATATAAATACATACTTATATACATCCAAGACCCGAGAACAAACATTCGTATTCATCATACAAACATCTGCCCCGACCGGGATTCGAACCCGGGACCTCAAGCTTCATAGTCAGGGTCGCTAACCACTAGGCCATCCGGTCGTCCCCCATCGAGAATTAATAGTAGTTCACGCGCAGCATTTCGAGCCCTTACAACGAACACCGTTCAACTGGCAGTCTCGCGCGCACCGGGTGCCGATACGACACTGAAATAAGTGTAAAACTTTAAAAAAAAAATGTGACTCGTCAAAGTGTATTTTATGAAAATTATGACTACAGTAAAAAAAGTGGAATATTTAGTTTGCAACATTTGTATTTTTAAGGTTATTCTTAAGGGTTAAATATTTTCCATTAAATTCTGAACCTTTACAAAAAATTAACGAAACTTTTTAAATTAGGTGTTTTCGAATTAAAAAAAAACTTCGTCTAAATTCGGAGATGTAACGAGTTTTATGGTACAGTCAGCAGCAGACGTAACTAAGCAACTGAAGCAGTCACAATGATCTAAGCACGGCTCTATTGTTATAGACATAAGAGCTTGTTCAGATCACTGTGAGCGCTTCGGTTGCTTAGCAACTTCTGCTGCTGTATGTAATATGTATTGTAAAAATCAGATACGCCTCTTACATATTTGATTGAAACAAAATAATATGATATTGGAAGTGAAAACAGGTAAAACATAAATTCCTACGTTAAAGATAAACATGGATTTGTGACAAAAAACAAAAGATGTGGTTCCGGTCAGAACATAATACTGAGATTAAGTCAAAATATACTTGTATGTTGAGGTGTTAGTGACGGGATCATGCCTATTTCGTACTCCCGCGCATCGGAGGCGGCGCGCCACCAGCGGTGAGTCGAACTGACAATGACCTACCTACGTGAGTGAATAATTTGATAATTTGTTAGTGTCGGATTAATGGCCTTAGTTATAAACGTCACTCAAGCCTCCATTAGCTAATATATGTTTTGTCTTCTTCTGACTAACGGAAATGTCAATGTGACAAAAAATGACAAACGAACTTTAACGGCATTTTAGTTAAAACGGGTTTATGAAGAACAGGGAAAACAAGTACGTAACATTGTAATTATTTCATTTTCAATATTTTCTGTGACATTGTATTTTATTATTTGGGTTACTGATTACTTTTAAGTAGGTACTGTGAACAAATCCAACAACAAAACAACAACCACAACAAACAACACATTTTTCTGGCTTTTCTGTATATTTACGCATCAAATTTGAAATTAGTGAAAAATAATTTCAAACGGGATGACCGTAAAAATAAAATAATACAACAAGTTAGGTACTGTGACTTTGAAATTATTATTTTGGTGTTTAGATTATCGGTATGTTTTTCTGTTATTGACGTGACATTTATGAATTTAGCATTTTTCTTTTGGCAATTTTTTTACAAATTTATTATAATTTAAAAATCGTTGTTTTGCCTTCCTTGTTATAGTCGCATATTTTTTGCATACTTACCAGTAGCTAGTAAATTGAGTGATTCCCTTTTAAAAAATGTCTCAACAACCTCTCGGTAGGTACCTCACTTTAAGCGAAATAAAGATATTTATACAGTCGAGGAAAATTAATTCCTGACCCACCACAGAACGTTTTCATAGTAAACGTCATAACGATTTTCCTTGTCAAGTAATGCCATGTCTCTACGACGTCTACTGTGAAAAGGTTCCATGGTGGGTCAGGGATTAATTTCCTCGTCTGTATTTGTGATCCGTTTATTTTACTATGATTTATTCTTACGGTAGTTTCGTGTTAAATAAAGCAGTGGTTCTGATTTAGTATTATCTTATATTAGGCTATTAGATAATAAATTAACGTCACAGGTAGCTGGCCGCCGCCATTGCCAAATATCTTTCTACAAAAACGGCAGGGTTGTCACTTGTAACAAAAATATTAAAAAAATATAGTCGTCCCACGATAACTCTGCAACGAACTGACAACAGTAGTAATCTAAAGTTTGTTTATGGCAACACTGATTTATAGTCAAACAACACGTTTTGAACTTTTGATTAGATTAAACATTAGACAGGTCATCGGTCATTCACCATCCACCATCAAAATACTTCTCATGTTTCGTTTTCTAGATTTTTTTACCGTACAACGGCAAAACCTACTAAACACTTGCAAAATTGACCTCCAATGGACAGAGCAATAAAAAAAAAACAGCAACTTTTGATTGCTACTATTACTATTATTTTAATTAAACAAATGTCTGAGTGACGTGTAAAAAGTGTTACCACAGTGTGATTTTTCTGGGTTGCCAATTAATATATTATGCAGAGTTATCGTGGGATGATTATAAACCTAACCAAATTAGAAAAGTTGAAAAACCCCCGACATCGTCATTACGAAGTTCAATGTTTAAAAAAAATGGCCAACCAATTTTAATGAAACGTGGCTAAGAATCGTCTTGATTAAACTAGCTTTCGATTAAAAAAAACCGCATCGAAATCGGTCCATCCGTTCGAGAGCTCTGATGTCAAACTTATAACACCCCTCCTTTCGTCGATGGTTAAAAACTCAGAGGTGCGAGCTGGGGGTTCGAACCCACGACCCTCTGCTTGAGAGGCCATAGGTCAAACCACTGGGCTACTAACGGCTTCACGGATGTTTCCCTCGTAGTAATAATATTTCGCGACTCAATTAATCACGAAATATTATAACACGTTTGTGTCGTATTGTTCACTATGTTATTTCACTGTTGGCAAGGCTGTCAGCTATTATCAATATCTAATAGCTGTGTGATATTTATATATTAACAGAGGCCGGAATTTTGCTATCACTCTCGTTTTGTCATATTACGAGTACATTCACACATATTTATCGAATTCCGATACACGTGAATACACGATGGGTGAGATTGACGTGAGAATCGTGAGGTTCAATCATAGTCAAATAAATCGCGCGTTTCTTTTCGCTACCGCCGAAGCGTGTGCTCCTAGAAAAAGGGCTACGGATTAGTCCGAAACATGTTTGGCTGTACGCGACTGACATACGCCGTGAGCCGTTTATTTCACATTAACCAATTTCAAAAAATGTAGGAAGTTTTTAATTCGATTGTAGCTATATAGTTTTTGTCGATGATGTTATCGGACTATTATTATGTCGAAGCGGTAAATTTGTCTAATGATTATCAGTTAATTACCTCAGGTTTGTGAAAAGGTTTCCCTAATACTACCTACTCGTTTAAATAAAGCTATTTGAACGGATTAAAACTTCCCGACGTTTCCAACTTTTTTCGTTATCAAAGAGTTCGTAACATCGGGCAGTTTGAGTCAATGGTGCACGCAAGATAATTAATTTAAAAGGTTTTATTTAATAAAGGCACGATTTGAAAAAAAAAAAAAACGGTTTGTTGATAACATTCCAATGTTTATAATTTTTAAAGTGACTTCTAGTTTTAGACAAAACAAGCAAGTGGTTACCTGATGGAGAGTTATCACCACTGCCCATAGACACCCGCAGCCCCTTGGGTTTGCAGATGCGTTGCCAACCTAGAGAGCTAAGATGAAATGCCTCTTGTGCTCGTAATTACACCGGAACACAACAGTGCAAGCATGTAAGCAGCAGCTTAGCGGCAGGATTACCGAGTAAGATGGTGGTAGCGATCCGGACGGACCCCGCACAAGGTCCTACTACCCGTATAGATATATAAATAACCGAACCTAACCAACTGAAATAAGTTGTAAAACCCCCGACATTGTCATTTCAAAGTTCAATATTTCAAAAACGGATGAACCGATTTTAATGAAACTCGGCTAGGAACCATCTCGATTAAAATAGTTTTCGACTGAAAAAAACCGCATCGAAATCGGTCCTCCCGTTCGGGAGCTATGATGCCACAGACAGATACACAGATACACAGACACACAGATACACATGTCAAACTTATGACACCTCTCTTTTTTGTCGGGGGTTAAAAGCAGTGGCTGGCAACCCTGTTTATCTTCGGTTCGGTCACTGTCAAGGTGTTGCCAGCACGTGCCCTAACGAAGCGTCGTTGCCAGACCCAACGCGGGCGCGGTGTTCACTTGGCGCGATTCACTAATCAAGCGTTCGACACATTACGTAAGAAATAATGAGAACGGGATATTGACCGCGATTACCTTATAGGTTTGATGAGCTCCCGATATCGGAACTCACGAAGAACTCTCGAATAGTTCTCATTATGTGAAATAACTAAGTATATGGTTGTTTACTGATGTCAAAATTAAATCATTTAACATTTTCACTTATCAAGCTCCCGACAATACTCATAAAAAACCGATGTCTCACTTATTACTGCAACTAAAACGATTTTTAATTTTACAAAAACTAATGAAAGTAGGCAGTTTGATCACTGAAAATGATGACGTCATGGTTCTTAATTCAATACAAACTTTATCACCGTCATGTGTACACTGTTTTTGTCTTCGTTTTAAGTTTAGTTTTAAATCGGGGTCCCTCTGAAAACCAGCGCCGTGGCCCCTGCCGCGGCACAATGCTGAGAGGGATCCTGTTCAACGTCTTTGTTTACTTTTTAATTGTTTTTTATTATACTTCTTGTGTACGTTGAATAAATATTTTTCTATTTCTATTATTTCATACTAACGGATCGTTTTGACATTTCATAAAAAGTTGCTGATTTGACTAAAAGGAAACAACCCTATTGGGTCAATCAACTTGTCTTTGCCACTCGTTGCCATGGAGATGTCAGGTGTTTGATGTTCTAAGGCACCACTCCATCAAACGTTAGGAGTTTGTACAGTTATATGCCAATTCCTTCATGCTTCATCTCCTAAGCACGCAAATCCTGACTTTCAGGTGGTCTTAGAAAATCATAGATTTGATGAGTTAGAGTGACCCAGGGGACATCTCCATGGCAACGAGTGGCAATGAAAAGTTGACTGACCCATATCCTTTTGTTCATGTTCTGTGGCAATCTAATCGTCTACCATTAATTAAATATGCGGCTGATTGCTTGTCTGAATTGAACAATTGTAACTTTACATGCCGAGAGTGATTTTGAGTTCACAATTTGACTTTGTACTGTATTTTAACGCTGCTAAGGAGTAGTTCGAGTCGTTCTAGCAGCGATTGGAAACTTTGGCAATGCTCTACCGGATTCTTCACAGACGGAGATGAGTAAGTTTGCTGGAAGATAGCGCTTCAAGGCACTGGGTTCGGACGACTATGGTGCTGACAAAGAAAAATGTTGTATGATAGATTGTAATGTTGAATGAAGGTCCCCTATTTAAAAAAGGTTTCACAGATGTGAAAGTGAATAAAGCTACACAAACAGGCTTTACAGGTCTGGTTTACGAGTTTAGTGGTTTGGTTGACCAAATTATTTGTTTGTCCATGTCGGTATAACCAATATAAAATGACCCCACATTGCAAACAGGTTGCTTAGGCGTAGGGCTCTGCTATCACTGAAAAATTTAAAACACCCGAGAAAAGCGTGAAAAATCTCCGAGACTCGATTCCAGCGATAGACGAACTATTTGCATATCTACAAATTTGTACCCCTCAGGGGGGGGCAGCACGCGTGCCATTTTGTCGCTTGTCGCTCAGTGCGTCCTTCACTGATTCCATCACTATGAAAGGGACGCACTGCGCCACAAGCGACAAAATGGCTGGCGTGCTAGACGTGCTGTGCGTGAGTCCGACTCGCACTTGGCCGGTTTTTTATTAGTTCTGTGTTGTTTGTTATCCATTCGTGCGAGATGTTATTAACTTATCTACTTAAGTGAAAAGTTCTAATGACGCCCGTGCACTGCTTCGAATTTATTCAACTAACTGAACCGTTCTCTAATCGCATTGTGAAATAAACTTTGCACCAGGTGGTACTCAGAAATGTCTCTAATACACACCGATGCTTGGAGGTATTAATGTTGAACTTTCAAATGCGCTGGACAGTTTGTAAGGAGCTTTTTCTCGAAGTCGCAGTCAGGTGCATTCATAATTCACGTTGAAACAACTCGGCTGTGAATTATTATCCTGTTGGACTTTGCATATACTTTTATCAGGGTTCAGTCTTTCACTGCACTTCTGATCGGAGGTGACAGTTAATTGTTTTGATTCGTGCCATTATTATGTATAACTAATATTATAAATGTGAAAGTAACTCTGTCTCTCTGTCTCTCTGTCTGTCTGTTTGTTACCTCTTCACGGGAAAACCGCTGCACCAATCTGGATGAAGTTTGGTAAGAAGATAGTTTGATTGAATATTGAGGCATAACATAGGCTACTTTTTTTCGGGACAATTGTATAGTTCCCGCGGGATAGCGATAACCGAAATCTACGCGGACGAAGTCGCGGGCAACAGCTAGTTAATTATAAATGAATTAGAGTTGGATTTTAGCTTACTTACATCTTAGTCCAATATGTCATAACCCTGTTTTGGGTGCGTGCTTGTAAATTTAATTAGCTACTTTTTTAAATATGCGTTATTCTTATTATAATAGTACACTTCTGGCCCCTGTTTCACCAACTTTGCAATTGTCAGTTTTCAATGACAGTTCGGCGTCAATTGTTGACTTGAAGAGCTTTTGTTTTAGCGCGCTTCATACTGGCCAAGAAATGCAGTTCGAATTGTCATGACAAACCGACAATTGTAGAGTTGGTGAAATGGGGGCCTATTTCATCAAATAGTTAGATGCACAATAATGACGAAACTTAGGTATTCGATACCCAAAAACGTGTTCTTATTTTTGTTACAGCTTCATTCTAGCTATCATAATCTTTTGAACGTTTGTTACAATATAATTTCCCCCCCGCAGCCGCCATCATCACCCGAAGACCCGCAAGTACTCCCTCCAGGAGGGGGCTCGGGGGGGCACGTCGGAGCGCCGCGTGTCCATCCCCCCCGCGGAGGAGCCCCTCGCGGAGGCCGACCGAGACGAGCTCGCCAGCCACCGGAGCGATGACCCCAAGGGGCTGCGGCGGCACCTCATACAGCAGCCCAAGGTGAACTAACTACAACTTAGTGGCTCTGTGAACAGTTTTTTTTTAATAAAAAAAAAACGAATCGATAAAAATCTATATAAATATATAATTAGCGAACCTGCTCACAAAATTTTACTAGAATCGGTTGAGAAATGCGACAGACATAGGAGTTGTTGAAAGAAGTTGAGAAGTTGAAACGGAGGAGGGGGGAGGTGGACCCCCCCTTGCAGTATCAATCACAGATTTCTTCTAAGAATGAGCAGGGAACTCCGCCCCCCGTTCCCGCACATTATGCACTCTTGCTTGAACCCCCCACCCCTTCCGCTGAACACAGCTGAAGATACAACTTATTATTTAACCCTTTCAACGCGAACGACGCATAAAAGTTATAAGCATAAAATTATAAAAGTTGTCATCCACACTTGGCATAACGTCAACGCGGACTTAAGTCTTAAGCATACGTTCGTAGGTCGCATTTGAACTGTGCAGCCCGACGCCTATGAGCGTTGGTGGCGTCGTAGGCACGTCGGCTCGCGACGCCTTTAGGCGTTCTTGGCGTTCAAAGGGTTAAACATTTGGTTTGCCACCAGGAAACGTCGACGGTGTACGTGGGACGTCGGGACGGCGGCGACCGCATCCACAGCATCCTCTCCGACAGTACTTACAAAAAGATGTACGACCACAGTCCGCATTCGGTGAGTGTCTATAATGTGTTACAAAATAACCCGTAAAAAAATTACGGTTAGAGTTTGCATATAGTATGAAAAAAAAAAGTTTTTTTTTTGTTTCATAAAGTGATTCAAATATTGTAAATGGGTCAATCAACTTTTCATTGCCATGGAGATGTCCCCTGGGTGACTCGTCAAAAAAAAAACTAAGGCATCACTCCATCAAACGTTAGGAGTTCGAAGGTAAAATTTTGAATTTTCAACAGTTACCTAATATGCCAATTCCTTCATGCTTAATCTATAAGCATTCAAATATTGACTTTCAGGGGAGTGGAGTTTTAGAAAATCTTATTTCAGACGAGTTACCCAGGGGACATCTCCATGGCAATGAGTGGCAATGATAAGTTGATTGACCCAAATGGACTCTTTAATAATGGACCATTTAACCCACCTTCGGTTTTAAGGGTACTTTTGTAATAACCTGTATAGTACGGTCTTGATAATCACCTAAGTCACACTTATAATCGGAGATAGAACCTTGGACTGATGCAGCACGGCACGTATTTGTGCACCTAATAGCAGCTCGAAGCGGGGTATACTAAACTCTACCAGACAAGTAACTATTCCAGTAAATTCAGTTCAATTTGAATCTTAAAATAAAATTAGGACAAATGATCATTCGACCAAATTTTACATTAGGACAAACAAATTTATACGAAACGAACGGCACCCGGTGTGTAACACAACCAAAAAAGCCTAATTAGAATGAACCCTCGTTGTTGGGGTGATCCGAAATCTATTTTCACTTTTTCTAAAATTATTCGAAATATTTGAAAGTTAGATAGTGCTTGCTTAAAGAGTAGATACAGCTTAGTTTCGAGTATTATTTTAATGCAATACACATTACACATTCACGGGTTTAGAAGGCTATAGTTTCAAGTATAATTTCAATGCTAAAATACACATTACACATTCACGGATGTAGAAAGCTAATTAATATTGTAGCTTTCAATGATAATAAATGAATGATTACCGGTGATCGGATGTCCCGGTGCAACGCGGGGTGAATGACATCAAATATTGTGCCAATATGGATATGCCCCAGGATTCCGGGACTTATGTTGTTAAATCCTGATTCCATTACATCAAATACATTTTAATAACATTTTAAACCTGTGTAATGAGTTACTAAAAAAACAGGGTTCTAGCTTTAGCCAACACAAAATTACAGGATGTTGAAAATTGCCTGAATGGTTTCGAGAAATGGATGGCACCTGTGCCTCTTTGTTATGCTCGACTTGTACCTGTTCCTATGTTTTGTTATGTATGACTTACGACGAAACGACAAAAAAATGGAATCCTGCAGTATGCATAATAACTGCCTATTTGAAATTACATAAATTCGATAGCATTCTTTTTCGAATGAGTTCCTGGGATGTTGGTAATTTCCATGTTAAGATTTCTGCATCGTGAAATCCGATCACTGATGATTAACGTATCACTACCATTGAAACACTAACACCATGGACTTTGGGTCTAGTACGAAATTCACGAAAAATGTGTCCCAGTACAACACGGCATTTTTGATGACAGCCATACGTCATAGCGCTGTCGTTCGACCAAACTAAGACTGACTGACGCTCGATTAGTGATATTTTTTGCAAATTGGTAATTTGGTTTGGACGTTTCCAAGCGGTAACCCGAAGTCCATGGTGTTGGTAAGACAATGATAACAACAGCCAAATTAGTTAAGTACTCAATTATAAAGTGCATAAAAATTAACTGAAAACTAAGTTTAATAGGTTTCACGCTAATTTCTTTATCGCCGTGAGGATTTAATCTCTGTAATCGACAGATTAGAATAACCAGTTGTTTATTGCGGGTCTCTTTGTCGCGTAGAAAATTGTTAGTCACGATTCAATTGAATTTACTTAATTATCAACGTCACCCCGATATTCAAATTAATCTCGATTTACGGTTATTCTAAACTATCTTTTACAGTGGTAAAACAGTGTAGTTAAAGTGAGAAAAGCTTTCCCCTGTCAAAATGATTATGATATTGCCATAAGATTGATTTTTGCCTGGCCCGTGGGAAAGGTTTTTCTACTATGTCCATACTAAGAGTCGCTCGTCATAACATGCTATGTTTCTTGTCCAAGCACCCCGTTATTATAACTGGTTCTGATACTCCTAGGCAGGTAAACCACTTCAACTTGTCATTCCAGAAGGAAACCTTGATATAAATGTTAATAAATAATCATCATGTATTTCTTCCTCAGAGTAACCGTACAGAAACTGTTTTAAAACTATTTTTTTTTCTTCGGAGGCGTCCATATTAATTATGTGTGGTGTTTTTCGCGATTTTTGCACTGTTTCTTGCGAAAAAAAATACTTACCGAGAATCCTCCTCTCCTCCGTGTAAGATTGAGTGAGATTCGTCTCCCCCCCACCCTAAACGCCTCACCTAATTTATGGACGCCCCCTTCTGCCTCTTTTTGAGGGGCCGAGATATATTTATCTGTATGTATATGTTATGTATATGTCTGTGTATAGACGGCTAATCATGTCTAAGATTTGTACGTTTGTACAAACTAATACTTACTGAAGCAAAACTGTCACACAAATGCGGAAACGGCTTAGGTATAGTCTAACTCGGTCGGAATCACAATCGCCTTCATTTTGACAGTTCCAAGCCGAGCTCGCTTTGATAGTTAACAAATTGTATCGCGTAAAGTCATGACAATCGAAAGCAATGCCGAGGCATTTTTGAAGCCAATTTAACGAATGGTTTTGGCATGTAACGCATCGGAATCCCTTTGTTACACGAAAGCAATCCGCGCTGGGCCCGCGTGGGAACTAGAGCCCAAGCCCTCTCATTCTGAGATAAGGCCTGTGCCCTGCAGTGGAACGTAAAAAAAAAGCTGGTGATGATGACACGAAAGCAATCTTTCGAGGCGGTCGTAATCGCTATCCTTTTTGTCCGTCAAGCCAATGCCGATTCCGATCGAGTTAGACAATAAGCCTGTTGTTTGGTGTTTCGATTGAAGTGTAAAATTTTCGGTACTATTGTGATTATATGTTTATGACATCTACACGCCTGACGCCCGAGTACGGATATTCGATTCATGCGTAACGTAAATCGAGAAACTGCATACGAAATTTTAGTTCCAAATACGCTTACAGGCGGGCGGTGTTTCAAACGTCATACGAATTTCACGATAACGTTTTTTTACGCAGGCTTCGAATATTTGTACTCGGGCCTCAGGTTGTTTAGTTAGGGCTGGCGCGAGTGGATTTATCATAATAATGTCGCTTAGACATTTGTATAGCAAAACGACTACCTGTACTTACTGTTTGATTTTAAAGTGAAGCTAATTCAGATGCACACATTGATACTTTCATTCAGATCCCTTCGTGTCAGCTCTTACTAATTTATGAACTAAAAAACAATTACTTTGCTCACCCGCGACCACTAATGACAAATAGTTATATCTGTGCGGCAAATGTATGTTTCCATGCAACACCTCCACCTCCACTGCTACACGAATCAACACATGCCACACAGACCCAACTATCACCACCACCACTATACTAAACGCTGACGGGAAAAATCTTCTTTTAAGCCAATATATAGTTTAAAGAATAGTTCAGATTTAGTAAATAAAATTAAAGACATTAATATACCGCCGAACTCAACATTACTTTCTTTAGATGTGGATAGTTTGTTTACCAACGTACCATATAGTGAAACCTTAAATATTCTTAGATGTCACTTAGAAAGGAAGCGTTTACATCCGGGGGAGGTTTGTGAGTTAATAGAATTAGTAACTTTATGCATGAAACAAAATTATTTCAGATTTAATGGTCAATATTATTTGCAGAGTGATGGTTTAGCAATGGGGTCACCTCTTAGTCCTTTAATGGCTGACGTTTTTATGGATAACTTTGAAAAACAATATATAGTGGGGAACAGCAATTTAGTATATTATTATAGGTATGTTGATGATTTAATTTTATGTTGGAAGGGGAGTATGAGGCAGCTAGATTTGTTTATTAGTGCTCTCAATAACAAACATCCAAAAATAAAGTTCAAACGAGAATTAGAGGAAAATCGTTCATTAAATTTTCTGAATTTAACTATTACAAGAGTAAATAATAGGCACCAGTTTCAAATTTACCGTAAGCCTACGTACACAGATACTGTCATACCTGCAAATTCTACTCACCCATGGCAGCATAAACTGGCTGCTTTCCATTGTTATGTACATAGACTACTAACTGTACCTCTTTCGAAAGAGCATTATGATTCTGAGTTACATACTGTATATCAGATAGCAACAACAAATGGTTATAGTACAGCAATGGTTAATAGTCTGGTTCAAAAGAAGCAGGGACGGATAGTGAATAGCATGCTTTACTCTGCGTTGCCATCTCAGCCTACTAACAAATTTAGATCTAGTATTACTTATGTTGGCCGGTTGTCTGACAAGATTTATAATATTTTAAAATCAAATAACATCAATGTTGCCTTTAAGACTACTAATTCTTTACGTTCTAGACTTTGTAATAACAAAGAAAAGGTGGATAAAGGGAACAGGTCGGGCGTATATAAACTCACTTGTGGCGACTGTAGTCAAGTATACATTGGACAAACCGGTCGAAGCTTTGATACTAGATTTAAAGAGCATGTCTCGTCATATAGGCATGATCATCCAGAGAAATCAAACTTTGCCAAGCATTTATTAGAAACGAATCATTCGTTGTTAGACTCAGATACGTACGAAATTTTACATTATTGTGATAAGGGTTTGCGGCTATCGGTTTTAGAACAATTGGAAATAATTAGGTACAACAACATGGGGTCTATTATTAATGAACAAGTTAATTTGGTTTCTTCGCCTTTGTTACGACTTGGTTCTAATTTTAATAATGTGTCATAGTAATAATGAGAACATGACTTCTCTTTTTACCGTACTCGGTTAAAAATAACGGGGTACCTGGCGTAGATTAAAAATAAAAAGGGTAGTTTGGAATTCATTTCTTAAAAAAAGGGTAGTTTAGGACTTACATAAAAGGGTAGTTTGGAATTTATAAAATATTAGTGGGTACGTTGGTTTTGTCATTAACTAAGTTGAGTACATGGTTTACATATGTCAGTAGTGGAAGTGGTGGCATGTTGAGCGGTTGTTGTTGTGCTTCGTAAATGGCCTCGTGGAGAGTGCCGAAACGCGTCAGCGTTTAGTATAGTGGTGGTGGTGATAGTTGGGTCTGTGTGGCATGTGTTGATTCGTGTAGCAGTGGAGGTGGAGGTGTTGCATGGAAACATACATTTGCCGCACAGATATAACTATTTGTCATTAGTGGTCGCGGGTGAGCAAAGTAATTGTTTTTTAGTTCATAAATATGGACCTCCGCAAAGTAACGCCTGATTCAATAAATTATTTCTTACTAATTTGTCCATAAATAAAATGTTCGCAAGTAGGAACACCACAAGTTGCCTCTCAACCCGGCAATGTAACTACCATTTGTTACTTGCAAAATTTTTCTTGCAAACCGCGTGACTCTCATTAATGTTAGATTATTTTTAAGCACTCGTTATTTGTTTACAAGCTTTGGATGTTTAGCACGTGGCATTCTCCAATTACCTACCATTCTAATAGTCTAGAGCATTTTGCGTCTAAAGCGTTTTGCGTCCAAGGCAATTTGCGTCGAAAGCATTTTGCATCCAAGGCAATTTGCGTCGAAAGCGTTTTGCGTCCAAGGCAATTTGCGTCTAAAGCATTTTGCGTCCAAGGCAATTTGCGTCGTAAGCATTTTGCGTTCAAGGCAATTTGCGTCGGAAGCATTTTGCGTTCAAGGCAATTTGCGTCGAAAGCATTTTGCGTCCAAAGCAATTTGAGCCGAAAGCATTTTGCGTCCAAGGCAATTTGCGTCCAAAGCATTTTGCGTTCAAGGCAATTTGTGTCGGAAGCATTTTTAGTCTAAGGCATTTTCGTCTTGAGCAATTGGCGTCTAGAGCACGTTGCACCCACAGTTACGGAGTTCGGCACCTATGCCATTTTAATCCTTAGCAATGGCGTCTAAAGCATTTTGCGTCCAGCTACGCATTTGGTGTCTAGTGCACTTTTCGTCTAGCTACACACTTGGCGTCAAGAGGACTTTGCACCCAGGTACGGAATTTGCCACCTACGGCATTTTCATCTTTAGCAATTGGCGTCTAGAGGATTTTGCGTCTAGCTACGCATTTGGCGTCTAAAGCACTTTACACCCAGTTACAAAATTTGGCACCTCGGTTTTTCATCTTTAGCAATTGGCGTCTAGAGCACTTTCCGTCTAGATACCATTTGGCGGCTAGAGCACTTTGTGTCTAGCTACATATTTGGCATCTAGAGCACTTTGTGTCTAGCTACATATTTGGCATCTAGAGCACTTTGCACCCGGCTATCGGGAATTTTGAGTTTCAAGCAATTGGCGTCTCGCTACGGATTTGGCGTCTTGAGTACCTACTTTGCGTCTAAAGCATTTTGTAGTTAGGGCATTTGGCAACTAGAGCAATTGGCGTCCATAGCATAATGCATGCAGAGCATTTTGTGTTAGTGAGGTTTCTCAACAGACCTAATGTACCTTAATGTTTAATGTGTCATTACATTATATTGAATAGTGTATTTTGTCATTTGTGTTGTATTTTGTGCTCCATCTGTTTTTTAGTACTTTAGTAATATATACATATTATCGTAACTAGAAATAAATATGTAACTTAGTAATATTCTGTAGAATGAAATTTCCAACTTCGCCCGTATTTTTTAGTCTTAATGTTCCGCTTATTTATACATTAACTACCTGACTGTGTGTCTGTATTTAACAACTACTAACCGCTAAATATTTGATCACCTGCTTTCATTCATTAATCAGTTCACAGGGGTGGCAAAGGAACTCACATTTATTGCGACACGAAGGTTTATTTGTAATTATTAACATGGACGAATAAATCGAGAGGACCGCCAATATCTGTTTACTTACCATGTCGCGCACCTTTGACATAAAATGCTCCTGTAGTTAGTACCTATATAATGTAGAAATGAAGCAAGAAAAAGAAGTATCAGAAGAACAAGAACGAGCAAGACGTAGAAGCATAGTAAAGAAGTATAGGAGTTTTTTCATTGTGTTGATAGATAGTGCTATTGTGTCGAGCAGAGGTCTTAGTGCCATACAAAATGATTCTTCCTGCGACCTCTCTATAGAGAAACTAGATGCAGCAGGCTCATTATCATAGTGAAACTGATCACTCAAGTATGTAAGTCGAGAATTCGTAGTCCTTACACTGGGAGCGCACGATCCGGCGGCAGCGAGACGTACACTGCGCGCTAAGGCTCTGATGGCGGTCAGTGGCGCGCAACTACCCTCGTTTTCAACGTCATTTTTTTGACAACTGTAGGATGCTACCGCACACTCTGTAAAAGTTAATTCAAATTCGTAAGCATTGACGTAGTATTTAACAGTCTTCCGAACTCGAGGGCTATTCGTGTATTTCACTTTAATTGGGTCTCACGGCAGTTTCACGTCATAAACAGGCCTGTTATTTTAAAGGGACACGACATTGTACAAGCACGGCGGTCCTCTTGGTTTATTCGTCCATGTCGTTACCGCTTTTTGACGCTTTCGAAACCACTGGGTGAGTGTAACACATTCATTACTAAACGCATGCAAAGTCAACTCTTCTAAGGTCGTACCTTGTTGGAAGTGTGGTGGAAAAATACCAACAGATTATGGAAAATACTGAACCACGCGAATCTTAAAGAATCTATAACAGGACTTTTCTTTACCCATACCAGCGTCTCTGGAAAGACCATGATTGCCAAGAACACGTGCAGTAAGAAACTTGACAAAAGTCATATTTTCAAAAAACAAATTACAATATCTGTTACTATTTGAAATGAACACGGAAAGAACATGTCTAATTGCCTTAGCAACTTTTTGCGTTATCGCGAATTGAAAGTTTGGAACGATGTAATTATCCATAAATATAGTTTTAATGTACTTACGTCTTATTTTAAAGTGATAAAAAGTCAAGTTACATATATATTTGTATCTGTAACCGAGTGGTAACTTATAGTCTATTGAGTGCTCTACATTTTGGGATTAAAATCTTGTTAAAAAAAAGTGACTAGACATATTATTTCCGTGTATTCTTCACATAGTAAAAAACATAACCAGAAATTATTTATTTAAAAGAAGCACTTTCTAATGAGCTATGGCCTTTACGGTTCAAAGTTGACTGCTTACGAGGGGCGGCTGAAAAGTAATAATAATAATGATAATAATAATAATAATCATTTATTGCCACAAAGAACGAACAAAACAAAAAACATGCTCAAGAAACATACATTTGGAAAAATATATATATATACAATATCATATTTTAAAGAAAACAAAGAAGGAAGATATTCATATATAAATATAAAAATATATAACAGTAAAACAAACACGAGAACAAACACGATACAAGGTGTGGCAATGGGCTCAGACTGAGCATGATGCTGCCAGCTGGGGGGCTTGCAGCGCTGATTTTCAGCCTGCGCCTGTCCCACAGCGTACAATTACATTTACATTTTTAGGGGTGAGGTTACAACAATTATATTATAATTTAAACTATGAAATGACAAAAATTCAAATAAATTAAATTAAACGGTATTAAAGATTAAATGTTAAATGATTAAAAGATTAAAAGATCTGGCTTCCATTCCTAATGAGTGGTAATGAGTGGTAGGGCATCAGTGCGAAAATCTTACCCGGTATTTGTGTTTCTGGGTATAGGGTCATTTCCATCTAGTCTAGTTTAGCTTAGGTTGATCTGTTTTTCCATTAGCACTCTCCGGATTTTTCTTTTAAAGAAGTAAAAAGTAGTCTACCTAACAATGAAACAAAAGACTGTCGTGGCTAATTTTTTTTATTTTTCTATATAGTCCCCTGCTAGTAAAATGCACTTATAAAATTTTTCAAATATTGAATTTAAACCATTAAAAAAAAAACTTTATCGTCAAAAAAGTCAGTAACCGCAGCCTTCATTTCGTCATCGGTCATAAACCTTCGTCCCCTGAGGTCTTTCTTGAGAAGTCTAAACAGAAAATAGTCACAGGGGGCTAAATCTGGACTATAAGGGGGGTGGTCAATGGTTTCGAAGCCATGGTCTTTAATTGCTAGCTCCGTTGCGCGGGCGGTATGCACTGGTGCGTTATCGTGCAAAATCAGAATTCCTTTGCTTAGTTTACCTCGCCGTTTTTCTTTTATTGTCTCTCTTAGTTGATATAGTAAGTTTGAGTAATAATCAGCATTCATTGTAGTTTTCTTCGGTAAATAATCTATGAGCAAAATCCCTTCTGTGTCCCAAAAGATTATAGCCATAAGTTTACCTGCCGATGGACAGACCTTGAATTTCCGAGGCGGCTTCTCATCCTTAAATTGCCACTGTAACGACTCTTGCTTACTTTCCGGGTCCCATTGTCGAATCCAAGTCTCATCACATGTTACAATTATAGAAATTATTTCTTCCTCTTTCCCTCGACTCATATCCAAAAATTCTTTGCAACATTTGACACGCGTCTCCATGTCAAATGCAGTCAACATTCTGGGGACCCAACGTGCACTAACCTTGGACATGTTCAAATGCTCATGAATTATTTCATTGACTCGCTCTTTACTGACGCCCACATCTCTAGCTATCTCCCACTGCTTCACTCGTCGGTCCTCTAATATATTTTTTTTCACCCTGGCTACATTTTCATCGGTGACGGCCGAAACTGGTCTTCCGCTACGAGGATCATCTTCTAAGCTCTCACGACCTAACTTAAAGTGCTTTGACCAAAACTTTATAACAAATTCGGAAGAACACAAACTGCGCTGTCTGATCTCCGAAGGCGTATTCCCTTCTTTAGTCAAAAACATAATCACCGCACGCTGCTCGATTTTATCCATTTTCACTTTTTCTACCGACATGTTTGAAACAATTGTAGGAGACAAATAAACGTGATGCAATAAACAAATGAATGTAATACATTTTGAAAATATAATAACAAACGAATATAAATCCATACCAGCCAGCATTATTTTTGTATATATTTCTGACCAAGGAGCCGCCCCTCGTACTTGTCACTTTTTCAGCATTTACACACAACTGTCGCAACGGATTTGTAATTTTCCGGTTAAGTGTTAGGTAGGTACCATGTTTCCAGGTCGTCGCACCGCTGCAGTCAAATGTTAACTGTCGACGTCAAAGATTTGTTACCGAACTGGTGCCTTGCCTATGACGAATAGGAACTAGCTTGGTAACTTTTATTTGGCTTGATTTCAGCTGCGCTCGTTCAAGGAAAGCGTCTCCACATCAACTTTTGAAATACGTAGTTTGTTTACGCGTGAAACGCATACCTACAAGTTAGCGGGTCGGTCATGTCAATTATATTTATCTACAATTCTACACACGTATCATAAGTCCTCTATCATTCGTTCAGAAACCGTAGGTGACCATCATCATTCATCAATTTCATCATCTTCATATCTCGCAGAAAATTTGCGTGAAGCATCAGCGGGGGCGTTTCGTTCGGTCAGTGAGAGTGCCGGAGGCCCGAACCCCCCCTTTCCTCTATCCCTTTTCCTCCTCAAAGGCCCAGCGGACAAGTGACTCTCTTGGGGTTGCTGGTTCTCATGGGTGGCGGTGATTGCCTCCCTCTTTCAATAAAAAAAAAATCATTACTACAATAAATTTTCGCCTTCGAAACCAATTACAAAAATAGGCCTCAATTTAAAACAAGTAGTCGATACGAAACGTCAGCTCGATAATTATGTTTGTCTATGATTTAAAAAATAAAAGCCGAATTCGTGACAGGTTTATTATGCCTGCGGCTTCTGAACCCATCATATAGTACTTAGTTATAATATGTGTGTAGAAAAAGTTTAGTAAGGTATGCAACTCTACATAACTAGGCCATAAAACACTCTATCATTATGTAACGGTTGCATAAACTAGTATTCTGTCTGAACCGCGCCCGCTTTCTGTAGGTTGTTGGTAAATAAATGGGTAAGGGTGCCTTTCCATTTAGGATGAGCGGAGTTTCATTATTTGAAATCCTCGTCTCGCCTCGCTTCCCTTGTAATTTGGTCATTAAATTAATATCGTTGGTTGATTCTGCACTTCTCTGCTGCGTCAGTGGAAACGCGCTCTTAGTGGAGCCGACGACGACCCGCTCCCGACCCACCCCCGACCCGCTACTTTCCTATGTGCGCTGTGGGCTTCAGACTCGCAACGTTGGGGGCTCACGTCAAGCAGAGCCGACGTACGTGAGCTGTATGAATACGAAACCCCTCTAGTGCGCGAACTCTACTTGTCGTGTGTACTCCAAAATCTAGCGTCGGTGTCTCTGGCCTTAGTGCCAAGATCGGAATGAATGAGAGTCTGAATCACCCGTCAATGTTCACCCTTTAAACGCCAAGAACGCCCAAAGGCAGCTTATAGGCGTCCGGCTGCACAGTGCAAATGCGACCTACGGTCTCTGCTTAAGGTTTAAGTCCGCGTTGACGTTATGCCATCTTGGCGTGTGGATGACAACTTTTGTATACGTCGTTGGCGTTCAAAGGGTACTGATGCTACCACAATATTTCCCAAACTGGGGTTCGTGGGCTAATTATAAATAAGAATGTTTAATTTTCCATTAAAGTTATTACAGTTCACAATACATTTTAATACCAAGATAGTAAGTCTCATAGACGACAACATATTATGTCAATGTGATAATATACAGTGGCTTTCGCACTACACTCTGAGTCTGAAACGCGAGTGCCAGCGTAGAGCGTTAATTACGAAAGCATGAAGAGGAGTAGGTGGGAGCCTGGTTGGTGGTCTTTTTTTATCTTACAAGGATCCGGCACGAGAAAAGTTTGGGAAAGCCTGTGATAGAGTAATTTAGTATAGTAAAGTGTAGAATAATGTCAATGTTGGATGCTTTAAGTGTCACATTTTTATAGCCCCTTGCACCGATTTGGGCGCTCACACTGCAAATTCGCACCGCATCGTAAAGTACCGGGCTGTGATTCAGACAGAGCTCTTAAACCATATTTTCGATGTGTTTGAACATTGTAACATGTTTTTCGAACACTCAGACATGAGACAGACTCAGACAGAGAGATTTGTTTGAGTGTTGGAAAAAAATGTTGCAATGTTCAAAAACATCGAAAACATGGTGCAGCGGACGCGGCTTTAGTGTAAATTTCACGTCGCAGGAAACATCTCGAACGCGTTGGCGTTAAAAGTGTCAAACACTATGAGAACAGTTTGTGGCCGTAATTAGCCCATAGTAATTAAAACGTTAACGCAAACCCGTACGAGACGTGAAGACGTGACAAGTGAAGGTCTTTGCTTGAGAGCTTCCAGGTGTTTTGCGGTGCGATGCGAAAAAGCAGTATCATGGGGGCATACTCTGACATATTTCACGTGTACAGGTGTTCGTGCAACTCGACGAGCTTTTGGCGACGTCTGATGGGGACGCTGAGTGGAAAGAGACGGCGCGATGGATCAAGTACGAAGAGGACGTGGAGGAAGGGAGCGCGCGATGGGGCAGGCCTCACGTCGCGTCACTGAGCTTCCATTCGCTGCTGAACCTCCGACGGTGTCTTGAGACTGGCGTCGTCCTGCTGGATCTCGATGAGAAGGACCTGCCTGGTGTTGCCTACAGGTGTGTACCATGAGAGCCTTTCTATGGGATCAGGAAGACCGGAGCAAGCGGTCACATGCAATACTGGAGGGCTAATTTCTTATGCTTTTGTTCTATTCCGATATAAATCGTTCTGTAAGTAGTTACCATAATTTCCAGCCCCTGTCTCCAATATTATTCCTCCCTCATTATAACCCTTGATAGATGCGGAAAACACAAGACTGGTCAGAGTGGACAGCCTTGGGGGAGGCCGCCGTCCAGCTGTGGACGACATTTGTCTGACATGATGATGATGCTAACCCTTATTTCTTCCATCCAGGGTGGTGGAGAGTATGGTCGACGACGACCTTATAGACGAAGACGACAAGCCAGTCGTCATGAGGAGTCTGCTGCTGCGTCATCGGCATGTCAACGACGAGAGGTTCCGGTTTTCCATTGGAGGGAAGAAGCATGCTTCCTACACCAGCTTGCAGGTATGGAAGACTATCTATTCCAGCCTACGTGAATCTTGCAAGACCGAGGTTTCGCCGTGACCCACGGACGAGGTTTACCGGCGAAACAGAACCGCGGTAAAGCTCTCACTTCTATAGCATCCTTCAGTATACTTCCCTTATTGGGAACTGCGAGTGCTTCTGATGATATATTCGAATTGAAGCCAAAGATGCGCTAACGCGACGGATACAGACGTTTAAACTTTCGCGATTTTCACACATTATCATGACACTGTGGACTCAATCTATACCTATTAAACAGTACCGTGACTGACTGACTGACAACGCACAGCTTAAACCACAAGACGTCACTTGAAATTTGGCAAACGTTTACTTTGAGTATCCTAGAGGTGCACTAAAAAGGGATTTTTCGAAATTCCCACGGGATAAGGAACTAGCTCATTTTGAAATATTTCACGGGGGCTAAGCCGCGGGGCATAAGTTAGTCTATACCTATAAAACTGACTATACCTATAAGACTGACTGACTGACTGACAGCGCACAGTCTAAACCACTGAACCTGGAGACTTGAAAAAATCTGTATTAAATACTCAAGCCTGCAATCCCTTGAACCTATGAAAAAATTAAAACGCTATTTTAAAAGCTTTCACCGGCAACGCTCATTCCCGTTACAAATGAATGCTCGATTCGTTCACCTAAAAACATTGTTAGATGCTGTCACACCTTTACACGCTCAAAGAGTCACATAGCAACGGCTTGCCATTTTTCTATACCTACATAGAAAAACGATAACTACCAGATAGTATCTGCCAAGTCATGCTTATCGACTTGATAAAGTTTGGCACGCAAACGCATAGTTTGAGTTTTCCAAGGTTGCGTCATTTGTATTGAACAATTGGCTATGTTTTGCCGATTTTTCATGACGACTGCGTGTGGACTGTCAGTACAAAAACAATCGAAGACAGTCATGCAGCTCATTTCACTAGAGTACACTGAGCAACAGATGTAGCTGAGCAATCGAAGCGGTCACGATGATCTAAACAGCTCTTATGTCTGCAACAAAAGAGCCGTGCTTAGATCATTGTGACCGTTTCAGTTGCTTAGCTACTTCTGCTGCTTACTGTACACTGGCAGAAACGGATTTAACAGTGACAGGACAGTGAAATAAGAGGACCACACACGTATGACAAGTTGTATTTAGCCCGAAATAATTTAAACTAATTCTTATCCCTTCCTCTGGGAGCACACGGCTTTGCAGAAGCGAAACGCGCATGTTTGGCTAAACTCGACTTTACATACGTGAGTGGTTCATTTATTTCGCTATGATTGGGTCTCTCGCTCACGGTCTTTTCATGTTAAATGAAACTACCTCTGTGGCTCGTGTAAAAGCGGTACATTGTTCATTGGCACTCGATGGGTAACGTTGACCTTGATTTTATGGGTTTGTAAGTCCCAGTATAAAGAGCCAGATTGTTCCCGAAATTCGACTAATGGCCTATACACCTGGTACATGACAGCTATCACTTTGACTAGGTGGATTTCTAAATCACAGTATACGAAGACAAGATTGACAAGGCCTAGGCCACTGGTACTTGACAGCTATACCTCGACCCAGTAGATTTCTAAATGCCAGTATACAAAGACAGATTGACTTATGGCCTAGGCCCCTGGTATTTGACAGCTATCATCCTAACCCTGTGGATTTGTAAGTCCCAGTATGCAAAGACAGATTGACTGATGCCCTAGATACGTGGTAATTGACAGCTATCACATAACCCTGCTTAGTTAGGCACCTTGTTGATTATAGTCGATCTGGCTCGAGGAGCCGGTTGGGCCGGGCGGGCCGGCGCGCTGCTCACTATGCTTGGCCGGCGGCGTCTGTCAGCGTCACAGCCTCGCGCACATCGGCAGACCAGTGCGGACTCACATGCTTTAGAAACCCAAAAGACCCTTGATAAAATGCCTAGAAGCACACACTACACGTAATCGCTCGTCACCGGATCGGCGTCGTCTCGCCGTCGTCAACCAAACAAGAGCAAGGCGAGGCGATGCTGTTTCGATGCCGACACGTGTGCGTTACGGTATGGAGCTTCGTACAAAGAATACTGAGCAAAGAGGCGGTGCAGATCCGGTGCGGAGCGATTGCGTGTGCACGTTACAAGTGCTGACAGCGTTCACTTGTTGTCCTGGGGCTACTTGTAATATAGATGGAGTCACGATTTAACGCGATAGTTTTTGACATTAGACAATTTTTACTTAACTCGGGTGGTGGGTTTTACGTTTAGACGCTAAGAGAGGCTGATGATGTTCATGGAAATTGACGTTTGTAGCCCTATTTTTGTTGATGAATTGCTGTCATTTTCACAAAAATATATCGGGATAGACGGAAGAGTTTTTTTTTTATACGACGAGGGAGACAAACGAGCTGGTGGGTCACTTGATGGTGAGTGGCCACCCATAGACGCAACCCCGGGGGATTTGCAGATGCGTTGCCAACCCAGAGAGCTAAGATGAAATGCCTCTTGTACCCGTAATTACACCGGCTGTATTACTCTCCACACCGGAACACAACAGTGCAAGCACTCCTGTTTAGTGGCAAAATTAGCGAGTAAGAGGGTGATAGCGATCCGGGCGGACCAGGCACAAGGTCCTACCACCCTATTTACGTCGCGGGCCGAAAAGAGGAGCTGAGAACTCATTACCTACGTGTTCCAGCTCCTGACCGCTTTCCGCGTGCTACGTCAGGTCTTAAAAACAAAACACCTTGTTGTACAACAATTAGCTGTTCAAACTTCAAACACCACTACAAAAGTTGGAGCTGTCAATCGAGGTGTGTCCTCACTGGATTACACTCGTGACGTCTAAATGCCTACGCGAAATGTTACACTCTCCCATACACATCCATTAACTCTTTATTTCTATCCCGATGTAGTTTATGAGGTTATTTTAAAAGGTTTTGATCTCGTTGACCGTTACAGTGGCCCCAGCTCAATGGATTATAAAGGATGGCCAGCCTTAGGCCGACTTATTTAGTGTTCTGTTTCCTAGGGCCATGGCCCCAGTCTGCTAGGCGTTTTGTCTCCGGTTTAACCTCAGAACAGCTACCGACGGGTTCCCGTTTCAAGCCTTATCACGTTATTGAAGTCTTTCACTTGTTTCTGATGTGATGGGAACTCCCGGTGGTCGTGCTGGGCCGCGCCACGCCATCAGATTTGGGTTGATGGGCGCTGTGTAGCTCAAACTGTTCATGAATACTTTTATTCAACCTAATACTTGGTGTCTTTGTAGATGTACGAGAGATCCTAACGTTCATCAACTAAATACAATTTTCTATTGAAATACTGCTACACGAATCAACACATGCCACACATACCCAACTAAGTATCGCCACCACTGCTACACTAATGCTGACGCGTTTCGGCACTTTCTACGAGGCCAATCTCAAATGCTGCTATGTATTGTTGTTTTGGTGCTTTGAGAATGGCCTTTTTTTATAGTTGGGGCTGTGTGGCATGTGTTGATTCGTGTAGCAGAGGTATAGGGGGATGTTCTTCTTGCTTGAAAACATATGTTTAGCTATTTTTTGACGTGTGATCACGGGTAATCAAATTACTTGTGTTTAGTTCACGAATAATGGATCTCCGCAAAGTAACGCGTGATACTATCAATTATTCGATCCTTTCGTTTTCAGGCCCCTATTTCGCCATCTTTACAATTGTCAGCTTCATTATGACACGTACAGTCAAGGAACTTAATATACTACCCATTTCGTTGAAATGTTGTTTGAAATTCGGAATACATTAAGGTCGAAAATTGTATTAAGTTGTGATCTAACTAGCTCTTAATAAATAAATAAATAAATAGATATCATGGGACAATTTTACACCAATTGACCCAGTCCCAAACTAGGCAAAGCCTGTACTATGGGTACCAGACAACGGATAAACATACTTATATAGATAAATACATACTTATATACATATTAAACTCCCAAGACCCGAGAACAAATATTCATATTCATCATACAAACATCTGTCCCGACCGGGATTTGAACCCGGAACCTCAAGCTTCATAGTCAGGGTCTCTAACCACTAGGCTATTCGGCCGTCTTATGGTGAAAGTTTGCTGTACGATATTGAACCTTAGGTGGGTTGAAAATTAAATTCCTTGACTGTACTACATGTCTTTGAAAATATGAAGCGCGCTAAAACAAAAGCTCTTCAAGTCAGCAGTTGACACCGAACTGTCAATGAAAACTGACAATTGTAAAGTTGGTGAAATAGGGCCCAGATGGAATTCAATTATTTATTTTCAATTACCACTTTTATTTCAACCGCTTTAGTTAGTTGATTGGGAAAATGTCAAAGACATAATTTGTGGACAGTTTGGGCGGTGTTTGTTTTTCAGTTGAGTTTAGTTTTGGGTTCTAGATGAAATTAATCACGTGTTGGGTTCCTTTTACATGAAACTAAACTACTGTAAAGCAGATACTGTATTTATGTAATGTGTAGTAGGTGTATCAGAGATAACGTCAATAGAAGCGGCCTATAGTTGTTTGTTTTAAGCGTAAGCGAATTTGAATTATTTAAACGAATGCAAAAAAAAGTAGAGCTTTTGGAAATCGACTTTAAATCAAGGACTATAAAACCAAGAGGACTGCCAATGGCTATACAATGTCGCGTCCCTGTAAAATAATGAGCCTGCTGTAGCTAGTTTCACTATAGAGAGGTCTCTGTACCATTAATTTTGTATGACACTTAGACCTCTGGCTAACACAATAATAGCGCCATCTATGAACTGAAAGAAAAAACGAATTTAGATGGCGCTATTGTGTTAGCTAGAGGTCTACATGTCATACCAAATTAATGGTATAGAGACCCCTCCGTAGTAAAACTAGCTACAGCAGGCTTATTATTTCAAAGGAACGCGACATCGTATAGACACTGGCAGTCCTCTTGGTTTTATGGTCCTTGTTTTAAATTAAAAGATTGTTTAATTAAATTGACTTAGCTAAGTAAATTAATATAAAAAACAAACGAAAGCTCGCTTCTGTTGTTGTTAAGTACAACCATTTTAATGTTCTGTCGGCGAGGTCAATTTTAAAGAAGACATCTGTGTTTTTTTTGCAACACCCAAACGTAATTGGGCTAATCTGAATTACGTTCCGTTTTAGTATTTCAAACTGTGACTAACACAATTTAAAATTGACCAAAGTCTCTGCTTTACAATACATTGTAACTATTTAATTCCTGTGGGTCGAGCACTTTTCGAAAGCAGCGTCACGTAAAATCGAATAGTAAACGTTGTCGAGTTTGTATCACGTTTGGAACAGCGCCCGCCCGTGAGCGTATTTGAAACAAAAATTTAGTATGAGGTTTCTCGATCTCGATACGATAACCGTAATGTTACGCAGCATTCGTAAAGTCGTGCTCGACCCTCAGAGAGATGAACTCGCGCTGTAGTGATATTCTCTAACGCAGTTTCAAGCGTCCCCTTTCGGTACTAAATGGCAACCGAGTTGACACTACAATGCTGAAACAGCTATTAGTAACTTTAGAGAATAGCATGACCCCGGGTCAATCAATTTTTTATTGCCACTCGTTGCCATGGAGATGTCCCCTGGGTAACTCGTCTGGAATGAGATTTTTTAAGGCATCACTCCCCTGAAAGCAAGGACCATAAAACCAAGAGGACTGCCAGTGTCTATACGATGCCGCGTTCCTTTGAAATAATAAGCCTGCTGTAGCTAGTTTTACTACGGAGGGGTCTCTGTTCCATTCATTTGGTATGACATTTAGACCTCTGGCTAACACAATTGCGCCATCTGAATTCGTTTTTTCTTTCAGTTCATAGATGGCGCTATCGTGTTAGCCAGAGGTCTCTATAGTGAAACTCGTTATTTTACAGGAACGCGACATTGTATAGCCATTGGCAATACTCTTGGTTTTATCGTCCTTGTGTGAAAGTCAGGATTTGCATGCTTAGGAGATGAAGCAGGAAGGAACTGTCGTAACTCCTAACGTTTGATGTAGTGGGTGCTTTAGAAAATCTTATTTTAGACGAGTTACCCAGGGGACATCTCCATGGCAACGAGTGGCAATAAAAGGTTGACCGGTTAGAATTCGTAGAAGAAACTCATTTAGTTTTTTCGTTTGTTAGACCATACCTGTTGAATCATTAGTCATTGACGCGTACCCTTGGACTTGAAAATCATCGTATTATGTCATTTTAGGACCAATTACGAAGTATCATGTCGCACGAGGCATGATCATTAAAAATCAATCTCTTTTGTTCATATTTGGTCGCTGTGAAGATGTTCTTTTGAACACGTTTGCCATGCCTATTGTTTCTTGATTGTGTGCGCAATATGTAGCTGTCTGCCTCATTACAGATGTGGTTGACGAATGCTACCTACATACATGACGAATCCACGACTTTGTGCTAGTATGAAAAAATGTGTAAGGTCTCGTTGTGAGGCTGTGAAGCGAAGGGCTTTGAGCTGCTGTAATCAACGGCAAAAAAAAAACGTCTCGATCGCGTTCGCGTTCGTGTTTACGTATCGACAACAAACAATTCTCATAATGTTTGGCACTTTAACGCAAACGCGTTCAAGACGTCGTATGTTTTAGTCAAAAGTTACACTAGAGGCTCAGATGTAACTTCGTGTACACAATTTTTCTAACTAGTGCCAAATCAGTGTAAAATGATGCCATTAGCTCTATTCTCATTGTCTGAAGATGCATTACTATATTAATTGAGTTGATTCAGTTAAAAACTTGTTTGAAAGAACACTTCGAAAAGTCCATTTAGTGTTTACAGTGTTCAGACCATCGTTTGCGATCATTCTGTGAATAGAATCATGTTTGTTTTTTTTCAGCATGCTTATTGGACGCTTTCACGCGCAGAGAAACTAACGTTTCGATGAGAACAAAGGATAATATTCGATTTTATTAAATGCACATCGGTAACCTAGTAGCATTTAAGTAGAACTTGACTGTTACTCCATGATCAAATATTACCGAAAACCATGTTAACAAAATGGTCTTTAAAAAAAACAAATAAAAGACTGAACGTACTACCCGTTCGCTTAATGATGGCGTTACCGCCCCGCCCGCTACCCCGCATCTTGCCCTCGCTCACTCACGCTTTAGTACAGCTGAGCGGGAGTGAGAGGGGCGCGGTGCGGGAAAGCGGGCCGGGAGGTAGCTGGCATCGTTAAGCGAACGGGTACTACTGTCAAGCGCTACATGAAAATAAATTACCGATGTGTAGATATAGTCTTTCGGGTTTGGTTGTGTCCAGTCTACTTTAAACTAAAGTGCAAAACACCAAAATTACCATATCGTAAAAGTCCCACTTAGAAAGTTCAGTTGAATATCGAACGGCCCATACTTTTAACGTCGAATACGGCCTTGGTGGCCATGAAATGCAGAATGCATCTGACGTTACATTTCTATTGCAGCAATTAAAGCTTTTGACAATGACCCTAGAGTTGACAATCCGGTAAAATGTTAATGCATGCAGTTTTTTTATCTTCGAAGTACTCTCGTCTTCGCACAAAATCGCACAATAGGACAATGAATTGGACACAACCAAAACCGAACGACTATATTAATAAAGTTACAAAAGTTGTGAAGCGCCGCGTCGGAGCGTTGCATATAAAAAACTATGTTAACAGATTTTCTTTGGCTGCAGAATCTAGCGGACCCGCGCCGTCGCCGAAGCTCCTACGCTATCCCATTGAACAAGAAAGGTTCCGCTGAACTGCTGAGGAAAGTGTCCACCGCTGGCTCGGAGAAGGTTGACCTCAGAGAAGTCGAATATCTCGCCACGCAAGGGTCCCAGGACGAACTGAAGCGAGGGCAAAACGACGCCATTATGAAGAGGATACCAGAAGGAGCCGAAGCTACCACAGTCTTGGTCGGTGCCGTGGGCTTCCTCGAACACCCGACCATCGCCTTCGTCCGTCTCGCCCAAGGCATTCAAATGCCTTCCATAACCGAAGTCCCTATACCAGTTCGCTTCATGTTCATCCTCCTGGGCCCTATTACAGCTGAGCTGGACTATCACGAAGTCGGCCGTTCAATCTCGACTTTGATGTCGAACCCAGCGTTCCACAAAATCGCTTACAAAGCGGAAGACCGACGGGATCTGCTGTCGGCCATCAATGAATTCTTGGACGACTCCATCGTGCTCCCACCTGGGAATTGGGAGCGGCAGGCTTTGCTGCCCTTTGAGGAGTTGAGGGCCAAGAGCGAGATGATCAGAAAGAGGAAGCAGAATGCACTGGAGAAGAAACGAGCTGCCGAGACGGTCTTGCCTCTGTCGGAGGAGAAGAAGGCTCTCCTGGATATGGAGACAGCTGGACAGCCGCCTAAGGAACCTGACGGGCCATTGGAGAGGACTGGTCGGCTGTTTGGCGGTAAGTTACCGTACTGTACTTCATCTGTTCTTTTAGGGCGTCGTGTTTATAAGTGACACTTACCGGTGCAGCTGCACTGGCCTCCAGTCTGGTCTTCTTAATGCGAGTCATCTTCTTTGCTTGATCTAAGGTAAGGTTATAAGTTTTTAGGGCATACATCAGCAAACATTTCATTCTAACAGTCTTTGCTTCGGCTGGAACTTATTGGTAGTTTATTACTGGTTTATCCTTTGATAAGCTGGCTATTTCTTTAGATTCTTCTTTTTTTTCAGTATTTTTTTCCCAAACACCAGGAACAGCAATCTTACTACATTTTATCAACATAAAAAAAAACTCCATATTTGCCCTTTTTTAAACTACAACGTATTCAGTCTAAACACGAGACGCTAATTAGGTAGTTTATTCAAATTAAGGACGCTGAGGTGGCTTTCACAGCGCAGCGGAGGAAATATTACACAAAGAAAATAGCGAGCACCTTTCTTACTGCAAAGATTTTTATAATATCGCCGGTACTCTGACTCAACCTCGTATATTAATTTTGACGAAATTCGGAATAACCACTGTAGACCGCGAACCTAAGGTGGTTATTCCAATTCCGTCAAAGTTTAAACACGAGGTTGAGTCAGAGTTCCGTCGATTTGTTTTAAATTATTTCTTTTCATATTATGAAAAGAAATAATGTATGTGAACGTGATAACGTCTCGGGTTTTCGCGACATGTTTGTATTTATACTCTCTCGTCAAAGACAAGCGCAACTTTATTATTTTCTTTCTTTAGATGAGATGATTATAATAGGCACCTGACATGATATAATATTTACATAAGAGTGACCAAAGTATTAATATTAAAACCAGTAATCGAAATAATCGAAATCTTCGTACGATCAAATGCAAAAATATGTATCGAATTGATCCACCACAAAAACAATACCCAAAATCTCAATTCGCCTACATAAGAGCCATGGGAATGGGCAATATTTTCGAGTAAGTTGTATGCACCCATATTTTTGAACTTGACTGTACAGTCAAAGCCAAAGACATGGATCCGCGCAACGTCGCAAAAATATGTATACATCAACCTTACCGTCGCAGTATTAAGGTCTGTATACATATTTTTGGGACTCTGTGGTGTATAGGTACATATTGGAGACCTTTTTTTTATACTACAAGGAAGGCAAACGAGCAAATGATTCACCTGATGGTAAGTGATCACCACTGCCTATAGATACCCACAACACCGGGGGGTTTGCAGATGTTTGCAACTTAGAGAGCTAAGATAAAATGCCTCTTGTGCCCGTAATTACACCGGCTGTCTTACTCTCCACAACGGAACACAAAAGTGCAAGCACTGCTGCTTAGCTGCAGGATTAGCGAGTAAGATGGTGGTAGCGATCCGGACGGACTTCGCACAAGGTCCTACCACCTTGACTGTACCAGCACTTTGTATAAAAAAAATTACAGCAGTTACTATGAAACTAAAAAAGTAAAAAAAATAAGAAATATCATTTGAAAGTGGCCTGCCGGTAGTGACGATCGAGAATAATGTCCCAATCAACGATTACGGGATTAGAACAAGTTGTAGTTGGCAGCTTGCGCGTGAGTGGAATCTTTAGTACTCTAATGTCACGTTTCTTCCGTGTGCTTGATCACGCGATCGAAGCGTGGATTTATCCTTTCTATTTATATGAGTATCACTAACAAACTAACAACAGTGAATAGTATGACACATTTTTATCCGACAAAATACGTTTCTTCAAATTGTACTGCACTTATATACATTTTGGCACTATCTGATACAATTAAGAGCTTATTGGGGATTTAACTTTGATCACGATCCTTCACCTTTGTAATTTTTTGTGAAATGATTAGTTTTGTAACCGTGTTATACATTGTAACGTTACAATTTTCCTATTGTACGGGCCGGACTGTATAGACCCGCACTTTTTGGGGTTCAAAATAAAACGCGACGCTTTCGGCTTCTGATCGGATCCGTAGAAGAAGTTGTTTCCTGAGAGATGGCTGGCTGACGACTGTGAGAAGACTCCGAGACGACTGACTACCCAGCGCCGCGCGGGCTCTATTTATACTGCTCGGGCGAGCGCGGGGGCCCGGGGCGCCGGGTTCGTTTGTCCTTCTCACACTCGGGCGAGCGTGGGGGCCGGGGCCGGATCCGATACTATTTTATTTCTCTTTCTATTACTATCTATTTACATGTGCTTAGCCTATTTTTCTATACAATATTTATCTATCTATTATAATATAATCTTAACCTATCTTAAACTATAATGACAAACTAACTAGACTGCGCTGTCCCGCACACCTATCAAAAAAAAAAACATAGCCTGCTAGACTTGAGAAACATTTTAGTTTTCCTCGAAATCCACTTTAAGAAAAGGAAAGTGCTAAATAAAATCTAAAGTCACCCCTGTTTTTCCGCTTGTAACCATGCTGCAGCTGCATTTATTTCCGCTTGTAACCATGCTGCAGCTGCATTTATTATCCGAAAACTATGAAATTGTACAATCAATCAAAATAATTAACAATAACTTGGTATTCTGACTTTTTACATTTCTAACACTTCCCCATTTTCGTCCATACTAAAAGCACAGGACAAGCTTTTAAAACTAACTAACTTGAAATAAATCCATTTAATGACGACAGTCGACCGTGTATATCGTGCAAGTGGCAATACATTGAGGGCTCCGATCGATCACTTAAACTGTTTGGTTCCTCGATACCGCATCGTAACGCTACCATCACAAAATTTTCGCTTTTCTTAATATCGTGGTCTTCGCAGGTGTGGTACGCGATATCAAGCGCCGATACCCGTTCTACGTGTCAGACTTCACCGACGCTCTCAACGGCCAATGCGCAGCCGCGACTATCTTCATGTACTTCGCTGCTGTCTCGTCCGCGATCACCTTTGGAGGGCTACTCGCTACCAAGACCTACGGCGAAATTGGGATCACCGAGACACTGGTAAGCATCTTCTAGGTTACTTCGACTTCATTTGTTTTTCGCTGTCTCATCTGCGATCACCTTCCGGGGGCCGCTTGGCTCGCAACTAAGACCCACTGCGACATCGGCATACTGAGACACTTTGAGAATTATGATGCCACAGACAGATACTTATCGCTCCTATTTTTGGGTGTTGGGTTAAACAATTAAACGTGATCTAATAACGACACTGAAACACGTTACATACATTAGGTACAAAATACAAAATTACCACAAGAAGTATAGGTATAAGAATAAAGTCTAGCTATTATATTCGAAACCTGAATAGTTGCCGATCTAATCTGGTTTTAGCCTGATTCGTTAAATTGCATGAAAACACGCTAAGATCAAGAGTGCATTTCTGCATCTGATATGTAAATAATGCTATTCACTTTTAAATGTTGCATACGCGATTGGGTGCGAGGTATTTTAGATCATCTGATTTGAAATAAGTCTTTGTTAAATATGTAAATTATTTCTTTGTCAAAGATGGAGAATTGTTGCTCAGGTTTTCAGATTATTTAATTGAAACTGTATTAGTTTTACCGAGTGAGATTAGATTATTTCAGTTATGTCTATATTGCTGACTGTACTGTAATGATCGGCGAGTAACATGGGCTTTTGTAACCTTATAGCTCAAAAAGAAATCCGATTTCGATGCGGTTTTTTTATACGTTGAAAGTTAATTAAGTCAAGATGTTTCTTAACTAAGCTTTATAAAAATTGGCTCAGCCGTTTTTCAGATATTGAACTTTGAAATGGCAATGACTTTTTCATAATCATAATCTTTATTGCTCTCACGTAGTATACACAGATGTTGCAAACAAGCACAGTTAAAACGTGAACCCTGCAAGGGCATCGCAGTCTATAATATATAGGGGTACATTAAAACAAGGTAAATTAAAATAGCAATAAAATCAAAATGTCAAATAGGTTCTTACATAATAAATTAGGTGTCTACAAGAAGAATACAAGAGCGTTGTTAACAATAAATTCAAATTTCAATTCAAAACGAATTCAATATTAAAAATATTATTATCATTAAACTAAATAAAAAAAAAACGCACAACTGTTTTTTTTTCCGACAAAACATTAAATCCATAATACTCATTACATACACTAAAACATTAACCAAATAATTGTGTAATAGGCCTTATCTAGGAGATATCTTTTTAAACGTATTTTGAACAAATTTATACTCTGTATGCCATTTATTGTTTCGGGAATGCGGTAATAAATTTTGATTGACATTGCAAATGGGTCGGAATAGTCTTTTCTAAGATGGTTGGGTTATTAGGTCGTTACAAACACTACACTGCAGGCTTATAGTCTAACTCGCTCACAATCACCATCGTGTTCATTTTGTCAGTTTTTGCACGGGCTGACAATTGGTATCGGTAACAGCTAGCTGTCACAGTCATACTAAAACTGTAAGTAAGTATACGCTTTATTGTACAAAAAAACAGGATTAAAAACAATTTACAAACAATGAAATTCGAGTACAAAAGCAGACTTGTCCCTTTAAGGGATCTCTACCTGCCAACCTTAGATTGGCGGAGAGGAATAGCTTACTAGAGACCGACAAAAAGTGACTTCAAAAATTATAAATATTAAAAGCCCCAACTGTCATTTCAATTGTCAAATTAGTTACCTAATTTGGTGGTTACCTTGCAGGCCTCATTTCACCAACTTAACAAATGTCTGCTTTCAATGACAATACGATCTGCATTTCTTTGACAATATGAAGCGCGCTAAAACAAAAGCTCTTCAAATCAGCAGTTGACACCGAATATAAATTGTAAAGTTGGTGAAATACGGGCCTGGTCTTCATTAAACTGAGTTCTTTCCTCTCCCGCCAGGTTTTCACATGCGCTGGTGGAGTCCTCTTCGCTCTCCTGGCTGGCCAGCCAATGATGATCACGGGAGCCACCGGCCCACTGCTGCTCCTGGACGAATCCCTGGCCAACTTCTGCATGTCCTACGGCTTCGACTTCCTCGCTGCCAGGATGTACTGTGGACTCTGGATGATTGTGATAGCGTTGCTCGTCGCCTCAATAGAAGGGAGCGTTGCTGTTAAGAAGATTACCAGGTAAGAAGATTACTAGGTTTTGGTATCAGCCAGGTTCTTCGTGATCTCAAATGGAGTATGTTTTGTATTTGAAGGGTACACGGAAAGAACATTTTTTTAAAACGAGATTTTAATCTCAAAATGTAGAGCACTCAATAGACTATAAGTTACCACTTAGTTACATAAACATATATTACAGTGAACTATTCCTCTCCACCGCTCAAAGGTTGACTGGCAGAGACCCCTTAAAGGGATAAGTCCACCTTTGTACTCAAATGTTATTGTTGTAACTTGTGTTTTATCCTGTTTTTTTTACAATGAAGTGTTTACTTACTCACTTACTTACAAATATTTGGGTAAGTTGTTTTTTTTTATCACTTTAAAAAAAGATGTAGGTAAGTATACGAAAATTACATGGATAATTACATCGTTCCAAACTTTCAAATCGCGATAACTGAAAAAGTTTCTATAGGTGACTAGACATTGTTCTTTCCGTGTACCTTTCATTTTATTTTTTTTTGTTTCTGTACGCATTACTATTAGTTATTCCACGGCCACAGGTTCACGGAAGACATCTTCGCGTTCCTCATCTCCTTGATCTTCATCGGAGAGCCCGTGACGAGCATCATCAACGTGTACCGCGCGCATCCCCTCGGCATAGAGTACGCGATGTTCGGGTACAACAGCTCCGACCCGGTCCCCCTTATCAACGGGACTCAGATTGACAGTAAGTCCGGTGGAATTGATGTGGATCCTAAGAACGGTCATGAGGTCATCAAACGTATACACACACATACTTACAGTTGGAGATAGAACCTTGGACTGAAGCAAGATCATACGTATTTGTGCGCGTAGCTGGGTCCACACTTGTATCATCCTGGCATTCACGATTATTGCTATATATTTTTGAAACAATGTTTGTCTAAAACACACAACTACTTTTAAAAACCTACTGTTACTAAACAGTAGGTATTGACTCGTTCTCAAATCATTCCCGCATCGAAAACCCTGATGTATGGTCATGACAAAGCACGTCAGGATAGTGTGAATGCGGTTTTAGCGTACATTGTTTCACATATGACCAGGGGGAGGAAAGTTACCTGTATTTGACAGTTGAAGTTTTTAGCTGCGCCATGTCTTACCTGTGTAAGGCTAATTTTTAGTAGTTAGCGCGTTAATCATTGCTGTCGGTTTAAAAAAAATACGGTTTCTTTTTTTTTTCATCATACATTGAAAAATTTTATGAAAAAATATCGAACCGAAGGCTTGTAATTTTCAGTCACAAATTATTGCTTGTACTTCTGTTAAAAAATGTGCAAAATTTATCATCATGCAAACAAGAAAAAAAACGGTTTTTGGTACACCTACTACATCCCTTCAATATTTTCGGACTCAAGTAAACGTCATACAGCATGCAGCTGATGCAGCGCCCAGCGGCTTTCTGTTTTCTAGAAAATGCCCAGTGTTTAACTGTTATTTCGTTAATTGTCCACTAGTAAATACGTAGAGTCGATTTTCAGCTCCTCCGTTTTATCAGTGTCAGTTCGTGTGTATTGGACGTTGCGGCGAAAATTCGGACGCTTTAGTTACAATCTTTCTGTGTTGTTTCAGTTATTTATTGCGAAATCAGATGCTTGTGATTTGTGCTATTGTTAGTTGTTGCCATTTTGGACGCTTTAAATGTATAATTTACGAAATAAACGATTTTGAATTCTGAGTTTGAATTTTTCATAATGTCTAATCTAATAAGAGTGTGTACACATAATTCGTGTGTGTGCGCGCGCGTACATGTGTGTGTGCGCGCGTGTGTGCTCCCGCGCGCGCGTGTGTGTGTTATGAAATCTGTTCTGTCGACTATCACAGATAAAAGATGGCATTGCTGTAGAGGCTGGTTGAGGGTGACATTTTTTTCCGCTGAGAGGGCGCTCTATTCCCCGTATATTATATTACTTTATGCATATGACCCTGGTAGGGCATTACACATTATTGCCATTATTCACTAACGTAACTCAAGCCCCCATTAGTTAAAATATATTTTTTCTTACTTACGAAAATGTCAATGTGACAAAAAATGACAAACTAACTTTAACGGCATTTCAGTTAAAATAGGTTTATGAATAACAGGGTATAAGTTTAAAGTTTTAAGTTCATGGCTGTCACTGTCAATGGCGTTGAATTGACATATTGTTTTGTTATTTGGTACAGAAGTAGCGCACGACGGTACTCTGACTCAACCTCGTATATAAAGTTTGACGAAATTCGAATAACCACTTTAGGTTCGCGGTCTAGAGTAGTCATTCCAATTTCGTCAAAGTTTTTTTTTTATACAACGAGGAAGGCAAGCGAGCAAGTAGGTCACCTGATGGTAAGTGATCACCACTGCCCATAGGCACCCGGCAACTCCGGAGGGTTTGCAGATGCGTTGCCAACCTAGAGGGCTAAGATGAAATGCCTCTTGTGCCCGTAATTACACCGGCTGTCTTACTCTCCACACCGGAACACAACAGTGCAAGCACTGCTGCTTAGCGGCAGGATTAACGAGTAAGATGGTGGTAGCGATCCGGACGGACCTCGCACAAGGTCCTACCACCCGCAAAATATACGAGATTGAGCCAGAGTACCTTCAACTAGCGCCCGAGAATTTGGTTCCTGGATTTATAGAATAACATAACACTAATGGTCTTTTTTTGTCCAAGGCTGCCCGGCACCGCTGTTGCCGTCGCCGCCGGCGCCGCAGCCGAACACGGCTCTCTTCTGCACCATTCTGACGCTTTCAACCTTCATCATCGCTTACTATCTTCGTATCTTCAGGAACGGGAAGTTTTTGGGGCGAAGTGTGAGTACGGTTTGGCTACTAGGTCTCGGCAGTTCTCACTTAAAGTCGCAGGGAGCCGATGGACGCAAGCGGCTCAAGATGGTCATTTTATTAGATATCGGCGGGGGAGTTCATGTGCAGCAGTCCAGTTGTCTTTATATTATCTGTGTACCTATTGCCTTCAGCTAACAAAGTTTTTCATTCAGAGACGCGAAATTGTGTTGACGCTTGTCTATATGCGAAGGCGCCAGAGGATTTGCTTTCAGATTCATCACGATAACATCAGAGTCAGTATAACTAAATATACCGGTTTTTATGGATTACAAAAAGGCAGCCGTTTTGGTCAAAAATGCGGGAACACGAGTTTGAAGTTAAACAAATTAGAACATCTTCAGGCCCCTGTTTCACCAACTTTACAAATGTCAGTTTTCATGACGATTCGGTGTCGATTGGTGACTTGAAGCGTTTTTGTTTTGGTCCGCTTCATATTGGCAAAGAAATGTTAGTGAAATAGGGGCCACCACCTTCTTGACCACCCTTCCCACTCCAACATGTCTGACACAACACAAGTCTGATCGCGTACAGCATAATCGAAAGTTTTTTTTTTCTCAGGCCCGTCGCGCTCTCGGCGACTTCGGTGTGCCAATCGCCATCGTCCTGATGGTCGTTCTGGCCTACCTGGTCCCTGTGTACACGGACACCCTGAAGGTGCCCCAGGGCCTGTACCCGACGTCCGACCGCTCCTGGCTGGTGCCTCTCAACCCTGGGCTGGAGACGATCCCGTTCTGGGCGGTCTTCGCGATGGCTCTACCTGCCCTCATGGTCTACATTATCGTGTTCATGGAGACGCACATTGCTGAGTAAGAGTTTGACTGGGATGGTGCAGTGGTGTTTGAACGGGGAACGAGTCGAGCGATTGGTTAGCCAGTGTTTGAATCCTGTTGATCCTTTTCCAGGCCGCCCGTTGGAACATTACAATCGAATGTCAGTCTTGGTCCTTCGAATTAAAACACATGTTTGAAAGCAGTATGTGGTCGATATACGGCATTTGGCTGGAAAAGTGTTAAATTTTGTATTGTATTCCCTATCTTTATTTTTATGTTTGTTTCCTTAGTTTCTCTGGTAAAAGTCGATCGCTTGAACTCTCCCGTAGGATGTTGGACAAATTTCATAATATCCGTGTCTTTTGAAATTTGTCCAACTTCTTTATTTTTCAGTCATGCTATAATTATTTTCGTCATGAGTACTCGTGATATTACTTTAAATGTATTAATCTTAATCCTAAATAAGCTGCAAAGCGATTTCTATTTAACATGCCTAGCACAGCGAGTTCTTGATGCTTGCTTTGGAGATTTGAAATCGGCCTCTCTTCCATCCATCCATCCTTAGTGGCAACCTCTCTGCAAGCTAAGCGTTCTAGAGTCAAGGGTTTCGGCTGTGCGTTGTCTGTCAGTGACGGAAGAGTTTTATTGAAACTGATGGTACCCTTGCATGTTATAGGCTGATCATAGACAAGCCCGAACGGAAGCTGAAGAAAGGCAGCGGATTCCACATGGACATCGTGATCATGTCATTCGTCAACTGCGTGTGTGGCATGTTCGGCGCACCGTGGCAGTGCGTCGCCACCGTGCGCAGTGTCAGGTTCGGACAACTTGTTATTACCAGGGCCCAGTTTCTCGAAGCTAATTAGACTAATAATATTTGTGTTTTGTTTCATTTTGTCGTGACAAAACACTAACATTATTAGTCTAATTAGCTTCGAGAAACGGGGCCCTCAATGCGCGAGTCCGACTCGCACTTGGCCGGTTTTAATTAATCATTTCGATTTACAGCCACGTATCTGCGTTGACCGTGATGTCAACCACACACGCTCCCGGAGACAAACCACATGTTGTGGAGGTTAAAGGTACGTGTTCTGAACAGCGAGTTATAAAGATATGAAAGCATAACGCCTGGCGACACGCGTCGGCAGCGCTCGGCCTTTCTCGACAATGTTCGGTCCAATCATCCAGCTATCCTGCTTAGCGGGGACGGCGTGATTGTCGGTGTTTTTAAAATGTATATTTACTTACATAAGAAAGGTTATTGTAGTGTTTTTCATATCCGTATAGTTTCTACACCACTTCATGGCACATCATGGCATATTTGCAAAATATTAAATTGTGCAAAACATAATAATATTCACAATCGAAGCTGCCATGACACAAGCCCGCGCGTCACGAGATGGCACGTGTCTGACGCACTATGTATTATGTTTGAGAGAACTTCGACGTGGCAAAAACTAAAATGAGGCCTTGCACTTTTGGGGAAGTGCCTACTGCCTGATGCATTTGTAATTGTAGCACGGGCTATTTTCCGCATAACGACGACTAGTTTGCGCCTATTTTGCGTAAGAGGGCTGACGGCACAATTCATGCCAGCCCAGCTCCTGGAGGAAGCAAAGCAGACTCTTTACGTTGCTGGCGACCTCCTGGAGCGACCCCGGTCACCCGAGGTGTAGTGCCCTCTAGTCCGCGACACCAGAGCATTCTAGTAGACTGCATGATGCATACTCAGTCCTCGTAAACACCAAGTTTTGTCCCCCAGAGCAACGTCTGACAGGCCTCCTTGTGTCACTCCTCGTCGGTGTCTCCGTACTGGCTTCGGGTCTTCTCAAGCTGGTGCCGATGGCTGTCCTCTTCGGAGTGTTCCTCTACATGGGCATATCAGCTCTAGGTGGCATCCAGTTCTGGGACCGGTGCATTCTGCTGCTGAAACCGGTGAAGCATCACGCCCAAGTGCCGTATGTTAGACGGGTGAGTGGGACTTTTTTTTTACTTGTTTTTAAATGTTTTCAGTCCTCGGGCTGTGGCAGGAAATCAGTTGCTCCCACGAGCAATGTTGACCACTGCCACCGCTCGCGGCGAACATCGCCTCAATGCAAAACTCGCTAACAAATCGCCAGCGAGATAAGGCTGTTAGTTTATTGCTTGATTTCTTTTAACATGTTTTCTTTGATTTAACAATTTTTACACTTGTCTAGACCCCTTTCTCCACCACTTTAGTTTGAGTGAGATTTGTCTCCCCCCCTCTCCCCCTTAAACGCCTCACATAAATTTATGGACGGCTCCTAATTAATACGCTCTCTCTTGACAGGTACCTACATTCAAGATGCACCTCTACACGGTGATACAGATCGCAGGCATCCTTGTCCTGTACACGGTGAAGTCGTCTCGCTTCTCGCTCGCTCTCCCGTTCTTCTTGGTCATGATGGTGCCACTGCGCATGTCACTGGTGTATCTGTTCACGCCTTTGCAGTTGCGCGCGGTAAGTTGGTTTTTATCTCAGAGTACAGAACAAACCAGAAGCCGCGTTCAATTTTTATTGATTCCGCCACTTTTTTACACTTAAAATATAATCCCTATTCTGTTTCTATAAGCCCAGCGGTATATCTATCTATCTATACCTATAACACAGTACCGTGACTGACTGACAGACAATGCACAGCCCAAACCACTGCACCTAGAGACTTGAAATTTGGCAAACATATACCTTGAGTATCCTAGAGGTGCACTAAGAAGGGATTTTTCGAAATTCCCACGGTATAGGGAACTAGCTCATTTTGAAATATTCCACTTGGGTAAAACCTCGGCGCATAAGCTAGTCCGCATAATAATAAAACCGTCTTCAAAAAAAAAAACCTTAGAAAAAAAACGTAAAATAATCCTCTAAAATAATGATAAATAAAATAAAATAAAATGCGTTTATTTCGGACAACAGAAACTAAAGCCTAAAGTTTTATGGCCTAGCACTAAGCAGCAGAAATTTGTCCGAAAGAAAATTGTCCGAAATAAACGCATTTTATTTTATTTTATTTATTTATCATTATTTTAGAGGATTATTTTACGTTTTTTTTCTAAGGTTTTTTTTTAAGACGGTATTCCTTTTTGTTAAAAGATTTTTATTTCACAATTTTACGTTGATTTAACATTTTCAGAATTATCCTCCAACTCCTAACCGTTAAGGAGTTGTACCTTCCATCATCAGCTCATCAACATGAGATGATGACTACCGGACGCAAATACTTGAATCGCCTTAGGAAACATATGAAACACATGATACGTGCCTATAAAATTTGAGGGTTGTCCTCGATTTCCCTGAGATCCCATTATCAGACTTGGTGACAGTGGGACCACCTCAGGAGTATACCCTTTCGAATAATGATTTAACATTTTCAGAATTATCCTCCAACTCCTAACCGCTAAGGAGTTGTACCTTCCACCATCAGCTCATCATCATGAGATAATGACTACCAGACGCAAATACTTGAATAACCTTAGAAAACATATGAAACACATAGTACGTGCCTGTAAAATTTGAGGGTTGCCCTCTATTTCCCTAGGATTCCATCATCAGATCATGACTTGGTGACAAAGGGACCACCTCAAGAGTATACCCTTTCGAATAAAAAAAGAATTTTGAAAATCGGTCTACAATTGACGGAGTAATCGATGTACATACATAAAAAAAGGAACATACAGTGGAACGTAGAACCTCCTCCTTTTTTGAGGTCGGTTAAAAACGATACGAGACGGGATTAATTATATTGTCATTCGTATCTACCTACATGTCACGATACGCTGCGTTCACGGAGATGACTGCAAGAAACCACACTATTTTGGTGTAGTTTTATAAGTACCTAGTTTATTCAGTTTTATGCGCGCTCGCAGGTTCTGGTTTGTTCTGTGCGTATTCGAAAGTTTTAATTAGGTATCCTCATTGTAATTTTCTGTGTAAAATCTTTTTGTTTCCAGCTGCATTGAGCATAACCTTTCTCTATTTGATTTAGGAAGTCATCGAAGGTTACCGGTATTGTCAAAAAGTCCACGTATTTACGTTCACTTAAACGCTAAAATCCGGAATCCCGGAAAGCGTCATTTCCCTGTCAGCCATCTTGTTTCGCTTCTCTTTCACGCGCGCTTTTCGTATGCAAGTGCGAGGGAAATGCAAAGTAAAATGGCGCCTTGACGCGCCTTTGTTAGTAAAGTAAAGTACGCGGTTTCTATAAGTTTGTCATTTTGTGACGACCTCCAGTGTTAGTGAAAGTTAATGCACTGGCGGTACAATAACATTATTGTTAATGTGCCTTCCTTGTTCGTTATTACTCGGCGATTGACAACTTGTAATTTTATGACACCTTGCTTTGACATTAAACAGACTTATTAAAAACTCTGGCAGAGGGGAAATCGTGCGTTAACATCTCCTTTCCTTTCCTGTTCCAAGGTCGACCACGAGTTATGAGGCGGTTCTGCAGGGCTAGCACGACTGGCCGCGACTTTGTTTGTCGCGCGAGATTATATTACCCGTCCCTTTGCATCCTGAGTGACAGAAAAGGACAGGAAGTGGTTCTCGCGCGAGATAGAAGTCGCACTGTGAGATGTGTTAGACCTACTGGTTGGGAGCTGGACGGCTCTAATTCAAAATTCAAATTTTTTATTCAGCAAATAGGCAGTTGAATGCTCTTTTACACGTCATTTTTTTGAGTCTACCAGCGCTTTCGGAAAGACCACGATTGCCAAGAAGAATGCGCCGCAAGAAACTTGGCACAAAGTCATTTTTTCTAAAAACAAGTTACATTAGCTCTTACAATACGTAACCACAGACAAATTACACAAAGAAACCTCACTCTGTCATTAAAAGATTAAGAGAGAAAAAAAATTTACCGCATTTTAGAAACAACTCTCTACTTTACATTAACCCGTCACGCGTTCAAGAGACTACATTAGTCCCTAACTTTTTCGGGCGGGAAATGTCCTAGGGACTACATTAGTCTCTAAGTTTATCATTGTCTTTGGTATTTTTTCTAAGTCGGTTCTTGTGATTGGTTGACTTAAAAATGTGTAATACTGACATTTTATTTTCGTTACAGCTTGACGGAGCACAAAAGGACATTGACAAGGATGACGAACCCGACTTCTACGAGGAAGCGCCTCTTCCTTAGATGCAGACAGTCATTCTTCACGTTCCTGAGTTCGTCTATAACCAGTGTAGAGACAGTATTATAGGAGTAGAAAGTGTTTCATAAGCTGCAGAGACACACAACATTGCGCGAACCGAAGACATTATTGTGTACTTATTGTTGTTGCATTGCAACCATAAATTTGGTCTACGAAATCACTTGAACGCCTGCGAAAATTATTCATTGTAAAATAAATATCAAGTTTACTGTAGATACCTAAGTAGTAGAAACATGTTTTCGGCATTGCAACGGAATCGTCACAGCGGCTACACGCCGATTGTCGTTTCGTAAGTGAAAGGCAAGGAAAAATAATGGATTTTCTTCGACATCGTGCAATAGCCTTATCTGCCTTTTACGTACAACACGTACGGCTTGCACGAGTAAATGCAGAAACGTCTCGCAAGTGCGTATCTTTTGGCATAGCATAAGGTGTAACTTCACGTTTAAAGCAGATGCTACAAATAATGTAGAATACAAAAACGTGGGGGTCTCTTTGTAATCTGTCGAAACTGTGTACTTAAAGCACAGACTTTAAAGAAATTGTAGCTTTCATGACTAATTTAGGTAGGTCTATCTCGTGTCCTGAATTGTTCGTAGTAGGGTCAGAATACAGAATAAACCAGAACCCGCGCGCGCGCCTAAAACTGAAGCCTCAATACCAGCCAATACTACACTTAAATAGTGTAGTTTCGCGCAGGCGCCCCTCCCCTGTGCACGCAGAGCACCCTGACGTGTTGTACAAATGACAATAATATTTTTTATTATGCCGTCTAAAATCTAAAATACCTTTGGGCTCGTAAATGAACAGAATAGCATTACATTTCAAGTGTGATTTCTTATTGTTTTCGGAGACAGTGCGCGGCAATTCTGGTTGGTTCTGTACTCGGAGATAGTAGGTATTAGAACAATTCGATTCTATTGAAATGTGAATAGCGTAAAGGCGTCACACTGCAATGCAGAAAGAATTGAACGTTTAGGTACTTAATAAAGTAAGATAGTTGGTTACCGCTGACGTAGTAACTTATTTTAAGGAAGGTTATTTAATTAAATGTATATTTATTTATTAATGTAATTATGCCTAAAATCGTATTTAACTTAAAGTGTCACTACACAGGATTAGAAGGTATCTGGGCACACGGCAGGGTGTGGATTGTCAAGCCAAGTTCGAGAAAAAGGAACTGCCGATTGAGCAGCCGTGTGTTATTAGACGAACCATTTGGAGCGCTTTTGATCTTATGACAACACAAAATCTATTTAATATAATCACGTGAATTTTGGTTCATTTATTATACCCACGGACCAACCACCCTCTGGACACCAAATTTCCGAAACGCATATGCTCATTTGCACCTATAAATCTCTCTAGCCAGGAATCGCGGCTCACTTTCGACCAGATGACAAGCGAGATGACAAGCTGTGAATCAATCGCGACGCGTTCCCCCAGCCCGCTCACCGCGGCTTTTTTCGTACTGACTTTCCAAGTAAATTATAGAAGATGCTGTGTCCAGAGGGTGGTCGGTCCGTGATTATACCCAAATCACGGGGCTGTGTGGTGTCTGGCCAAGAATAGCACCAACCCGTATCTTCCCGTGGGTGTCGTACAAGGCGACTGAGGGACAGTCAGCAAAATGAAGCTTATCCAACTAGGGTTACCGTATCACAGGATTTGTCCTGAGCACTCAGGATGTTTAGGCTCTCCCCAGGATTGCGGTCGGATTTTGGGAGACCCCAGGAAATCTCGGGATTTTTAGAATGCTCAATAAAATGGAGTAGATTTTTTAGACATTTTTTTATGGACAGTTCTCAAACCTCTTCAAAAAACAAAAGATCATGCAAATCAACTCCAATAAAATCAATATTTAAAAATCTACTACTTATCTTATTATCCGTAATATGCAATAAACCAATCATTTGACTTTTTTCCACAAATTTACGTTTGCGAGGAAATTCGCAAATTGTGACGCAATCTCCGGATTTTTTTAATGGAAATAGGATTTTTTCTCCGGCCTTTAAAATTTTCCGTCTGGTCATCCTACATCCTACCTTCCTAACACCTCACCAGCACCGCCTCTCATGTTTAGTATTATTCATATGAACTTCTCTACGTATGCGCTCACTACGTCAACTCCGTTACATCAACGCATCGCCTCGCTGTAAGTACACCCACCCAATCACTCGTTCGCGTTAGGAAAATAGTGAGGCATCAGAGCATTTGAAGGGTACACGAAAAGAACACGTCTAGTCACCTTAACAACTTTTTGAGTTATCGCGATTTGAAAGTTTGGAACGATGTAATCTATAATAAAAAAAATTAATCGCAAAATGTGTTGGTAAGCACATAACTCAACAACTTCTAGACCAATTTTACCAATTCTCTTTTTTTAATGTCCGTTGAAGTCCAAGGATGGTTTGTACGGCGAGAAAAATTCGAATAATTTCCGGGAAAACCCTAAAAACAGCCCTTTTCCTTTTACAAACGTTTTCTAACTAAAATGTAGAGTCAATATGAACTTTATTGCCATTCAATAAAGTTCATATTAAATTACACTGTTGTGCAATGTAGATGGGTTCCTAACGTCAAAGAATCAATTTGCACTTTATTATCGCTGCACAAAGTTCAAATTCAATCATATCTATCAAAACAAGTGTGCGTGTTCGCGTTGGAGGATCTAATGTCGCTTAGATATTAGATATGTTAGATATGTTAGATATTTCTACGCCAAAACTGGCAGAATATGCTGTTGTAATTATATTGAAACATCTGTACCTACCATATTCTAAGAAATAAACCATTTCTATTTCTATTTCTATTTCGCGTTCCGAAACTCAACAAAAGTGATAATCAGGGTGACTGTTCAGGAGAATTTTAAAATATAGGTAGGAACTAACAGGAACAAAAAACCGCCACATTTCAAATCTTTTTGGTAGAACGAAGTCTGTCGGGTCCGCTGGTTATCCGTACAATTTTCGTATGCACCTTTTTTTAAACTGATAAAAAGACATGTAACTTAAATACTTGTATCTGTAACTGAGTGGTAACATAGTCTATTGAGTGCTATACATTTTGAGATTAAAATCTCGTTTGAAAAAAAGTGACTAGACAGCTATCCTGGTTGGCGGCTTTCTAAGTTTGACATTCTCATTTTTCGGGGGGACCACGATGAGTCACTATTTTACATAAAGAAAAATCACTTAATCGTTGGAAAGATAAAGTTAAATAATGATTATGGTATTATGGAAATACCTAGACACAGCAAAACCAGAACACTTTACTTTTCTTACGTACAGGGTTTCCAGGTCAAATACTTACATCGTTCAGAATTGCATGGTCTCTCAGAATTAATAATTATCTTATTAATCTATTCTAACTTTTTGGCTTATTTATTTTTACGGTCATCCCGTTCGAAATTATTTTTTTAATTATTACAGAGATTATTGCATAGATGGCGTTAGCGAGTCAATATCGCTAAGTAACAAGATCTGGTGCGTGAATATATAGGAGTTTTTCGTGCTAACTTCCAATTGCTCGGATAGCGTAATTGGATTAGCGCGTTACCACGGTATGGTAAAGGTTTGGGTTCGAACCCCAATTCGAAAATTAATTTTTCTGGTTTTTCTGTATATATACGCATCAATTTGAAATTTGTGGAAAATTATTGATCTATAATGACTTTATTGTCTACTATAAATCCACTTGGCTTGTCACGCTGCCGTGTGTCCAGATTTATGATCAGAAGAGGTGTATAACGCCTCCACGATCAAATAACAGCTACTTGTTGTACTTAAATAGTGTTATAATATATTTCAGGTCTTAAAGGAAAAGTGAGAGAGACATTTGTCAATAATAAAGATTCCATTTTACTAAGGTCGCGGGCAGGATGCCAGCGGCCAGCGGGGCGACGGGCGTGGCCGCGAGCCATTTTGTTCTTCATTGCACCGGTCGCGACTGTCACCGTACAGCGGTTGACTGGCAGCACGCAATGCATTACAAAGTCGCTCACCGCCTCTCTCATCGCCCCGCCCGCCGCCGACATCCCATCTTCGGCCTAATAATCGACTAGAAGCTTTGCAGAGAACAGTCTCCAGCTCGTAGCGATGCGAAGATAATTTGTATCATGTGTGGAACACTTTAAGACTTTCTATAGTGTAATGTAGGTACTTAGCTACTGGACACTTTCAGAAAACTGTGTAGGTACCCTTTTTTCCAAAAAAGTCCTAAATTTTTCCATAGAAAAATTATTTGGCAGTTTTGTGACGGTCCATATAATTTAGGGCCTTATTCATAAACGTCACTCAAGCCTCCATTAGCTAAAATAGGTTTTGTCTTCTTCTTACTAACGGAAATGTTAATGTGACAAAAAAGGACAAACGAACTTTAACGACAAGTTTATGAATGGGTTAGAATGTATATAAATATGTAAAAACGCGTCACAAAACTGACAAAAAATGGGGGGCATTTTTTTTAAATTATTTAAATAGATAATCCTCGTTATTCTGAGCAAAAATAATCCAAAATTTGTTAGGTTATTAAAAAAAAGTAAAGGGTACGCAGTTTTCTGAAAATGCCCTACTTGAAGATTATTATTATTATTATAAACGTTGGATTATATTACAGTGTAACGACGTAATTTTGTTTCATTCTTCTATAAGAGAATTCCAAGTTGTGATTGTTAGTAATATGACTGTATTATATTTCAAAACTAATTAGAACTGTGGCGTATTGTATTATATTGTAGCCCACGGGTGTAGAGATAGGTTTGTCATAGGAGGGGGGGTGGGCTTATATGAGAGGGGGGTCTGGGCCCCATTACCCCACAGCCCCCTTATATACGCCCATTAACGCCCAGTAACGACTATTTTCGTGTGTCATACTCTTAGTAATGTTAGTATGTAAACACTTCGGCAGTTCGACTGTCTACAACCAGTTTTTATAACTTCTAGCCCACGAAGCCTATTCGTTTCTAATCAGAATCATGCGTCTTGTTGGGTTATTTAAATGAGATTGCTCAGCGAATGTTAGTTTTGGGTTAATTACCAAATAAATTTTAGTATTGCGCACACATCAAACGCTCAAAGTTACCAAGTAGTTGGCTACTACTTTAATGCTGATCATGATAACCTAAATTCAGAAAAGAGTAGTATTACGTGATATTTTTTACGCGTTTGAATATGTATCAATTTATTTTGTTTTATCATATTTTACCTCATCCAAAGTTCGAGGAAATTATTCGTTTGCTGTTGAAATGATTTAAATGGAGAAAAGAGTAACTGTATTGACTTTGTTATAACTTATAACAACAGTCTTGCCAACATTCAAACATCAAAGATTTTGAACACTTTGCTATTTGACATTACTTACACCAGTGATAATAATTATAATTATAGTGATGTCACGTAGAAGTATCGATATTTTTCCGTGAGGCCGATTTTATATGCATTAGTTTACTTATGTTTTGTTTTTTTTTTTACACTTTGTTTCTCTATTTTGTTATTAGATATCAATAAAATAAAAGGCAACAATTAGAAGTAAAATATAGTTATGTATTATTTATTCAACTTTTTTTTATATTTCATAGTTTTGTCATAACCTGGCTCCTTTTTCACCAACGTGATAAATGGCTTCTTTTGACGTGAGCAGTGCCCTAAGCACGACTTGTCGAATCCTGCGTCACGTAAAATCGAATAGTAAACTATAACGAGTTTGTATGACGTTTGGAACAGCGCCCGCCCGTGAGCGTATTTGGAACTAAAATTTAGTACAGTGCCCTAAGCACGACTTGTCGAATCCTGCGTTACGTTACGGTTATCGTATCGAGATCGAGAAATCTCATACAAAATTTTAGTTCCAAATACGCTCACGGGCGGGCGCTGTTCCAAACGTCATACAAACTCGTTATAGTTTACTATTCGAGTTTACGTGACGCAGGATTCGACAAGTCGTGCTTAGGGCACTGTTTTAATGACTTCACAGGCTCGAAGTGTGGCAACGTTGCTTATTTTTAAGATGCGTTGCGCTGAAGAATTTTTCAAGATATTTTAAAGTTAAACTTTGTCTCTTAGTAAGCTCAGGAATATTACCCGTGACTAAAGGTAGGTAGTTGGGTAGCTGGATCCCGAGGTGAATGTTTGTAAACGAAGAGACAAGGAAACTATTTTTAATTCTTATTGAAATTTCATGTTTTGCAGTTTCTTAGTGCAGTAGAAAATTACGTCGAATCGTTTGCCATAAGATAGTGTTAATTGCTAAGTAGTTTGTAATATAATAATATTAAGGTAAATGTGACTGTCACACTGCCTACCCTGGGTATGGAAGTGTGAAAGTTGTGCTTTGTAAATAAATCCTGCGCATGTTTTAGGACACGAGGTAAAACCATCGAAATTGCTAGAGCTACTGTGAACTTTAAAATAAGTAATAAGTGTTTTTGGCCAAGAGTGGCCGTGTATTTATTATTACGATATGCAGATTATTTTATCGTTGAATTAGTAATAGGATAGGTTATTGTGGTTTTCAAACTTTTGCTCATTTCATGCCTAATTAGGAACCTATTACATTATTATTAATTTTGAGTACCTACTTAATTCCCTAAGTGTTGCTAAATTTCATCATAACAGGCACTACGGTGTCATTCTCTGAATTCGTGTTTGTTTAAGCTTGTAAGTGTCAAAACGGTTGTCATTTGGTACAGTAAAGTGACACTAGGTAGCGTTCTATGCAGCGACTAAGGCATTGAGAATACCACTACAGTTCCGTACGTTTTAACATTGTACTGTGTAATAGGTTCATATTGTATTAATAAATAATATATTTTTTATTATATACTAGGAAATGAAGACGTATAGTGAAATTAGGTAAGGCGCACCTTTTTGAAAGGACTCTTTAATAATATATAAGGTGTAATACATATGTTAGTTAGGTATATGTACCAACCATGAAGAACAAAAGTATTTTTTCGCGTGCTCATATGTTTTTTGTCGGTAGTAAATGGCCTATATTTATCTATAGGTATACTCGTATCTACATAGTTACGTGATTTAGTAAATTATGCAATTATATACCTTACAAAGCACACAGTACGACTGTAGATGCCACCAGTAGGTACAGTGAGCAGCAGAAGTTGCTAAGCAACCAAAGCGCTCACAGTGATCTGCACAAGCTCTTATGTCTATAACAATAGAGCCGTGCTTAGATCATTGTGAGCGCTTCGGTTGCTTAGCAACTTTTGCTGCTGTTTTAAATATGACAGGGGAGTCATAAAAACTTGTTTATTCTAATACTAAGACGATACCAAAATTATTTCCGTGTGAAAATGGAAGGAGCCAAAGTCGAGGTGCCAAAGAAAACGAAAAATTAATTTCGGTTTTGAGAAAATACAAAAGAAATTATATTTGCAGAGTTAACTTTAAAAAATATTTAAATACTATTTTTAATAACTTGAACTTTAAGCGTAAATACCAAGCCAATTATGAAATTTAAAACACTTTCAACTCTTAAAAAACATTTGGTACTGGATAAACTTACTGCACTGAAAAATATAGAATGCGTACACTGTTATTTATTTATGTAATTCACACTTACCTACAGGCATACAACAACAATCAAAGCGCCTAGATACTTATTCTATAACGTTAGCACTATGTAAAACATTGCCTTAAGCATTGATAAAGATTCAAAGCCGAATTTATACCTTTAAGAGATTCCAAGTCTATAACGAGTATTTTTTTTATAAGACTTTTCTAAATTTCAAAGTGATTTAAATTCAAAGATTAGGTGCCTAAATAGTTCGTCTTTCACGGGAATCGAGTATCGAAGATTTTTCCCGGTTATTCCTAATGCTTAAAGTTGTCCAGTGTTAGCAGAGCCCTGCTCCTAAGCAAAATGCAACCCTATAAAATGTTAAGTTGGTACTTAAAGTCAATTTTCTTTCTTCACGTACAAAGTTGTCACTCAAAATAATTATATTGATGAACAATAGGATGAAATACTATCAAAGTTAATATTACGGAAGTTAAACAAAGCAGTTAGATAAGTCTGTGTTAAATTAAAGATTCTAAGTACGTACTCAGGTAAGTAATGTAATTGTTGGGTAGGTACTTAAATTCAGTGTGATGTTAGAATGTAGGGACTTAGGTCAATCAGTATTTTGTCACATTTAGTATAATTATGGTTATTAGCATTGCACAATTTGTAGTAGGAAAACTTATTTTCTATGTTTTTCTGTCCTGTTTCATTATAACTTGACTATTTTACACTTAGGAGTTAATATTTCTCTAATAATGTTTCTTAGGTAGAGTATAATCATCGATATATAAAACATTGAAGATAGGCCACGCACCTGTTCAGCGCTGACAAAATGCGGCCCTCACTCATTAGCTGACATAATGTCAAACAACAAGGGATACTAAGTCACCGAATCACCTAACCACCTAGGTATAAATATTTGTCCGCGCCGCGGGGTGAAGCGGTGGCGTATCTGTCTATTTTTGTATATCCACGGCGGCTTAGCAAAAAACTAAATATATATACATATTTAGTTTTTTGCTAATTCAGTAATTCACAATAGTAATATGTTTCGCAACTGTTCTAGTAAATTCAATTTGATTTGAATCTTAAATATTGGTGTTAGTGTTGAAATTGTAACTAATATGTACTTACTTAATGTTTATGTGGTTACTTATTTTTGCTAAGCCTGGAAAAGGGTTAAGTTTATATACTGTTTTACGATTATTTCTTAAAAAGTTGTCCCTCTTTTGGAGTACCGTAGTTAACAGGGAATCCTTAAAGTGTCACTATATCCGTCTGTCCGCGCATTGCTCAGAGACTCTTCTTATGCCATTATTCATAAACGTCACTCAAGCCTCCATTAGTTAAAATAGGTTTTGTCTTCTTCTTACTAATGGAAATGTGAATGTGACAAAAAAGGACAAACGAACTTTAACGGCATTTTAGTTAAAATAGTAGGTACTTAATATAAAGCGTATAGGCACGCACACACTCAAATAAATTCACACATGTGCGTGCGCACACACCCATGTCGGTTCACCTTTACATAGTTTGAAAAATTATGAAATAGCTTTACCCGTATTTTGTGTTTGATTGAAATCAACTTGTTATGCTGTTTGCTTTTCACGAGATTCATATAGTTACCTACCTATAGATTGGGGCAGATCGTTTAAACCACGGGCCACCCTCTGGACACCAAATGTCAGGGCGAACGTTTCCGAAACGCATATGCTCACCTGCACCTATAAATCTCTCTAGCCTCGAATCGCGGCTCACTTTCGACCAGATGACAAGCGAGATGACAAGCTATGAACCAATCGCGACGCGTTCCCCCGGCCCGCTCGCCGCGGCTTTTTCGTAATGACTTTCCAAGTAAATTATAGAAGATGCGGTGTCCAGAGGGTGGTTGGGCGTGGTTTACTAAACAAATTGTCGTAAATGTAGAGAAACCGGAAAAGGCACCAATTTATTCTAGGTGCTCCGTTGGGTGTTCCGCACAAGCTCTTATGTCTATAACGCGTCGGTTGCGTAGCCACTATTGCTGCTAACTGACCCCTATTTCACCAACTTTACAATTGTCAGTTTTCAATGGCAATTCGGTGTCAACTGCTCACTTGAAGAGCTTATGTTTTAGCGCGCTTCATATTGTCAAAGAAATGTAGTACGAATTATCATATAAAACTGACAATTGTAAAGATGGTTAAATAGGCACCTGAACCTAACTAGTACCTATCTGAAAAAAAAAATGGTGCGTTTGTCCAAAACTGCCTCATTAAAAGTAATCTTATTTTGTGAAACAGTGAATATAAATGAATTAAAAGTACCCACAATACACAATACCTAGGGGTAAAAACTATCGCTACACCTACATTATAACAGAACTAATCTTCAAAGTGAATTACCGTGTAATACTATCCTTTCAATGAAAAAATAAACTGAAATAGACATAGAAATGGCAATGGACATTGTATTTGAAATTGATACTGAAATTGAAATTTCAATGGGAATCGAAATTGTATTTGAAGTTGAAAGTGAAACCGAAATTTCAATGGAAATAAAAATTGTGATTGAATTTGAAACGGATGTCGAAATTGTAATTGCAATTGAAGCTGAAGCTGAAACTGAAATTGCAATGGATACGGAAATTGAAATGAATATGGACGTTGGCATGGAAATAGAAATTGTGACTGAAACCGAAACTGACTGAAAGTGAAACTGACATTAAGGGGAGTTACGATAGTGGGATAGTCTGCCCCCCTGGAGACAGGGGCTGGGACCTTCGGCATTTGTAGGGAGTCAAGAAACTGCGTGTGGGAAAGAGCCCCAAGCAAGTACTGCACGCAGCTCCCGCGATTCCGTCCGGACGCCCGAGGCTGGCAAGACGATGGGTGGTGGAGGGTTATGTCCCCTAAAAAACGTCATAAAGATATTACCTGACTTGGTTTCAAGACAAAATCTAAGTAATATTACCTACAATTAAATATGAATGAGAAAGATACATTAATCTGACACTCGCCTCAAACAGAAAAAGAGAACAGTACATTTGAAAAAATAAGATAAAGAACAGAACTAAAATCATCAAACATTGTCTCGTAAATTACCGGATGTTGTGAGTGTTCTGTGTCGGGGTACTGGCAATGGCACGGACCAACCACCCTCTGGACACCAAATGTCAGGGCGAACGTTTCCGAAACGCATATGCTCATTTGCACCTATAATTCTCTCTAGCCACCAATCGTGGCTCACTTTCGACTAGATGACAAGCGAGATGACAAGCTATGAACCAATCACGATGCATTCCCCCGGTCCCCTCACCGCGGCTTTTTTCGTAATGACTTTCCAAGTAAATTGTAGAAGCTGCGGTGCCAAGAGGGTGGTGGGTCCGCGGGCAATGGCAACCCTAGTGAAGAAACTAGTACCTAATCCAGAACAAAAAAAAAACCTATTAAAGACCAAGAGTGGATAGTCAGAGTAACTCGCGCAGCTACAATGATACCCACCTCTTCAGTCCCTTCGAGACTATGGACGTCGACTTCCGAATCGTCGAGATATTTAGATAATAGGTACATTTATTCTAACGTGGCTGAGTCCCGCTTTTATCATAATAAAATAACAGAACTGTATTTAGCTACCTAATTTAACATTAAAGAAGATTGCACCGAACTATGTGAAGTGGCCCCACATTCAGCACAGTGTTTTTCAGTGCGACCCATTAAAAAAAACTTAACACAAACTTACTCACTCTTGTGTCAACACCAACGTCAGCGGGAAACAATTTAAAAAGTTACGAAGGCAGGAAATATATTGCCAGTATCAAAATCAAAATTAAAAAAATGCAAATTTTATTCAGTAAATAGGCAGTTCACCATCACCATCATCAGCCTATTTACGTCCCAGTTCCCACGCGGGCCCAGCGCGGATTGGGAACTTCACACACCATTGAATTGCTTCGCAAGACGATGTTTTCCTTCACGCTCATGATAAATTACAAATGTAATTTCGCACATAAATTCCGAAAACTCAGAGGTGCGAGCCGGGGTTTGAACCCACGACCCTCTGCTTGAGAGGCGATAGGTTAAACCACTAGGCTATCACGGCAGTTGAATGCGCGTAATTTTTTTAGCTTACCAGCGCTTTCGGAAAGACCATGATTGCCAAGAAAAATGTGCCGCAAGAAACTTGGCAATACAATTTTTTTCTAAAAACAAGTTACAATATACGCATAGGGTAAGTCCTAAAAATGGCTGTTTAAAGTTAATTATAAAATGTACGTCGCAAGTTAATAAAAACCATATAAATAAAAGCAAGCCGATCGAGTTAAGGCGTTACCTATCCTTAACTATATATGCTTATCTTATCTTTTAATACATCTCTGAAGGGTTTGGAACCGTAGAACTTTTTCACAAACTTAAATTATTAGCGAATTAAATTTTACTGACGTCAGACGTCATAATCAAGTTGTGACATTGTTTTCTTAACTTCTGTTTGACAGGTTCTTAAAAGTTTTGATCCACAACGACTGCATTGCATAATTTACTTGTATGTATTATTGAATACCTCAACATGTAGATATAAGGTAAATGTCTCAGTATTTGACTACTTTAAATACTACTAATGAACTTGGATTTAAGGTGCAACGTATTAGTTTAGTGTCGGACACTGAGACACTTACATTATTGATGAAGTGTTTTATTTAGGCTTAATTTCGTAAGTGTATTGTTTGAGTACAAATGAGTTAAGTACGTTAAGAGTAGTACGATACTTAATGTGTAAATATTAGTTTTCTTGCAGTGTACTTACCTAATCAGAGGGTGGACGTTTTAAGTCATTATGATAATTTATTGTTACATGCAACTTTTGCAAATAAAGTAGCATGTGATGATAAAACATTGGAATGATTTTGCGAGCTTCGTTCTATGAAGTGCTGGTGAGGTCTGCGGCAAGGTGAAGTTAGAAGTAGGTTAGTGGCGTAGTCAAAGGGAGTGATTTATAAGTGAAGATACAGCGCAAAAGCTTGTAAATGTGTGCATACGCGCACAAAGAAACAAAACTTAAAAGCAAACTAACCGTGCAACACATTGACTTACTAACACCATGGACTTTGGGTCTAGTACAAAATTCACGAAAAATGTGTCCCAGTACAACACGGCATCGATGACAGCCATACGTCATAGCGCTGCCGTTCGACTGACTGACGCTCGATTATTGGTCTTTTGGTTCGGACGTTTCCAAGCGCCAACCCGAAGTCCATGGTGTTGGCAAGTCAATGGTGCAATAATCCCTTTTATTATGCTACGGACCTGGAAGGACTGTTCATGTGTTTGACACACACGTCGCCTGGTTACGTTGGAGCTTGAACAACGGTCTGTGCGCGCTGAATCCATCATGTGTGAATAAGAAATATTATCTTGCTTTCTAGTTCATGTCATAGAGAAAGTGTCACTGATCCACAATCTGCAGAAGAGGACACGGGGGGGAGAGATAAGAGTTTGACACTGGCAGGTGGTCGCTGGTCATCACCTGGTCACTGTCACTTTTGGCTAGCAGTTGTAAAGCACACTACAGACATCGCGTCGACTTCGGCCGCCAAATAATGACTTATGGCCATCGACAAGTTCCTTTCCTTAGGGTTATTGATGGTTACAGATTGGGACGTTTATCTACTAAGCTATAAAAATACAGCAATACGTAAAAATAGTGCACAGCAGCAATTAACTGTCCCCCGTGGCAAAATCGCGCGTGATGGCATTTTTACCCATTGATTGGACTGACTGGCTGAAAAGCCAGGGGGGGACCGACTTCAAAAAAGGAGGTTCTTCTCTTCAGTTTCGTGAAGTAGACGTGTATGTTTGTGGCGTGTCTTCCAACTATCAGCAAATAGAGGCAGCTACTTATCCGCGAGACGTGACACGAAAGAAGACGACAGATGGAACCTGTGCGTTGTATTTAAATTATGAAAAGTAGCCCAGTATTCGACCCCTTAATAGGTAGTTAATTCCATAGAGCGGGAATAGAATGGAGGTGTTACCGCGTGGTTTCCCCTCTGTCAAAACTAACATTAAGTCTGATTAAAATGATCAGGGTCTGTTGATTGTGTGCGCGTTTTTGGCGTTTGTGGGACAATTTTGTTTTAGTGTGACTTTGTAGGAATTTTGACAAATTTTGACAGGAGCGCAGACGTGTGCTGTACGTGTGTGTTCCTCGTCCCCCTCAAAAAGTGGCAGAATAATTGTAGTGCATAGATAAGCCAAAGGCGCCTCCCGTCTGTCTGCTTTATGGTTAATCTATAGCAATAACAAGCATGGTATCAATATTATAGGAATCGTGGCCCGTGGTGTGAATATTGAGACCTTTACCTTAAAGCGAACTTATTGGCTTGCACTGGACAATTTTATGCATATCTGTTAGCGGATAACGTATTGCATATATTATTGTATATGCATCTGTAACCCGGATATGTCTTTGATTTTTAAATGGCTTTGTGTGGCCAAGTCAACAGCAGAAGTAGCTAAGCAACCGAAGCGGTCACAATGATCTGCACAAGCTCTTATGTCTATAATAATAGAGCCGTGCTTAGATCATTGTGAATCTTTTGCTGCTGGCTGTACCTGTATGAATCGCTTCATTTCCATGTATTCTTAGACATTAAGTAAGTACACTAATTTTATTGTTATCGCAGCTAAAGCAATGTTGAGCAAATGGGCAAAAGGTTGTTACGTATTGTTGTTGTTTATTAAGACTTTGTTTAATTATTAAGATTTGTTGATTTATGTTGTTTCAAATCATTAAATTTCAAACCACAAATTGTTGTTTAATTATATATCCTCCTGATCGCTACTTATAAGACTGCAGCCGCATGCAAGCCAAATCTATATCTATAAAACAGTACCGTGACTGACTGATTGATAGACAACGCGCACAGCCCAAACCATTGCACCCAGAGACTTGTAATCTGGCAAACATATACCTTGAGTATCGTAGAGGAGCACTAAGAAGGGATTTTTCAAAATTCCCACGGGATAGGGAACTAGCCCATTTTGAAATATTTCACAGGGGCAAACGCGCGGGGCATAAGCTACTTTGATATATACATATTTATTCCCTTGTCCACTCTCTTAGGGCATTTTAACCTAACGTAACCAACTTTAAAAATTGAAAAACCCCCGAAATTGTCATTTCAAAGTTCAATATTTCAAAAACGGGTAAACCGATTTGAATGAAACTTAGCTAAGAACCATCTAGATTAAACTAGCTTTCGATCAAAAAAACCGCATCGAAATCGATCCATCCGTTTGGGAGCAATGATAGACAATATCTACACAGATACACAGTTCAAACTTATACATATAGCACCTCTCTTTTTCGTCGGGAGTTAAAAATAGTATTATAGGACGACCTGATGGAATACCACTAGGTTTGGTTACCTGACTACGAAGTGAGGTACCGGGTTCGATCCCCGGTCGGGGCAGATGTCTGCATGATGAATACCTACGGATGTTTGTTTTCGAGTCTTGGGTGTTTAATACGGTACCTATTTATGTTATGTAGGTACTTCGATCAATAACTAAATTACCTGTAACAGGTCACGAACAGAAACCAAGGCAAAAATGAAGCAAAAACATGGCATAGACCTAGTGTCATTCTATGGAACTTGCTAAATAAGTCAAACAGACCGCCAAACTAAGGATTAATGGTACTCCACATTTTTCTTATGATATTCAGTTGTACAGTACATGCTGTACATGTTTGTACGGAACTCTCAGTGCGCGAGTGTGATTTGCATTCTAATTCTATTTTTTATTTTTATTTTTTTCACTTTACAGTTTGGCGCAGTTTGTATAGGTATGCAAATACTTAAGTTTGTCGGCAACACTGCATTGTGTTTCCAGCATACAATAACTTTGATATTCAGTTAAGATTATTAATAATAACTGTTTGTTAATTATCACATTTTGCGTTTAACGACATTCATTATAAACAGTTTCTTTTTCATTAAATTAAATTGATAGCTACTTGATCACTACTAAAACACACCTCTGACTTTAATATTGATTGGATAATAAGGAACCGCGTCCAACTGTCTATCCAACACGCTAAGAGCAGTCGACCGCGTGCTGCCTCAATGAATGGTCGCTTTATCGCCAGTGCTGCCACGACCGGCGAAACGCGCAATCAAAAAAATCGACGTCAAACTCAAACATGTCAGACACATAATGGCGGAGGTTGTGTTGTTCTTTACAACCAGTCTGTCCCGGTAATGATTTTTAATCAAATTACACTGAAATTTGAAGTATGCGCGTTGAATAACAGCGTTATCTCATGTTAACTTATTGACGTTCTAGTGTCGAGGTATTTAATATACGATAATGAAATTAAGTTCGGTGGTGTCGCGTTGGTTTTATTGAATTAGTGGTGGTGTGGGTTGTTTGGACGGTGCGGCGGTGCCATGGGGGCGCAGCAGGCGAAGGAGCGCGGGACGGCCAGCGGGGCTTCGATGCGGTCCGCGAGAAGCAAGCCCCGCGTACCCAAAGACCCCCGCGTACTTGGCTCCAACATATTCACCGAGCACAGCGGTGAGTCAGCCCCATCCCCCAACCCCATGCATTAAAAAAAAAACCAAAAAAATGCAGTTTATTTTTAATTTCCGTGTAATAGTTTAGATTTAGTAATCAGTTGAAATTACTGAAAAGTTTCGATTTATTTGGTAGTAAGTACTACTTGCATTATGTAAAATGAAGAATGACTTACGTTTTGCGTGTATTCTTTAAGTATCACATTTTTATCAGCGAGATAAACTTTGTATGAGATTAACTATTTTAATAAAATAATATTGATAATCAAATCAGTAATCAATGTAAACCAAGCCATTTTTCTACTTTGATTTGTTTATTTTTTGGGTAAATAACTAGATTGGCTTAAGACTAATTCATATTATGCTGGAATTTAAATTTAATTAACATAATAAAAGCAATTTACAATGACATTAAATCTAAGCTTAAACTAAATAAACTACAACTTAAAACTAAATTAAATCTAAATAAGGCCCCCGTGGCATAGTGCCCAAAAGGCTGGCAGCGTTGCCTCGCTGAATAGCGATGCTGATTCTTTGAGAGAGAAAACTGCCAGCCCTTTGGTCACAAGTTGCATCAACTAAGCGCTTTTGTAACTCAGAAATAAGCTTGTAAGCGCTGGGACCCCATGGACCCAAAGTTTCAAACCCGACAGGAACAAAATTATAATTCGGACCGAGAGATTGATACTTAAAAATTTTTCTATTTTTATTATGCTTATTTTGTAGTATATTTTCTAAGATCCACTATCCCAATAATTACTCTACCACTATAAGAGTTGCCTATTAGGTAGGTACTTAGTTTTCTCTTTATTTAATTATAAATAGACTGAGATATTATATGCCTAAACAATTAACTGCTATAAAAAGAATGTATGCTATACCCCACCTTTGGTTCTTCATAAATAAAATAATAAATTCTATAAAAAAAAATAGGTCCTCTAAAGAAATTCAAAACCTCTACGATCAGTATTCTTACGTCCTGCCACTACTCCACCTAAAAGTATAACCAAAGGCCTCTTCCCGAAAAATCCTAATTTCTTACTAGCTTAACCAGTGAGACCCTTATTCAAGCACCTTATCTCGAAAACTCTAATACAGTCATAATATGGAGCGGAAATGTTTCAAATTTAATATACTTTCAAAATGATATTGGCAACTAATGTCAAAAGTCCATAGGTTTTGAATTGACCGTGGAGGCGTTTTACACCTCTGCTGATTTTAAATTTAGTTTAAATTGACCCTAGAGACTATACATCTCTAAGCCATTTAGATTAAGTATTATATTATAGTATTAATTCTGGGACCCTGTACATCCCTTTGTAATTTAAATTTTCACAGATATTTGACCTGGAGACCCTATACATCTCCTGCTCAATTAAAACGTGCCAGTAAAGTAAAGTGTTCTGGTTTTGCTGTTTTAATAATTACTTTTTACACTTGTTTCTAAAATGCGGTATTTTTTTTTTTCTCTTAATCTTATAATGACAGAGTGAGGTTTCTTTGTGTAGTTTGTCTGTGGTTGCGTATTGTAAGAGCTAATGTAACTTGTTTTTAGAAAAAATGACTTTGTGCCAAGTTTCTTGCGGCGCATTCTTCTTGGCAATCATGGTCTTTCCGAAAGCGCTGGTAGACTCAAAAAAAATGACGTGTAAAAGAGCATTCAACTGCCTATTTGCTGAATAAAATTTTGAATTTTGAATTTTGAATTTTTGAACTGCAAAAACTGAAAAAATATAGAATATGACTGGGTTATTGAAAAGACTCAATAATATTTTTCACCACCCCCAGTCCATTGGCCTTGAATCTTTTATTAATTAGAACAGAATGTATGTAATTAATTTTTTAAACATTCATTTTACATTTCCGTTCTGGTCCCGTTAAGTGATATTAATATGCCAACTCACCAAAGCTTATAAAGCATTCAAGCAGCATTGTGTCTGTTGTGTATATGTTAAGGATATGAAACCAATCTGGATACAGAAATAACATTATACCGGTTTCCGATAGTTTCAGTCATGGACATTGACTTACTAAAACCATGGACTTTGGGACTAGTCTAGTACAAAATTCACGAAAAATGTGTCCCAGTACAACACAGCATTTTTCGATGACAGCCTTATATAGCACTGTTTTTCGACCAAACTAAGACTGACAGATGCTTGATTAGTGGTCTTTTTTGGGAATCAGTGGTCCTTGGGTTCAGAAGTTTTTGAGCACAAACTCAAAGTCCGTGGTGTTAGTAAGTCTTTGACTAAATGATTTTATATCATTAAAAAAAACAAATACATGTCTCATTTAGACTCTGCCTGTGTCTGATATTCTTCGTGACTATATCTGATTTGGTTATGGTTATGGATAGGTTTTTCAGTTACGAAGCTCCATAAAATGTATCCATCACAAGGCCATGTTTAACGCAATGAGGGCTATTGAGAGTCGAAAACCCGCTATAACCGCTAGTGAGAACTGGCCCTATACTAAGAAGTGCAAAATTCGAATTTCGTATCGTGCCGTCCCGCTCACGCTAATATTATTTAATACGAGAGTGAGCAGAACGATACGACAAGAACGTCGATTTACGAATTTCGTAGTAGTCCCTTTGAGGTCTATCTTTCAATTTCCACCAATCATAGGCTAGTATAGTCATTCTGAGAGGAGGCCTGTGGCCAGTAGTGGGACGTAACAAAGGCTAGTGATGATGGTAAACCAGTAGCTTGTCACTCATTGGTGGAAAATGACAGATAGACCTCCCTCGACACAGCAATCCTAGCGGATTTCTATTTGCTATAGCCCATTATCTAACAGCAGTGTATTTTTGCTCCGGGCAACCTTTCATGCAGTTACCTATCACCATAGGTCCTTGTATAATAGAACCTTTATTCTTAACGTCAAGGACGATAAAACCAAGAGGAGAGTGAGATACATTTATTCACACAAATTCAACAACAACCACTGCCATTGCCTATACTTGCTTCTTGCTGGTTGGACTGCCAATGGCTATACAATGTCGCGTTCCTCTAAAACAATGAGCCTGCTGTAGCCAATTTCACTATAGAGAGGTCTCTGTACAATTAATTTTGTATGACACTTAGACCTCTGGCTAACACAATAGCGTCTATGAACTTAAAGAAAAAACCAGTTTAGGTGGCGCTATTGTTATAGCCAGAGGTCTAAATGTCATACCAAATGAATGGTACAGAGATCCCCCCGTAGTGTAAAACTGGCTACAGCAGGTTTATTATTGCAAAGGAACGCCACATCGTATAGACACTGGCAGTCCTCTTGGTTTTATGGTCCTTGTTAACGTCAACACGTATGTATATGGGTACGTCAAAGGCATCCTACGAATATTATAAATGCGAAAGTTTGTAAGTCAGTGAGTGAGTGAGTATGTTTGTTACTTCTTCACGCTGAAACGGCTACACGGATTTGGATGAAATTTGGGATGGGGATAGCTTATACACTAGATTAAAACAGGCTATCTTTCATCCCGGAACATTGTATAGTTCCCACGGGATAGCGATAACCGAATTCTACGCAGACGAAGTCGCGGGCAACAGCTAGTTACATAATATAAATAAGGTAATAATGTTTATATTGTCATTTCAAAGTTTAATATTTCAAAAACGGTTGAAGTTGTTTTAATGAAACATAGCTAAGAGCTAACTCGATTAAACTAGCTTTTGATTAAAAAAACCGCATCGAATCGGTCCATCCGTTTGGGAGCTAGGTATGATACCACAAAAAGATACACAGACACACAGATACCGTCTTTTTCGTCGGCATTTAAAAAGAGGAAGATAGGTATGTATGTCATCTTATCAGTACGCCTAAAATGAGGCAGAAAAGGCTACCCTAAACATACCTTTTTCTTTTTGTATATAAAACATACGTGAGTGGTCCGTTATTTCATAAAATATCCGTTTTCGTATTCGTTTTAAATAGTCGCAATATGTTTTTCGATTGTAGAGCACGTGACGTACCTTTACTTATAATAGTTATAATATCATTGCTTAACGTCTGTACTTCATACGTATGTATCTATAAATTATATTACCACTGCCGCAAAGCGAATTTGACACATGCTAGCGAATGCCATTTGCTAAGTGCGAGGTAACTCTCCGTTAGATACCTACTGTAGCTGTACTCTACTTAATGCAGTCAGTTTAGTTAGTTTGAGTAGTTTAAAATGAAGACTGGAATTGAACTTTCTGTTACACGAAGTTTCTAAGGCGAGTTTATCAATAAGTAGGTATCTCCATGTAAGTGTTGGACATAAAGCAGACAGACGGGAGGCGCCTTTGGCTTATCTATGCACTACAATTTTTCTGTCACTTTTTGAGGGGGACGAGGAACACACGTACGACACACGTCTACGCTCCTGTCAAATTTGTTACGTTCCTACAAACGCACACTAAAACAAAACTGCCACACAAATGCCAAAAACACGCACACAATCAACAGGCTCTGATCATAGTGAAATAAAAGGATCACTCACGTATGTCTGTCGAGTATAGCCCGACATGTATCGGACTAATCCGTTGTCCTTCCTCTGGGAGCACACGCCACGCCGGTGGCCAGATGTAAACACGACGAGCGTGAGGTGGCGAGTTTACGTTTCGCCATCGGCGTGGCGTGTGCTCCTAGAAGAAGGACTACAGATTAGTCCGAAACATGTCGGGCTATACTGACATACGTGAGTGATCCGTTTATTTCACTATGATTGAGTCTCACGGTAGGTAGTTTTATGTTAAAAGAGGCTCTGATCATTTTGATCAGACTTAATGTTAGAGATTTGGCAGAGGGAAAATCGCGCGTTAAGATAACGAGGTTCCGTAATGTAATTTCGCACGTAAATTCCGAAAAAAGAATAGCGAGTCGGGGCTCGAACCCACGATCCTCTGCTTTAGAGGCCATGTGTATTTGCACACAATGCTCTTGTCTCATTGTTGACCGCTGAGCCAAGATGCCATACCATTATACGGGGTGCATTTGAATGAACTGTCAACACAGGCTGTCAGACAACGCACAGCCTAAACTGCTGGGACTTGAGATTTGGCAAACATGTACCTTGAGTATCCTAGAGGTGCACTAAGAAGGGATTTTTCGAAATTCCCACGGGATAGGGAACTAGCCCATTTTGAAATATTTCACGGGGGCAAAGCCGCGGGGCTTAAGCTAGTATAGGTATATAGGACGTGGGGTGATAATTATAATGTACTAGCTGTTGCCCGCGACTTCGTCCGCTTAGATTCGGTTATCGCTATCCCGCGGGAACTGTATAATTTTCCCGAATAAAAAGTAGCCTATGTTATTCCTCAATATTCAAACTATCTTCTTACTAAATTTCACCTAGATTGGTGCAGCGGTTTTCCCGTGAAAAGGTAACAAACAGACAGACAGAGAGACAGAGTTATTTTCGCTTTTATAATATTAGTTAGGATCAGCTGTTTTGTCAACCTCTTGCACCCAGTGTTTGCTAAACACGTATGTTCATGTGTTATAGGCGATCAAGAAGATTTACATAATAAGGCCATTGTGCGATGCCTGATTTGGTCTAGTTAACTGTCTATGCGTCAGATATGTTACAATGAAACATCGACTGCTCACGTCATGTATTAAACTATTCAACGTTAAAGCTGATAGATGCATGATTAAAAAAACCCTACTCCAAAAACAATTAACCAAAAAATTTATAAAAGAAACCTAAAGTTGATTCAATGATACCCCACTTAATATATTTTGTAGACTTTATATTTTTCACAATATGGCGTCTGATGGTCGCCATACTGGATTTAAATTACTGTCATGTCTTTAGTGACACTTGCAAGATTAACACGAATCGATTGACGTAAGAATCATTAAAATCGGCCCACGCGTTCGGTCTCTAGAGTGCCACAAAGGAACAAACATACATAGGCTGATAAACACATTACCCTCCTTTGCGTTTCGCAGTCGGGTAAAAATGAATGCATTCGACGTGCCACGCTCTGGGCCTTATTTCAATTAACGTAATAATTATGATTTATGCTTTTTTTTGTTGAAAGAGGTAGGCAAACGAGCAATCGGGTCGCCTGATGGTAAGCGATCACCGCCACCCATGAGAACCAGCAACCCCAAGAGAGTCACTAGTCCGTTGCCGGCCTTAAAGGAGGAAAAGGGATAGAGGAAGGGGGGAGGGGGGTTCGGGTCTCCGGCACTCTCATTGACCGAATGAAACGCAACAGGGGTGCTGTTGCTTCACGCCGATTTTCTGCGAGAGGGTGGTAATTCCTCGTATATTCTTTCGTGTAGTTTCATCAAGTCTCTTCCTTATATCGATGTCTTGTCGATGCTATCTTATAAAGCTATAAGTGTAGTCCGAATGCAGTAGTGATGCGAGTTCGTAGACAATGGGACCCGTTGAGAACCGTGGGACCGCATACCAGGCGAACACACCCAGTCATAAAGCAGACAGACGGGAGGCGCCTTTGGCTTATCTATGCATTACAATTTTTCTGCCACTTTTTTGAGGGGGACGAGGAACACATACGTACATGCCCCTATTTCACCATCTTTACTATTGTCGGTTTTATATGACAATTCTAACTACATTTCTTTGACAATATGAAGCGCGCCAGAACAAACGCTCTTCATGTCAGCATTTGACACCGAACTGTCATTGAAAACTGACAACTGTAAAGTTGGTGAAATAGGGGCCAGCACACGTACACTAAAACAAAATTGTCACACAAATGCCGAAAACACGCACACAGTCAACAGACCCTGTGTATTTTCTACAGACTTAATGTTAGAGTTTTGGCAGAGGTGAAATCGCGCGTAAACATCTCCATTCCTTTCCTGCTCGAAGCACCCAGTATTACACTGACAAGGTTGCATCTCAGAACCATTGCCAGCGGTGAGCTAGCGATGCGTATCAATCTTCAACTGTGGACTCATTCGGCGCACTTGTATCTTTGCAGATTTTTTTTTAGTTTTGTATATCGCAGTTCACAGGAACGGTATACATCGTATATATCGTAATTTGTATGGGAGTTATTATTACCTATTATATTTTCCGACTAGCTGGCCCAGCAAACTTCGTACCGCCTAACAGTTTGTAGGGGAAAATTTAATTGTCTTTTTTTTTTATTATCTTCGCAATTTTTCCATATTTTCTCACCGTTTGAACCTTCTGTGAACTTCCACAAATATTTCAAGATCAAATTTTGCCAAGTCGGTCCAGCCATTCTCGGGCTTTAGCGAGACACAGACACCTTTTCACAGTAAACGTCATAGTGACATCACATAGCTTGTCAAGGAAAATCGTTATGACGTTTACTATGAAAATGTTTTACGGTGGGTCAGGAATTAATTTCCTCGACTGTACCTTTTGCCAGTGATCACGATGCATGTAACTGCGTCGAAATATCGGGAGCTCATCAAACCTATAAGGTAATCGCGGTCAATATCCCGTTTTCATTATGTCTAATGCAATTAACCACGAATCATTTAAAACTGTAACTTACATACATATAGGTCGCGCGGCGAATTAAGATCGCTTATGAAAAGTGGAAGGGGGATGCGCAGAAGTCAATTCTTAGGTCTATTTGGTTGCGCAGAGGGGTGAGGGGAGGGTGCGCGCTGGCGCCGACACGTTATTGGTAGATCAAGTCGTTCTTCCCCTCCCTCGCTTCGTTCACGCGTCACGTGTCTCTTGAGTACTGTTGTGCACGGATTGTTTTACTGTATTAGTAGTAAGTACGTTATATGTCGTAGTTAGTGAAAAAAATGCTTAAATATAAAGTTTGAACATGGCAAGCCAGAAATATGGTTTTCGACGTGAATTGTTATGTTAAAAAGGAAACTAATTAAATCATGGGTAATTAAAAGCACGTAAAAAATACTACCAAGATTCTGAATAAACATACTAGCAAAATAAGTCACAAGCAAAAACGAGTGTTATATGTTAGGTGACTAAAGGTACAAAAAAATGCGAAATAAGAAAAATACGTTTCAAAGAAATACACTCAGAATTTAACAATTTTGTGCGCAATTGTACAGATGCGCCAAATTGCCCCCACCAGTTTCGCCGAGCTATCTTAATCCAACGCGCGGCCTATACGAACGGTGCAAGTTAAGTAAAACGTTGCACATAATAAATAAAAACGGTGCAAGTGCAGTAAGCTGTAGAAATAGCTTCACTGGCTTGCTTGTGCTACTAACAAATGGAGGGGGTAGGGGGTGGGGGGAGGGGGAGGGTATCTCTGCAATTGACTGCGCAAACTGGACGGTTCAGATATTTTACCTTCCGCAATAATAACATATAAAATGGTAATATAAAGGCGAGCTCCGAGGAATCGTGGGCTGGGTTTGTTTTGTTTTATAGACACAACATCCAGAATAACGAGTAGTTTAGGCTGTGCGTTGTCTGTCTGTCAGTCAGTCGGTGACGGTACTGTTTTATAGGTATAGATATCGCTAGCTCATTTGAATAATAACAATACTAGCTCACATTAGTAGTTTGTGCAACTGCTACATAATGAGGGTCCTTAAAACACGAGTGTGTTTTTATGAAACGAGGCGAAGCTGAGTTTCATAATAGGATCACACGAGTGTTTTAATTCCTAATTATGTGGAGTTGCATACATTACTTTATCTACACACATATTATAAGTACTCTAAGATGGGTTCAGAAGCCGAAGGCATATATCATACCCATACCTGTCACGAATTTGACTGTTTTTTTTTTAATCATAGACAAACATACCGAGCGGACGTTTTGTAAACTGTTTTTTTTATTGTAAAAAAAAAATCACATTATTTATACATGTCGGACTGAACTCAACTTATATACGTGAGTGATCCGTTTTATTTCACTATGATTGTAAATTACGTTGGATTTCAAATTTGAAACATCGAATTCGATATCGAAAAGTCATTACGAATTACAAATGTAACTTTTGTTTATTTTAAAATTATAAATAAGAAATTACATCAAATTATTGTCATGCATTGATATTGTTAAATTTTGTTATTATTCTATATTAGGGAGCTATCAAAATGTGACGTTTTAAATAATATAAATATGATGTAGGTATTATATGAAAATAAATTTGTTTATACATATAAGTTTAGTGCGGCGGGCACGAGACCGGTCCGAGCGGTGGGCCTTGGGGTAGGCCTATGTCCTGCAGTGGGCGTGTTTCGGCTGAAATGTCATAAGTATAGTATGTTTATAACCCAGCCCCGATTCCTCAGAGGGTCGAGCACGGCTTTACGAAAGCTGCGTAACGTTACGGTTATCGTATCGAGATCGAGAAACCTCATACTAAATTTTAGTTTCAAATACGTTCACGGGCGGGCGCTGTTCCAAACGTCATACAAACTCGACAACGTTTACTATTCGACTTTACGTTACGCAGCATTCGTAAAGTCGTGCTCAACCCTCAGAGCTCGCGCGAGGTGGTGTTACTTGAAAACATATATTTGTCCCATAGATTTAACTGCCTTACAGCACATGTAGTACTGCGCGCCATTTTGTCGCTTGTCGCGCAGTGTGTCCCTTTCATAGTGATGGAATCAGTGAAGGACGCACTGAGCGACAAGCGACAAAATGGCGCGCGTGCTAGCCCTCCAGGTGTGGTCGCGGATAAGCAAATTAATTGTTTTTATTTCGTTATTATAATAATGATCGTCCCACAAACGCATCTCGTCCCGCACGCGACTGGTCCCGTTCTCCGCCGTCTCTATTCATTGTTAGGAATCTTTTTGTTACGTTTGTTGATTCAACTAAAGGTTATAGAAGTGTACAGAGGGTCGAGCACGACTTTACGAATGCTGCGTAACGTTACGGTTATCGTATCTAGATCGAGAAACCTCATACAAAATTTTAGTTCCAAATACGCTCACGGGCGGGTGCTCCAAACGTTCGTTCCAAACGTCACACAAACTCGACAACGTTTACTATTCGATTTTACGTGACGCAGGTTTTGAAAAGTCGTGCTCGACCCTCTGCGTACATAACAGTCAGCAGCAGAAGTAGCTAAGCCACCGAAGCGGTCACAATGACATGCACAAGCTCTTATGTTCTTAGTTTCTAATAAATATATGTTTCTTTCTTTCTTTCTTTCTTTCTTATGTCCATAACAATAGAGCCGTGCTTAGATAATTGTGACCGCTTCGGTTGCTTAGCTACTTCTGCTGCTGACAACAATGATATTATTAAAGATACGTCATATACCTACGTACTCACAAGACAATCAAAAAACATGTTCCGAACATTTTGACATTTGCGCGCAAGTTTGTACCTACCTTATTTTTGGCGTGCTGATGACATGCTTTTTTTTAACCTCCGACGAAAAAGAGGGGTGTTATAAGTTTGACCTGTGTATCTGTCTGTGGCATCATAGCTCCCAAACGGATTTACCGATTTCGATGTGGTTTTTTTTTATCGAATGCTAGTTTAATCGAGATGGTTCTTAGCTGAGTTTCATTAAAATCGGTTCGCCCGTTTGTGAAATATTGAACTTTGAAAAGACAATGTCGGGGATTTTCCAAGTTGTTTAGGTTATTTATGTATGTAATATCATTGGCTGACTACATTAAGGTTGTGTTTGTCTGTAGTAAATCTGTGTCGATGTTAGTGACAATCTCGAAAATTTGCAGTCCGATTTCGATGTGGCTCTCGCTGTTGCTCGTGTGTTGCCCGCAAAGCAATGAATAGAGTCCTTTATTCAGTTTGATTGGCCTACACGTTGAACGGTTTCAGGTTTCAGGCTCGGCGAAAACTCTATCCGTATAGTGTAAATAACGAGCGTCGATAGCGTATCCAGTTATTTGTTTTACAGGGATGAAATTGAAAATGGCAATCTATAAGTACCTACTGGTTTTATACGCGGAACGTGATATTTTTCCGTTTGAATCGAGCAAGGCATTGCTCTTGTATCCATCGATGAAATTGCCTCCTTTTCTCAGTTTGTGTTAAATTAAATTATCCTCTTTTTAGGGTTCCGCACTAAAATGGTAATAAGGAACCCGTAAGGTGCGACTCAGCCCGTCCATCTGTCACAGCTGGTTATCTCAGGAACTAACGCTATCGATTTGAAATAGTGTTAAATGATGCTTGCCCAGCAATTTTTCAAATAAAAAGGAATTAAAAATACTTTTTAACCCCTGACGAAAAAGAGGGGTGTTATAAGTTTGACCTGTGTATCTGTGTATCTGTCTGTGGCATCATAGCTCCCAAACGGATCTACCGATTTCGGTGCGGTTTTTTTTAATCAAAAGCTAGTGTAATCGAGTTGGTTCTTAGCCAAGTTTCATTAAAGGTTCACCCGTTTTTGAAATACTGAACTTTGAAATGACAATGTCGGGGGTTTTTCAACTTTTCTAATATCTTTTTTGCAATAGGGACTGAAAATTTGCCCATAGTAATTCAGACGTAAACGCTAACGCGATCGTGTCGTGTTTTTGGTCGTTGATTACACCAGTGCCCTTAGTGTAATCAAAAAGCACAAAATACGTCTCGATCGCGTTTGCGTCAAAGTGTCAAATAGTATGAGAATTGTTAAACGCGAACGCGATCGAGACGTATTTCTTGGCCTGGTCGGCGATTACACTAGGCGCTCAGACGCTCAGGCATCGCTTATGATTGCATCACTAATGTTGGCGTGACACTCGTACTCTATGATTGTTGCATGAGCCCGTTACAATTGGTGCAGAGAGGGCTCAGGCACCGCAATGCACTTGACTTTGACGGACATTATTATTATTGCAGCGCAGTAAAGGTAAGCGTCCACGTGTCGGTATCGTACGCAACGGCAGCATCGCACGCAACGGATCGTTGTATTCTTTGTATAGAAACTCATATAAGTGCGTCCACCTGTCCGCATTGTAGGCATCGCACATTGCATATATTTTCGTTGCGTGCGATGCGTCCGTTGCGTACGATACCGCCATGTGGACGCTTACCTTAATGCGGCTATGCGCATTTTAAATATGTAAATTTTCTTTATCTACACACATATCATAAGTCCTCTATAATGCATTCAGAAACCGTAGAAAAGGACCAGCATTTCAGCATGTCGCCGACTGCTCGCCGCCAGCAGCCACACAGCCGCCACCAGCATGAAATTTCATTATCATGCAGTCATAACTTTTTTTCTAATCGACTACTATCTCCTAAATACTTATGACAAGACTAGCTTACGCCCCGCAGCTTTGCCCCTGTGAAATATTACAAAATGGGCTAGTTCACTATCCCGTGAGAATTTTGGAAAATCCCATCTTAGTGCACCTCTACAAAACTCAAGGTGCCTACATGTCTGCCAAGTCAGTCAGTCACGGTACTGGGGGGCTAGCACGCGTGCCATTTTGTCGCTTGTCGCTCAGTGCGTCCTTAACTGATTCCGTCACTATGAAAGGGACGCATTGCGCGACAAGCGACAAAATGGCGCGCCGTGCTACATGTGCTGTTTTATAGTCACTGTACTAATTCAGCTGCGGTGGTGTGGCCACGTATTACGCATGGACGATAGTAGATTGCCAAAAGTAGTGTTCTACTCGGAACTCTCGTGCGGAAAGCGGAAGCAGGGAGGCCAATATCTTCGATATAAAGATGTCCTCAAACGCCACCTTACTGTTTGCTGTATACCTTCTGATCGCTGGGAGAAACTTGCACTTCGAAGACCGGAATGGCGCTCTACTGTTCAGCAAAATGTCGAACGTTTTGAGCGGATGCGTTTGGAACACCTGGATGCTAGACGTCGAATACGCAAAACTCGACCGAGGTTCTCCTACGCATACACATACAACAGCTCCGGACAACTTCACTGCGCTGCATGTGGTCGGATTTTCAAGACCAAGTTCGATTTTGCTAGTCACATCCGAGCTTTCCACAACCCAGACATTGACGGAGTCGCTGTCGCCGGATACGGCGAAGAGGACTATATATATACTAATATTTTAGGCCGCGCGTGTGACAAAGTGTGTCATACAGTCACACCGTCGAACGTTATCGGATAAAACTAATTGTTTTGATTAACAGCCTATCATCAGCTGATAAGGCCCACGCTGTTATCTGATTGGCTGTAACGGTGTTAGGTTGCCAATTTTTATTAGTAGGTAAGATTAGGTGAACAGACTGTGACGTCAAACAGACGCACGGCAAAATAAGGTTAGGCATTCAGGGCCAATAGGCCATTATAGTTAAAGTGAGAAAATCTTTCCCCTGTCAAAACTTTTATGACATTGTCATAAGATTGATTTTTGCCTGGCCGGTGGGAAAGGTTGTTCTACTATGTCTATACCAGCTGCTACTTAGACCAGCTGCATTTCAGACCAGTTGCTACTTAGATGAGATGATACTAACCCGCTCAAATGGCAATGACAAGAGCTATGCTTGGAGTATCCCTGTGAGATTGAATCAGAAATGATGAGATCCGTAGAAGAACTAAAGTTACCGATGTAGCTCAGCCAATTGACCACTTTGGGTAGTGGGCGGGGCACATTGCTCGTAGAACTGATGGCCGTTGGGGCCGTAAGGTTCTAGAGTGGCGACCGCGTACCCGAAGGCGAAGTGTTGGTAGGCCTCCAGCAAGGACGGATGGTCTGGTAAAGATCGCGGGAAGCCATTGGCTGCGGGTAGCACAAGACCGGTCGTCGTGGAGATCCTTGGGGAAGGCCTATGTCCAGCTGTGGACGTCTTCCGGCTGCTGATTATGATGATGATGGAAACGAGTAATGGCGCTTCTGTTTCAAGCTACTGGTATTAATCCTGTTCGACTAGCCATGTTGGAAATTTCATATTGCACGATGTTTGTTCGAAGCGCTGTCGCTATATTGAAAAGTACCCATCGAAACGATTCGACCTATCATTTTATATTCACCGCAATGGAACTCAATATTGGTAAACGTGATATTTTGTAATCTTAATTCTCTCTGAAGCAGTCTCGCTCGCAGCCGAATATAAGTTTTCTGTTAAATTAGAAAAGTTGATAAACCCCCGACATTGTCAACCAAAGTTCAATATTTCAGTTGGCATTCTGTATTGCAAAAAATATGTCGCCATTGCAATTCTTATTGTTAACTTTAATAAAAAAAATTATAATCCTTTTCTATATGCTTATGTATGTAATGTATGTTCTTTTTAGCATTACAGGCGCTTTGGTCTTTACTGTAAGCCTGTAAATGCAAATTGTATGAATAAATAAATAAATATTAAATGAATTTCAAAAACGGGTGAACCGTTTTTAATGAAACTTAGCTAAGAACCATCTCGATTAAACTAGCTTTCGATTAAAACAACCGCATCGAAATCGGTAAATCCGCTTGCGAGCTACGATGCCACAGACAGATACACAGATACATAGATACACAGACACACAGATACTCAGATACTCAGGTCAGACTTATAACACCCCTCTTTTTCGTCGGGGGTTAAAAATAATTTTTAATATGCATCTTTTTTATTGACTGTCAAGTCAACCAACTTACATTACCGTCCCTACCGAATTTGAAGTCAACCCATATTGATAACGGGTAATTGCGTAACTACACTCAAGAGCAAAAAAAACGGGTCACTTTGTATGGAATTGTTCATATAGAATGACCCGTTTTTATTGCTCGTGAGTATATTTGGACACCGTCATCGGACTGAAATGTCAGTTTTTGTACGACTATCACAGCTATGTTTCCGATACCAATTGTCAGCCCATACAAAATGGATACGATGCTGATTGCGAGCATGCCGAACATACATTGCAAACAATTCAGTTTTACTGCAAAATAACATTTTATTGCGCAGACATACATACATACATATATCACGCATCTTTCCCACGGGGGTAGGCAGAATCTATGGCTTGCCACTTGCTACGATACGTACACACATATTTTGTTGCACGTAAAATCAAATCGTTATGCCCCGCGGCTTTGCCCCGTGAAATATTTCAAAATAGGCTAGTAGTAATTCTCTATTATATTTCAAGCCTCTAGGTCCAGTGGTTTAGGCTGTGCATTGTCTGTCAGTCAGTCAGTCAGTCACGGTACTGTTTTATAGGTATAGATTATGGTCGAAACGATTTACATGTCTCTGTGTTATATGGTCGTCCCACGATAACTCTGCAACGAACTGACACAGGGAACAGTAGAAATCTAAAGTTTGTTTATGGCAACACTGATATATAGTCAAACAACACGTTTTGAACCTTTGATTAGATTTAACATTAATCAGGTCATCAAAAAACCTCTCGTATTTCGTTTTCTAAATTTTTTTTACCGTACAACGGCAAAACCTACTAAACACTGGCAAAGTTGTCCTGCAATGGACAGAGCCATATTTAAAAAAAAAACAGCAACTTTTGATTGTTACTATCATTATCATTTTTAATTAAAGAAATGTCTGAGTGACATCAGTGACATGAATAAATTATTACCACATCGTGATTTTTCTGGGTTGCCAATTAATATCTTATGCAGAGTTATCGTGGGACGATTATACTTATAGCAGAAAAACTCATAATTGTAAAATTAACGGTAATTGATCTAGAACCGACGCCGTTGACAGATGACAAGTGATCCATTAATTGAATTCTCGTATTTGAGTTTCCCACAGGTACTATCGTACTAATTGTGTCCAGACAGGTCCATTACACATCACACGTCGTAGTGACATAGAATTGGTTGACAAGGAGAATCGTTGCTATATTTACTGTGAAAACGTCCTATGTTGTGCAAAGAAAGTTATAGATGTGTGCGCGTTATGTTCGCCCCCCATTAAGGTACGGGTAAAGTGTATTGCCAGTATGATGTCGTTGGTATTTCAGTTTAGGTCTCGTTAATTTACTTGGAGGCTCATTATATTGTACACGTGCAGCTTGGCTATTTTTAGGGTTCCTCAATTACTTTTTGTTAAAAGATTTTTTATTTCACAATTTTTAGTTACGTTAATATTTAAAATAATATCCTCCAACTCCTAACCGTTAAGGAGTTGCACCTTCCATCATCACCTCATCAACACGAGATAATGACTACCAGTACTTGAATAGCTTTCGAAAATATACGAAACAAATGATACGTCCCTATAAAGTTTGAGGGTTGCCCTCGATTTCCCTGGGATCCCATCATCAGATCCTGTCTTGGTGACAATGGGACCAACTAGAAAGTATTCAAACAAAAAAAGAATTTTTGAAATCGGTCCAGTTGTCTTCGAGCAAAAAACAAATATTCCGACGAATTGAGAACGTCCTCCTTTTTTTTGAAGTCGGTTAAAAAAGGAAAAGAAAGAGCCACTATTTTATCATTTTTCAAACTGAAACGTTCGGACTCGAACCCAGACCTCCACCATACCGTGGTGACGCGCTACCAACTACGCCATCCGAGCAATCATTGGTAGCAGCGAAAAACTCGTACCTCTCTCGTATCTCTCGTACCTACTTTCCATTGAACTATTTGAACTATGATCTGATCATCAATATGTCTCAGACGAATATAAAATATTCTACCAACACTGGATAACTTAAAATATTCGGGGAGCAGTAGAAACATTTTTTAGGAGTCGATTCCCGTGAGCATTCGAGTCGCACTTGGCTGTTTTTTTTTTACTTAAAAGCTTAGCTTGTAACAAAAACACTTGGACAACGCTCTCCATTCAGCCGACGACGCCTCGCCGTATAGAGAGAAGCGTTCAATTATGTTTCCCTAATTTGGGAGATAAAAAAAACATTAATTTTGTCCATAGCCCGGCATAGCGACGTGGGTGGTAGCCCGGCCTCATTCCTCGTATGATTTTTATTTTTTACCTGACATCTTTGATATCTGTGGTTTGTTTTAAACCTTTCACTAGCTTTTACCGCTTCTTCCGATATTGTACAATACGCAAAATGTACACTACACGCAAAATGTGCAATCAGTTAAAATGTACATACGCAAAATCTACATCATGACAAACGTACAGTACACGAAATGTACAGTCAAGGGCAAAGATATATATTCATACTCATTCAAATGCTCAAAAATATGTAAACGTCAATGAACCCATAAATATGTATATGGCAAGTTCAAAAACTTGAATACGATCAAAATGACATAATCAGGGGCGGGTTATTTGATTAATGTTTTTAGGGGTTTATTTTTGACATTGATTAACTAACATAGTAATTAAGTTGGACCAATGTTACTAATCATAAAGGATGTTATACTACACTTTAGAATTCAGTCAAATGACATAATTTGTAATCTGCAAGACTCAAAATATTGTAGTCATATTTATATCACTAAATATGGATTCAGTATCTGCTACAAAATAAGTATACAAAATATAAATCTGCGAAAAGCAACTTTATGCTCTTGTTACACGAAACAAATTTGAATGGAATGTTTTGACAATTCACGAAAACGGTACCACAAATGTCATTGCGTATGTCTGTCTCACGTTTGGGTCTGTCACTGTAGCGTGACTGCGTGTATGTAGGTATAACCGCTGCAATAAGGTTGGTGCATAGAAATTTTGCAACTTTGAGCGGATACATATTTTTGACCTTTTGTTATGACCGTTTCCACTTCACTCTGCATTAGATAAGTTTGTTATTAGGTATACAGGAAGTGAGATTTTATTAATGGGACTACGAGAAATAAGTCTCTCCGCGTGGTCCCATTGATGGGACTACGAGAGGGACCACGGGTAACAAGGGGAATAGAATGTTAAAAATATGAAAAAAAATATGTCGGATACGCCCAGGATAGGGTTCCTAAGCCATTACGAAAAAGCGCTGGCATAGATACCTAATTTAAAGGTATTTTCATCACACCTATTCGAAACCAGTGTTAGCAGAGCCCTACTCCAAAGCAAACTGTAGGTACGCAGTGTGGGGTCAATTTATATCGGTTACTGACATGGACGCACATAATTAACTATTACTCCCAAACCTGTAAAGCCTGCTTATCTTTGATAGTTTTCCTTTTAAATTTACTATATTATGCACCACTGCCCTGATGTTTTTCACATTTCCAAATATAACAGTTTCTCTGGTAGAGGGGTGGGGCACTTCAAAGATAAATATTTTACATACGAATAACTCTATCCCAATATTTTTGGAAGACCTATCCAACGATACCCCACACTATGGAGTGGGTGAGAAATAAAAAAATCATTCTCACTTTACCTGTAGGGGAGGTACCTACCCCAAAAAAAATATTTTTCAAGATTTAGTCCAAGCACTTTTTCGGCCTTATTAATATGTATATCTATGCAAAATTACAGCTTTCTAGTACCAATAGTTTCTCAGCTATGCTGCAGACAGACAGTCAGACAGACGGACTTGACGAAACCGTAAGGGTTCCTTTTGCCATTTTGGCTTCGGAACCCTAAAAAGCTCGATTTAAAAATTCAGTAAAACATCATTGGATTTTTAAGCGTCTTTAATAATAATAATAAAACTGGCAAAAACATGTACCCTTTCAAAGTTTCGAAAATATGTATATACGACTTAAATGTTAAGTTAATAAAGTAGTGTATACATTTTTTTGAAACTGTACGGCTACATATTTTGCCCTATGTATGTACCTATATTTATGAATATTATGGTGTCTCTAAATTTATGCGTTAATTGATGAGGACATAATATTGCACCTGTTGCTTATATATTTATCTTTCACACAACGTATACATATTTATGCCCCTTTCGATGTTCCGTAATTTATGATCTGATTGATGACACCATTTTTTGAGATTTTGTGGTGTGTGTATATCTTTGCTCTTGACTGTACGCAAAATGCACTTACGCTGAAAGCACAACGCGAAATGTGTTATAAGAAAATTACGCATTTCGCGAATTGTTCAATGCAGAATGCACAATCCGCAAAATGTGACAAAGGCAAAATGCTCAATCGCTAAAACGTACAAAACTTAAAATGTACAAGTGCAAGTGTGGTTCTCAAATGGATAGACTAATAGAGATGCAATTTGGTTTCTTTTGAAAGCTGGTTTAATGGGTCTAGCACAACTCACAGTGCGACTTCTATCTCGCGCGGGAACAACTGCGCGTCCTCTTCTGTCACTCAGAATGCGACGGGACGGGTAATATAATCTCACGCGACAAAGTCGCGGCCAGTCGTGCTAGCCCCGCAGTCACAAGAGGAAGGGTATATCGACAAGGCAACTCGTAGACTGGTGTGGTGTACGTTCCAGTTCCTTGTCGAGGTCGACTAACGGCCGTTCCCAATATTCAATCCACCGAGGGTTTTCCTTACCAATAGTTACATTTTGACACATTTTCTATGGGTAATCTGTCAAAATGTAACTGTTGGTAAGGAAAACTATCCGTGGATTGAATATTGGGAACGGCCGTTAGCCGTGCTTCACAGTTTTAGGGTTCCTCGAAAGCTCTTCGACTTGGCAGGAAAGGAATGGAGATGTTAACGCGCGATTTCCCCTCTGCCAAATCTCTAACATTAAGTCTAACCAAAATGATCGGGGCCTGTTGATTATGTGCGTGTTTTTGGCATTCGTATGACAGTTTTATTTTAGTGTGCGTTTGTAGGAACGTAACAAATTTTGACAGGAGCTTAGACGTGTGTACCACAGTACGTGTGTGTTCCTCGTCCCCCTCAAAAAGTGGCAGAAAAATTGTAATGCTTAGATAAGCCAAAGGCGCTTCCCGTCTGTCTGCTTTATGCTCTTCAACGCTAGCGTACTATTACAGGGTGCGTTTTAATGAACTGTGCAGGTTTCAGCCAGGAGTTGACCAAGTGATCACCCCTGCTAAGTTTTTATTTAGAAAATCATAATAAACTAGCTTATGCCCCGCGGCTTTGCCCCCGTGAAATATTTCAAAATGGGCTAGTTCCCTATCCCGTGGGAATTTCGAAAAATCCCTTTTTAGTGCACCTCTAGGATACTCAAGGTATATGCGTTAAAACGCACCTTGTAGGTGTAATGTGTAGAGAGCGGTTTTGAAGTAGCTGTAGGTACTACAAAGAACTCCTCCTAAAGAGGCATTTCATCTTAGCTCTCTAGGTTGGAAACGCATCTGCAAACCCACGTAACAACCACTCTCTGGACACCGCATCATCTATAATTTACTTGGAAAGTCATTACTAAAAAAGCCGCGGTGAGCGGGCCGGGGCAATGCGTCGCGATTGGTTCATAGCTTGTCATGTCGCTTGTCATCTGGTCGAAAGTGAGACGTGATTGGTGGCTAATAAGATTTGTAGGTGCAAATGAGCATATGCGTTTTGGAAACGTTCGCTCTGACATTTGGTGTCCCAGAGGGTGGTTGGTCCGTGTGCAAACCCCCCGGGTTTGTGGGTGTGCACGAGCAGTGGCCACTTACCATCAGGTGACTCACTTGCTCGTTCTGAGATCAGTCACACTCTTAGTTTCTGTCAAGTGATAATGTCGACCGGATGGCCTAGTGGTCAGAGAACCTGCCTACGAAGCTTGAGGTCCCGGGTTCGATCCCTGGTCGGGGCAGATGTCTGTATGATGAATACGAATGTTTGCTCTCGAGTCTTGGATGTTTAATTTGTATTTATGTATATATTTATCTGTATTTATAAGTATGTTTATCCGTTGTCTAGTACACATAACACAAGCTCTGCTTACTTTGGGACTAGGTCAATTGGTGTCAATTTTCCCACGATATTTATTATTTATTTATTTAATGATGACCATCTTTCGGTTAGCCAGAAATCGTTCCCCCGACTCAAATCAAGATGGAACACGGAAAATACATTTGAATGTAAAAGCCTACTCCTATACAGATGTATGAGTATTAAACGTCATTCAAGTTCGACCCGTCTCTAGCGAGCCACACATCCGATTGTCCATAACATCTGGCACAATACATGTGATATACTATGTTATATGTTGGTTATCGTACGCCTCCCGAACATCAGATGGACCGGCAAATATATGTTTGTCTTAGTCTTGATACATGTAGTGTCTGTTTATTGAATAACGCTTCGGCGATTGGTGATATATGACTTCATTAGACATAACATGACACGGATCGTTTGAACGAGACTAACATGCAGAAATAACAATAGGCTTTAGTGTGATCAACGTCCAGTAAAACCGACCAAGAGCGTGTCGGACCCAGGATAGGGTTCCTTAGCCATTACGATAAAGTCCTGGCATGGATACCTAATTTTAAAGGTATTTTCATCACACCTATTCTCAACCAGTGTTAGCAGAGCCCTACTCCTGAGCAAAGTGTTCGCAGTGCGGGATTGTTTTATATCGGTTACTTACATAGACAAACATAAATAAGTTGATCTGCTATTACTTGTAAACCTGTACAGCCTACTTGTCTCTGATATAGTTTTCCTTTTAAATTCACTATAATACACTACCGCTCTGAGATTTTCACTTTTCCAAATACCACAGTTTTTCTGGTAGAGGGGGACACTTGACTCCAACAAAAATGAGCACTTCAAATCGAAATATTTCGCAAACGCGTTTCTCAATCGATAAAGCCGCCTTCAAAAAAAACCTTAGAAAAAAACGTAAAATAAAATGCATTTATTTCGGACAACAGAAACTAAAGTAGCCTGGGAAATGAATGCTCACAAGGGGGGTGTGGAGGGAATGGTCGAAAGCAGAAAGTTTGACTTCGGGACTTTGTTTGGACTAGTTAGAAGATTAACATACTAAAAGTCCCCACTCCTCGGAGGTGAGCCCTAGGGTTGGGGGCCCAAAGAAGGTCCCTTTTTTTGGTTTTTTGTTCATTTCTCGAAAACGATGTATCATACCAAATTTCGTTATACTACATAATGAAAGCTGATAAAATTTACTGCAACTCTGTTTATATATACCTTTTACCTATTCTCAATCGTTGTCTTAGATATGAGCTCCGAAAACCAGTCGTTATTCAAAAATGCGTTTTTTGCCATTTTTCTAAGTATACTAATATTATCAACTACCGTTGAAAAGTTATACAAATTTCAGTTATTTAGTGCACCACCAATTATTTTAAGTATTCTTAACTGCAAATATATCAGATATTATATCGGCAGACTGCTTTTAGTCGATACCTATGCTCTTATTCATCAGACTTGGAACTCTTGGCAGAGTTGGTGTATCCATCGAATATGATATTACACTTTTTCCCTGGGTAGTTACGCTTTAAGAATTTTAGATAGTGTTACATACAGTGGCCACTATGCCTCCTCTTGGCCAAATCTCTTTATGAATGAGGATGTCGAGGTTCTGTAGGTGACATGGCTTGCTGGTTGCATCAAACATGGTGTAGAGGGCTGATTTTTAGACTTTCATCATCCCATTTACATTAAGGAGGGTTAAAATTGATGCGTAAGGTAAAAACCACATTTTTGGAAAACGGCTGTTTTTCGAAGCTCATATATCTAGACAACGATTGAGAATAGGTAAAAAGTATATACAACCAAGTTGTAAAAAAAATTATTAGCTTTCTTTATGTAGTACGACAAAATTTCCTGTGACTCGTCGTTTCCGAGATGTAAGCAAAAAACCAAAAAACGGGTCCTTCTTTGTCCCCCCCCCCCCCCTCCTAGGGCTCACCTCGGAGGGGGGGGGGTACTTTTAGTATTGTCTCTTAACTAGTCCAAACAAAGTCCCTAAGTCAAACGTTCTGCCTTCGACCATTCCATCCACAATCACTCATTGACCACACTAAAGCCTAAAGTTTTATGGCCTAGCACTAAGTAGCAGAAATATGAAGTCGGTGCGGTGCGAGCGGAATATTCTTTGAATGAAGCACTGAGCAAGTGTCTGTTGTCCGAAATAAATGCATTTTATTTTACGTTTCTTTTCTAAGGTTTTTTTTAAGGCGGTTTTACTTTTTTGTTAAAAGATTTTTATTTAACAATTTTACGTTGATTTAACATTTTCAGAATTATCCTCCAACTCCTAACCGTTAAGGAGTTGTACCTTCCATCATCAGCTCATCAACATGAGATGATGACTACCAGACTAAATACTTGAATAGCCTTAGAAAATATATGAAACACAATAAGTGCCTATATAATTTGAGGGTTGCCCTCATTTTCCTGGGATCCCATCATCAGATCACGACTTGGTGACAATGGGACCACCCCAAAAGTATACCCTTTCGAAGAATGATTTAACATTTTCAGAATTATCCTCCAACTCCTAACCGTTAAGGAGTTGTACCTTCCATCATCAGCTCATCAACATGAGATGATGACTACCAGACTAAATACTTAAATAGCCTTAGAAAATATATGAAACACATAATAAGTGCCTATATAATTTGAGGGTTGCCCTCATTTTATTGGGATCCCATCATCAGATCACGACTTGGTGACAATGGGACCACCCCAAAAGTATACCCTTTCGAATAATGATTTAACATTTTAAGAATTATCCTCCAACTCCTAACCGTTAAGGAGTTGTACCTTCCATCATCAGCTCATCAACATGAGATGATAACTACCATACGCAAATACTTGAATAGCTTTAGAAAATATATGAAACACATAATACGTGCCTATAAAATTTGAGGGTTGCCCTCGATTTCCCTGGGATCCCATCATCAAATCATGATTTGGTGACAATGGGCCCACCTCAGGAGTATACCCTTTCGAATAAAAAAAGAATTTTGAAAATCGGTCTCCAATTGGCGCAGTAATCGATGTACATACATAAAAAAAATACATACAGTGGAACGTAGAATCTCCTCCTTTTTTGAAGTCGGTTAAAAAATGATCTTCATACACCCCCATTATTTTTAAAAGGCCTGTTCAACCATACCCCACACTATGGGGTAGACGAGAGATAAAAAAATCATCCCACTTTACGTGTAGAGAAGCTACAAAAAAAAATTTTTTTTTCATGATTTTATTCCAACACTTTTCGGCGTAGGTAGTATGTAAATGTATGTCTATGCAAAGTTACAGCTTTGCAGTACCAATAGTCTTTGAGCTGAGCTGCGGACAGACGGACATAACGAAACAACAAGGATTCCGTTTTTGCTATTTTGGCTCGGAACTCGAAAAAAAGATGTATACGACAATTATATTTGACAATTAAATTACATCGTTCCAAACTTTCAAAACACGATAACTGAAAAAGTTGCTAAGGTGACTAGACATGTTCTTTCCGTGTACCCTTCATTTGAGATCATAAAGTGCGTCTTAGTAGCCTAAGACAGACTAATCCATACCACGAGCATAAGAATAAATAATAACGTAGTAGAACGGAAACTCCCGCTCCGGACGGGCTCAAGGCCACGGTATTAGAGTACTCGTTAAACGAGCTACTCGGTCGCCGCACGCGCGTTTGGCTGTTCGTAATTTGGTTGTAATAGTTTAACGTGAGCATGTATATATTTTATTTTATATGTTTGTAGATAAGTAATACTTACTTAAGTGGCTTCATTTGGTATGGCACTTATAGTAACTTCTTATTTAGAAGTATCTGTAAAGATTTATAAATGTCTTATTTTGTAAAACTAGAATAAATAATATTTCAAAGTAAAGAAAAACTTATATTATTGCGATATTATCTTTAGACATAAGTAATATTTAACAGCAAGCAACCCTAGCAACACGCCTGGACGACAGAGAGGTGTAACGACGTGAAGGGGGAAGTAGTATATAAATGGCGGCGTTTTGGACTCGGCCAGAAGAGATTCCGTTCTACTCTGTTATTATTTATTCTTATGCCACGAGATCAGACTCCCTTTCGTCCGCTTCCGCTTCTCGTGTGGCGTGGAGAGATTGGAACCGGTCTGTCTTCCGCTAGACATGTGGCTGTGACGTCGCACTTATAAATTTCATGTATGATTGTTGGCATGCCTGGCCAACATTTCACCATCTTTACAATTGTCAGTTTTCAATGAGAATTCGAACTACACTTCTTCGCCAACATGAAGCGCGCTAAAACAAAAGCTCTTAAAGTCAGCAGTTGAATTGTCATTGAAAACTGACACTGTCTTGTAAAGTTGGTGAAGGGGCCTGCTAGGCTCGTTGTAGCCAGAAAGATAACCTAACCAACTTAGAAAAGTTGAAAAACCTCCGACATTGCCATTTCAAAGTTCAATATTTCAAAAACGGGTGAACTGATTTTAGTGAAAATTAACTAAGAACCATCTCGATTAAACTGGCTTGAGATTAAAAACGAACCGCTTTCAAATCGGTCCACCCGTTTGGGAGCTATGCATGATGCCACAGACAGATACACAACTACACATTGTCAAACTTATAACACCCTTCTTTTTTGGTCGGTTGTTAAAAATAAAACGCGCTGTTGTTTTATGTGATAAACGCTACGTTCAACGCGATGCGTTTGACGCACATCATTTTACATGAGGTAATCTAATTACCAAACATTTTTTTACGCGGTGAACGCAGCATTAAACAAGGCAAAAGTTGAACGCCGCGATTTCCGCACAAAACAACCGCGGTCCTTATGCCATTATTCATAAGTCACTCAAGCCTGCATTACTTAAAATAGGTTTTGTCTTCTTCTTACTAACGGAAATGTCAATGTGACAAAAAGGGGCAAACGAATTTTAACGGCATTTTAGTCAAAATAGGTTTATGAATAATAGGGTTAGAGCTGGTCATGTGCGAGTCGGACACACCGATGGCACTCTAAAGTTTTTAAGGGCGTAAAGTTTCGGATTAATCTCCCCCCCCCCCCCCACTCCTCTATCCCTTTTGACTCTCTTGGGGTTGCTGGTTCACATGAGTGGCGGTGATCGCTTACCATCAGGTGACTCGCTTGCTCGTTTTCTCGACTTAAAAAAAAATGAAATAAAATTGTACACATTATTTTATTGTGTCTTTATTTTTCCACTGAATGCATTAGCTTAATTTGCAACCTCGAACGCCAAAAGGAAATGCTTGACGTGATTTTTATTTCGCTTGGCGTTGAAAACCTAATATCTTCTCCGGCGTGTCATAGAATGTGCCGCTTGCAAGAGAGCTTTTTAATTTTTCTCCGTCTGTGAATATTGCTGGTAATGGGAAATTTCCACTGCTTCCTTGCTATTTCTCTGGAATTCAATTTCATAGACTGCACCTGTCGCTTTGAAGCTATTATGCGAGGATGCACTTTGAGAGGTTGTATATAATTGACCGAGGGAACGGAGTGAGCAAAGCGTTTCAGTTGCAGCTTGGAGAAAAATTCATTCGTAAGTCTCCGAAGTCTGCGCCTGCGGTCTGTTGCGCTGTTTTTTGCAGGTCGCATTTTTCAACTGATTCTCGTGAAATTTTGTGAGGAGGCTCGCTAATTGTTATAGATTTGTTTTGTTCAAGCTGAAGCGTAGTCGCTTCGCACTCGCTCGGTCAATAAATGATCATCATCATGTCAGCCGAAAGACGTCCACTGCTGAACATAGGCCTCCCCCGCGGCTCTCCACTCAGACCGGTCTTGTGCTTCCCGCATCCACCGCGGTCCCGCAATCTTTACTAGGTCGTCGCTCCATCTTGTTGGAGGCCTACCGACAGCTCAACTCTAAGTTTCACAATTCTTCGGGCAATAAATAAGTAAATCTAATCTTCTCAATAAATGATATCAGGCCCCTATTTCATTAACTTTACAAATGTCAGTTTTTATTGCCAATTCGGTGTCATTTGCTGACTTGAAGAGCTTTTGTTTTAGCGCGATTCATATTGTAAAGTTGATGAAATAGGGGCTGCCCCTACCTGTACTCGCGATCGAACCCGGGACCTCAATCATCGCAGGTTCTAACCACTAGGCTACACGGCCGTCAAATAATTTCGTATTGATCCTCTTCAGCTTTCCTTTCCTTTGAACTAGGCAATTACTTCGCCGACTCTCTTCATTTTATACGAACGAAACTTTGAAGTCTTCCTCAATTCGGTATGAATGTAAGAATTAATTGCGAAAGGAAATAATCTGCCGATAGGCGAGGGAAGTCCTCTCGGTGAATTTCTTACCACAGGAACCTAATCTGTTGTGCGCCGTTTTCAATTTGTTCTATTTACATTACGGGGCGACGGTTCTACGAATTTGTGAGTGTTCACTCCTGGCCGGCAATGAACATGATCCGCACCTTGGTTCGCGGAGTGTAAATAAGACGTGAGCGTTTATCGGTAGCGGTGGGTATTCCGTATCCAGGCCTTTCATCGAAACTTTGGAGCTGGGCAACTCGCGCCATATAACTCTATAACTCCTGCAACAGGCTTCTTTGAACCTCCGGTTAACTTGAAGTCTCTAAACTTGCGCACAAAACCACCGCTGTCCTTATGACATTATTCACAAACGTCACTTAAGTCTCCATTAGTTAATAGTAGTTTATGCAACTGCTACATAATGAGGGTCCTTAAAACATGAGTGTGTTTTTATGAAACGAGGCGAAGCTGAGTTTCATAATAGGATCACACGAGTGTTTTAAGGCCTAATTATGTGGAGTTGCATACATTACTTTATCTACACACATTATAAGTACTCTAAGATGGGTTCAGAAGCCGAAGGCATATATCATACCCATGCCTGTCACGAATTTGACTGTTTTTTTTTTAATCATAGACAAACATACCGAGCGGACGTTTCGTAAACTGTTTTTTTTTATTGTAAAAAAAATATCACATTATTATTTATACATGTCGGACTGAACTCGACTTATATACGTGAGTGATCCGTTTTATTTCACTATGATTGTAAATTACGTTGGTTTTCAAATTTGAAACATCGAATTCGATATCGAAAAGTCGTTACGATATCGAATTCGATGTCGTAATGACTATTACTTTACTGGAGATGGTGGAGGTGGTGCTGGGGCTGGCGCTGTCGGCGAGAAGGCCACGTCGTACTGAAATGCTGGTCATTTTCTACGGTTTCTGAACGAGACTAGAGGACTTATGATATGTGTGTAGTTAAAATAGGTTTTGTCTTCTTCTTACTAACGGAAATGTCAATATGATAAAAAAGGACAAACGAACTTTAACGGCATTTTAGTTAATATAGGTTTATGAAAGTTTACCAGCTTTTATTTGGTCTCTCCTGCCCCGGTGGCTATATAACTGTCAGTAATGAAAAGTTGCCGGTTATTTGACTGGCTTCCAACGGTCGGTTTGATACGGTTATTTAGAATTTCGAATATTCTGTTTCCTTTTCTATCTGGCTTATTGTTACCCTCCGAAATTCAGTCTCAATGCAGCCGTGCTAAGCACACTACTTAATTGACAAGGTTTCGTATTTTTAGTGTATCCTCTTTGGAAAGAGGTATACAACAATACTTAGTTTAAAATTCTCACTAGGATTCATACTTGATTTATTAAGCGATATGTACTTATTCTAGAACTATGTAAATCTTCCGATCCATTGCCTTTGTGTTATATCGATAAAAAGAAAGTAATGACGTTTATGGCGATAGTGTGACGTTGTCAAACTCAAAATTGTGAGAGCATTGTTTTTTCGTGCAAAAGTTAAAGACTATATTTATTAATTAAGAAATATTATATTTATTTATAAATATATTGGTAAGTTTATGAAGCAAAACTCTTTAGATGCCTATTTTAATTTTCAGGCCCCTGTTTCACCAACTTTACAAATGTGAGTTTTCAATGACAATTCGGTGTCAATTTGGCACTTGAAGAGCTTTTGTTTTAGCGCGCTTCATATTGGCAAAGAAATATCGGTCGAATTGTCATTGAAAACTGTAAAAAAAGATAATATTGTCAATTCAGTCGTCCATAAGTTTACCAGCTCGAAACATTAGTTTCATTGGAACGGACGAACATTAATTATGCTATATGAAAATATTGCGAGGCTCATTGTTCGTACGTTTCGCCAAAAATGGTATCAAACGATGGACATGAATGCACTCGGCACCCGAGAGACTTCAAACAGTCAAAACACGTCTCGCCTTCAATTGCCGTGTCATACAATTATGTGGGCCGCGGCACTGAACAGAATGCCAGTGATTTAGGAATAATTAAGACTAAATGGCGTCACGGACTCAGCTATAATATACATATACTCAAGAGGCAAAAGTAATCGCCCACCATTTTTTCCTTGATTAATGTAAAAACTGTTGTTTAAGTAAAGAATACTTTTACAACGAAAAGCATAAATAGGGTAGGCGTTTAATTGTGCCTCTGAGTGTATATTAATATCCTTTTTTGGGGTTCCGTACCTCAAAAAGGAAAAACGGAACCCGTATAGGATCACTTTGCTGTCCGTCTGTCAGTCAAGACCCTTTTTCTCTGGAACGCGTGGAGGTAGCGTGCTGAAATTAATATCAGATGCACAAGCCTGCAGTCCCTTGAAGCTGTGCAAAAATCAAACTTTGAAGTCAACGCAACCAAAAGATACAGTCATTAAAATGGCTATTTCCATACAAATTGCCGAAATCCAAAAACCTAAAGGGTACTACTTCCAGTTGTCCTATAAACTTGAAATTTGGTGTGAAGGTAGCTCTTATAGCACAACCACTCCGAAAAGTCTCAAAATCTTAAATTTTTATGCCTGTCTGTAGATTTCGCAGACCAATATGAGTTCTGTTGACCCCACACTGCGTACATTTTGCTTAGGAGCAGGGCTCTGCTAACACTGGACTTTTTAAAACACTGGGGAAGAGCGTTAAAATCTTTCTACGGAACCCTCGTGCGCGAGTCTGACTCGCACTTGGCCGGTTTTTTTTATCAAGAACGTCATAAGCTAGCTTCGCGAAAACTTTGCTGAAATATTAACAGTTCTTTATCTGACACAATCTACAATATAAATGTCAGTTGCATCGGAGCCATTCGTTCATACTCCATATATTAACAGAATAAAACGAGAGCGGCGAAATATTGACAGACGAAATTGGATGATGGATGAGATTGTGGATATAGTTTTCACTCGTCCTTTTATTATCATGTAAACTTTAATACAAGCTTTTTTGACTGTTGTACTGTTTGTTGTCCGCCCTTGCTTATTCATCCAACTTACCTATCTGTACTTACCAAATTTCAAGTCGATGCCATCAACCGTTAAAGAGTTCCCTCCTGCGGAGACGATCCTGGCCGCACCACCAGAACTTCACTACCAGATTATTGTATTGTCACCGAAATTACGTGAATATGCAAGATTTCATCTCAATCGATTGAAAACAACTGCCTTAAAATTCAGTTGCAAGATTGGACCCGAACATACTTACATTTAAAGTATTTAAACATTGCTATTAAATAAAAAGTTTGCAACCATAATCCACGGCCATGTTGTTGTAGTAACATAATAAACAGATACAAACGACTTCTAAGTTCCAACAAACTTGTCCTACAGCTTTTTTAATTTGATAAAAAAAGTCGTTACATCCTCAGAATACAGAATAAACCAGAACCCGCGCGCGCGCCTTGAAGCACGGACCAACCACCCTCTGGACACCGCATCTGCTATAATTTACTTGGAAAGTCATTAGGAAAAAAGCCGCGGTGAGCGGGGCGGTAGAACGCGTCTTGTTTGGTCATCTCGCTAGTCATCCGGTCGAAAGTGAGCCGCGATTCGAGGCTAGAGAGATTTATATGTGCAAATTAGCATATGCGTTTCGGAATCGTTCGCCCTGACATTTGGTGCCTAGAGGGTGGTTGGTCCGATACCAGCCAATACTACACTTGAATAGTGTAGTTTTGCGCAGTCGCCCCTCCCCTGTGCACGCAGCGTATCCTGACGTGTGGTACGAAAGACAATATTAATTATTATTATGCCGTCTTGTGTCGTTCCTACATGCATAAATGCAGTTGGGCTTATAAAAACAGGATAGGTTTACATTTCAAGTGTACTTAAGTACTCGTTGTTTTCGGAAACAGTGCGCGGCGTGCGGATGTGAATATGATTGAACGCGGCTTCTGGTTTGTTCTGTATTCTGAGCTTACAACACAAACGTAAACCTCAAACGCCTGTTTATTACGGATGCTTCAGTCCTTGATCACTACGGGACCGATTGTTGTATACATTACGCACGATGTTCGCTTACCACTATGCGTTGAGCGTCTCGGCCGCGCAGTGAATAGAGAAATCTCTCGCCGTGCCGTCAGTCGCCCCACGACTAATACGGGACCGCGCGCAACCGGCAACGCTAAGCCATGTTCTAATACATTTCCTGTCTTGTCGGTTAGCCGTTGTCCGGCGAGCGTTCCCGCCGCGCAATGGACAGTGAAATTCCAAAAGTGTCGCGGAGCCGTGGCCAGGTAACCGATACCTAGGTGCTTTTTTTGACGGTGATAATTCGATACTTTCCCTCTTGCGTAAAGATGTGACATAACATTAAAACTTCTCTTAATTATTCGACATTCACTTTGCCGATCTTGTTTACGTTTGCCCGTCTCATGGGATGTAAAATGTAGCAATTAACGATCAGATCAGAGTTGATAATTAAGCGGTCAATCTATGAACTCGAAGAAAAACAAATATCGTGAAGCAGAGGTCTAAGTGCCATACGAAATGAATGGTGCAGAGACCTCATTATAGTTCACTGTACAGCAGCAGGGTGATCGCGTAACTATTTTGACACTCGTCATCGGATTGACATGACAGTTTTTATACGACTACTGTCACAGTAGTCGATCTCGATACGATAACCGTAACGTTACGCAGCATTCGTAAAGTCGTGCTCGACCCTCGGCACCCGACTGCGCAAAATTTATAGGCCATAATTAAAAAGACCCAGAAATTTTAGTTTTTACTTTTTATAGGTTTTTTAGGGTTCCGTACCTCAAAAGGAAAAAACGGAACCCTTATAGGATCACTTTGTTGTCCGTCTGTCTGTCTGTCTGTCTGTCTGTCTGTCAAGACCCTTTTTCTCTGGAACGCGTGGAGGTAGCATGCTGAAATTAATATCAAATACTTAAACCTGCGCCTGCGGTCCCTTGAAGCTGTGAAAAAATCAAGCATCTTTGTCAACGCAATCAAAAGATACAGTCATTAAAAAAGTCGTTTTCATACAAATTGCCGTATTTTGAAAACCTAAAGGGTACTTCCAGTTGTCCTAGAAACTTGAAATTTGGTATGAAGGTAGCTCTTATAGTACAACCACTCAGATAAGTCTCAAAATCTAAAATTTTTATGTCTGTCTCTAGATTTCGAAGACCAATATAAGTTGACCCCACACTGCGTACATTTTGCTTAGGAGCAGGGGCTGCTTACACTGGACTTCCTAAAACACTGGGGGAAAGCGTTAAAATCTTTCTACGGAACCCTCTTGCGCGAGTCCGACTCGCACTTGGCCGGTTTTTTTAAATTGAAATAGCTCTGCAGCCGCGCAAGTAGCAATTATCGTGAAACAGTGTTGCCCTCGAGAGTGAGACGCTGTCGTCTGCATTGCCTTTGTATATTGTTTATCGATTCGCCTGTAATAGCGGTTGTCGGTGCAGTTGACGTGCAAATTTGTTATTTTCTTTATAGAAATGATAACCTGGCAAGTGAATTATCATCATGATACTCGGGACTTAGGGCCTTATTCATAAACGTCTCTCAAGCCTCCATTAGCTAATATATGTTTGGTCTTCTTCTTACTAACGAAGATGTTAATGTGACGAAAAAGGACAAACGAACTTTAACGGCATTTTAGTTAAAATAGGTTTATGAATAACAGGGAAAATCACGTAAAAACGCTAAAGGCAACTCCCGACTTATATAGTTCGTGGTCGGTCCCTCATACTCGCACTGGGGTGTAATTCCGAAAAGTTTTTCATGGCTATTGAAGTGTGTATGATATTTAAGGCGCTACCTGGGCTAAATATCTATAATCATAATATCATATAGTGTAAAATAGTGGCATGTTGAACTGTTGTTCTGGTGCTTTGATAATGGGTTGAGGCTGCCGAAGCGCGAAGTTTAGTGGTGGTGGTGATAGTTGGGTCTGTGTGGCTTGTGTTGATTCGTGTAGAAGTGGAGGCAGAGGTGCATGGAAACATATATTTGCCGCACAGATATAACTATTTTTCACTTGAGGTCGCGGTTGAGCATAGTAATTGTTTTTAGTCCTAAATATCTCGTTCAATATTTGAAATGAAGGTTGAAAATTTATATCATCGTCATCATCATGTCAGCCGAAAGGCGTCCACTGCTGGACGGCGGCCTCCCCCGCGGCTCTCCATTCAGACCGGTCTTGTGCTTTTCGCATCCACCGCGGTCCCGCGATCTTTACCAGGTCGTCGCTCCATCTTGTTGGAGGCCTGTCGACAGCTTGTCTCCCGGTCCGTGGATGCCATTCGAGAACCTTCTGACCATCTGACTGAAAATTCCTATACGTACCTATAATTAAAGACTAATGTCAAAGGACTCCAAAGATGAAAATATGTTTGTGAACAAAATCCTCGATAGGAATATTTTGTTAAGTTAGGCCTCCTTCGGCAGTTTTATCGTTTCTGAACCGGATTAATAAGGAATATTTTAACTGCGATTGAGCGAAAATGAAAGTAATTATTGGTTCCTCCTTTTTGGACAATTTCTTAAACCGTAGAACTTAGTATTTGTCGAAAAACTTCTTAGAATGTAGGGCTACAAGGCTACGGCGACACTGCCACAACTTGTGCTCATTTGTGTGTTGTTTCGCGGAATATGACACACTTTTGACTCGCCGCAATCGCTTCAGTTTAAATCGGGATAGTTGCTGTTTTTCCGTCCTCTCCCGCTGATACTGTGAGTCAGCGTGTCAGACACACACGACATTCATACACAGTTACACATGTTTACTGATACAACTCTAATTAAGTACCGAACCTTAACACGCTCACTGTCCCCAGACAGAACGATGTGACAATGTCACAACTATGCATTGAGAAGCTCCTCCTTTTTTTGAAGTCGGTTAAATTTTTTTTAACAAAAAGTAAACCCGCCTTCATAAAAAAACCTCAGAAAAAACCTTAAAATAATCCACTAAAGCCATGAGTTTTATGACCTAGCAGAAATACGAAGTCGGTGCGGTGCTAGCGGAATATTCTTTGAATGAAGCACCGACTTCATATTTCATATGGCTTTATGGGGATTATTTTTCTACATCTATATTAAATTTTATTTGTAAATTCCGCCCGTCGACGGGTAGGGATATATATAGCGAGACGGCGGCTGCAGTTTGCTAGAAAAGAAAGGGCAGAGGGTCGAGCACGACTTCACGAATGCTGCGTAACGTAAAGTCGAATAGTAAACGTTGTCGAGTTTGTATGACGTTTGGAACAGCGCCCGCCCGTGAGCGTATTCGGAACTAAAATTTTGTATGAGGTTTATTTTGTAACATTACGCAGCTTTCGTAAAGACGCGTTCGTACCTACGCGTACGTACTTTACGTACTTTTACGTTAGTACCTTATTACGTCCAGTTCCCGACCGTTTTCCGCGTGCGACGTCAGGTTTTAAAAACAAAACACCTTGTTGTTCAACAATTACCTGTTCAAACACCACCACAACAGTTGGAGCTGTTGATCGAGGTATGTCCTCACTATTAAATTGCACTCGTGACGTCTAAACCTGTTATTCATAAACCTATTTTAACTTAAATGCCGTTAAAGTTCGTTTGCCCTTTTTTAACTCCCGACGAAAAAGAGGGGTGTTATAAATTTAACATGTGTATCTGTGTATCTGTCTGTGGCATCGTAGCTCGTAAATGGATTTACGGATTTTGACGCGGCTTTTTTTAATCGAAAGTTAGTTTAATCGAGATGGTTCTTAGCTAAGTTTCATAAAAATCGGTTTGGCCGTTTTTGAGATATTAAACATTCAAATGTCTCAAGTTCAGATCCCAGATGTGAGAGCCCGTTGATGTCTTCAGTATGGCTAAGTTCGGAAATTTTAATCCGGGAGCTCGTTGATGTCATGGATTTTTTGTTGGTTTAAGTCAAATAGTAATTGTCACTTTGACATTTCCCTTAGTAAGAAAACGACAAAACCTGTTTTAACTAATGCAGGTTTGAGTGACGTTAACGAATAATGACAAAAATATCTACGCAAAATGTTACACGCCACGAATTGATGCGCTTTCCTTCTACGTGGTGTTTTGACGTTTTTAGGTGTTCTTTGTAGTTCATAGGGTAATGTGACCATACAAAACCGGGCAAGAGCGTGTCGGACACGCCCAGGATAGGGTTCCTAAGCCATTACGAAAAGCCCTGGTATAGATAAGTAATTTATCATAATCATCCCCACTTTACGTGTAGGAAAGGGACCCAAAAAAAAAAGTTTTTTCAAGATTTTATCCCAGCACTTTTTCGGCCTAATTAATATGTATATCAGATCTGCTATGCCGCGGACAGACAGACAGACAGACGGAGAGACATGACGAAACTATAAGGGTTCCTTTTTGCCATATTGGTTTCGGAACCCTAAAAAGCCTTAATTAGAAGTAAGTAGACAATGCAATGAATCGAAGGATTTTCGAACCAATGCCGTATCAGATTTCCAATCGTTTCTCGGAGCGGATAAATACGTCCGATGGAAATAATTGCAGGATTATCACTGGTTTCGCGTTAAACAATATCTCGTAATAATTCTGAAGCCGGACTTATATTTTTTGAGGTCTCTCGTGAGTTCGCCATTTTTGTGATTGAAATGTATAGTTACAAATTATAGCAAACACATCGCCCCTCCCACTGCAAGCCAAATATTGAACCGTTCAGTTAATATTAACTCGGTTAACGCGAGGTGACCCGATTGTGTCACTTACCTTTCCTTGGTACCCAGTTTAAATGTACCTAATAATAGTTAACTACCTTCAGCGGCTACGATCGAAACTCTTGGAGAAGATGTTCCCCTAGCTAATCCCAAGCTTGCAAGCCTAGTCAAGATCGCGGGACCGCGGTGGATGCGGAAAGCACAAGACCGGTCAGAGTGGAGAGCCGCGGGGGAGGCCGCCGTCCAGCAGTGGACGTCTTTCGGCTGACATGATGATGATGATGAAGCCTTAGGGCCCCTTCTCATGTAGCGTTTTTCGAACGTCACGTTCGCGCAGTTCGCCATGTTTGACGCTGCGCTGGCGTTAACGAGACGCTGACTGCTGAATGAAAACGCTAAATGAGAGTAGGCCCTTTAAAGACCCTAAAGGGGCGTTGCCAAGTTTTAATATCATGGGTTAATGTAGTTGCGGAAAGTAAGTCATTTTGGACGAGTGAAAATTTAAGGACATTTCTTAATATCTTGCGAAAACAAAACAAAAAATGCATACAAATAGATACCATCTTTTCTAAATCAAAAGGTTGAAAATGCAATAGCATAGCACATTCGATAAAGACACTCAGACATTGAAAGCTGGTACAACGCCGGCGACTTACCTGAGTACGGCTTTCAATGTCCGAGAGTCATTATAGAATGTGCTGTGCTATTGCAAATTCAACTTTGTGACTTACAGCAAGATGGTGACTATTTGTATGATGCATTTTTTGTTACTTCCTTTTAATTGTTATTAGCGATCTGTGGTTGCGTATTGCAAGAGCGAATGTAACTTGTTATTAGAAAAAAATTACTTTGTGCCAAGTTTCTTGCGGCGCAATCGATTTCGATCGGCGCGAGCGATTCTTCTTGGCAATCATGGTCTTTCCGAAAGCGCCGGTAGACTCGAAAAAAAAAACGTGTAAAAGAGCATTCAACTGCCTATTTGCTGAATAAAATTTTGAATTTTTAACTGGTAAACGGCCAGCTTATAAAATTTCTACTATAACCACCCTCTTTCATCGTCATGCTGATCTCGTTGTGTGTGTGTTGCAGAGGCCCTGCTGCAGAGTCGGCCGCTGCCCCATATCCCCGACTTGCCGGATGGCGAGGCCGCCGCCCCCGCCACCCCGCAGCCACTGGACACCGCTAACAGGTCACAATAACCAATGAGAGATTAGCTGCTGGGCTATGATTGGTGGGAATTGACAGATAGACTTTACTCGACGCACTAGCGATCTTTTCTCCACCAATGAGGGACAAGCTAATGATAGGAAGCTAGGCCTCATTTGTTCCACGATGTTTATTTATTTAAGTAAGTAAGTAAGTAAGTAAGTAAACACTTTATTGTACAAAAAATAGGATAAAACACAAGTATTAACGCAACCAAGTAAGTATTAACGTAAGCATTTAACGCTAATAACCAACTTAGAAAAGTTGAAAAACCCCCGACATTGTCATTTTAAAGTTAAATGTTTCAAAAACGGGCGAACCGATTTTATTTGAAACTTGGCGAAAAACTATTTCGATTGAACTAGCTTTCGATTAAAAACAAACCACACCGTAATCGGTCCGTCCGTTTGGGAGCTATGATGCCACATACATATACACAGATACACAGGTACACATGTCAAACTTATAACACCCCTCTTTTTCGTCGGGGGATAAAAAAATTACTTTGTGCCTAGTTTCTTGCGGCGCATTATTCTTGGCAATCATGGTCTTTCCGAAAGCGCTGGTAGACTCAAAAAAAAAATGACGTGTGAAAGAGCATTCAATTGCCTATTTGTGGAATAACATTTTGAATTTTGATTTTTTTTTGTACTATTTCCTGATCTGCGACTATTGCCCACGACTAAAGAACTAATGCAACTTGTTTTGGGAAAAAATGACTTTGTGCCAAGTTTCTTGCGGCGCATTCTTCTTGGCAATCACGGTATTTCCGGAAGCGCTGGTAGACTCAAAAAAAATTACGTGTAAAAAGAGCATTCAACTGCCTATTTGTCAAGGACGATAAAACCAAGAGGACTGCCAATGGCTATACAATGTCGTGTTTCTGTAAAATAATGAGCCTGCTTTAGCTAGTTTCACTATAAAGAGGTCTCTGTACCATTAATATTGTATGACGCTTAGACCTCTATGGACTGAAAGAAAAAAACGAATTTAGATGGCGCTATTGTGTTAGCCAGAGGTCTAAATGTCATACCAAATGAATGGTACAGAGACTCCTCCTTAGTAAAACTAGCTACAGCAGGCTTATTGTTTCAAAGGAACGCGACATCGTATAGACACTGGCAGTCCTCTTGGTTTTATGGTCCTTGCCATTTGTTGAATAAAAATTTGATTGTTTTTTTGTACTATTGCCTGATCTGCGACTGTGTATTGTCCCCAGATGGACGTCCAAGGAGAACTTGCTGGCACACCACGAGGAGGACGACCCTCAACTCTTCGTCGCTCTGTATGACTTCCAAGCCGGAGGCGAGAATCAGCTGAGCCTCAAGAAAGGTGCGTACCGCGTACCCTGACCACGGAACAACTAATAGCGATCGGGCCTCTACGCGTTGGCTTCGGCTTCGCGCACGCCTCCCGAAGGTCCGGAGCGCCTAGTGTAATCGCCGACCAGGCCAAGCTATACGTCACGATCGCGTTCGCGTTTAACAATTCTCATACTATTTGACACTAACGCAAACGCGATCGAGACGTATTTTGTGCTTTCTGATTACACTAAGGGCACGGGACACTATTGTCCCGTGAATGGGTGCCACGTTATTATTGTCTACACACATATCATAAGTCCATAAACTGTAGAAAATGATCAGCATGTCGTCGACTGCTCGCCGACAGCAGTAACGAAAAGTCGTTACTTTCTTGCACGCGAAATTTAACGTGTGACACGTGATGTGTGTAGGATCTTTTGGAAGTCGTTTTTCGTTGCAAAAATCACATACGCGCAAGGCGGCTAGCGTGCGAGCCGAGCGACAGCCGACTGCCATACGGTATCCGTTCATTTGGTCAAAAAACGTTTGCCACAGACCAACCACACCCTCTGGACACCAAATGTCAGAGCGAACGTTTCCGAAACTCATATGCTCATTTGCACCTTAAAATCTCTCTAGCTTCGAATCGCGGCTCACTTTCAACCAGATTCATTGACAAGCGAGATGACAAGCTATGAACCAATCACAACGCATTCCCCCGGCCCGCTCACCGCGGCTTTTTTCGTAATGACTTTCCAAGTAAATTATAAAAAGATGCGGTGTCCAGAGAGTGTTTGGTCTGTGCTGGATTCATTTCCCAAAATGTCTTTTAATTCAGAAACTGTATTTCAGGGCCATCTCGTAACCTTACAGGTTAGGTTAGGTTTGTTTTATAGAAATACCGAAATATTTACAGTTTCGGAAAAAATAAACATTTTGGGAGACGAATCAGTTTGGCAAAGTTAGTAAACCCTGCCATACGCAAGCTTCAAGAGGCGCGCGGCCGAACGTACTTAAACCGCGGTGTGACATCCCCTGCCCTGACAAGCATATGCGAATTTAGTTGACCAAGGATATTCTGTACCACCTTAGGGCGTTCATTTGAAACCATTTACCATTGACTTACTAACACCATGGACTTTGGGTCTAGTACTTTACGATAAACGCGTCCCAGTGCAACACGGCATTTTTCGACGACAGCCATACGTCATAGCGCTGTCGTTCGACAAACTGACTGACGCTCGATTAGTGGTCTTTTGGCTCGGACGTTTTCAAGCGCTAACCCGAAGTCCATGGTGTTGGTAAGTCAATGCCAATTGCCAATGCTCTTATATATAAAGCTCGTGGATATGTTACTACTTCGCCGGAGTTGAAGATTCATGAAAGACCCAATTGACCGCTGTTTCTGTCAGTTCACTTCAAACAATTGCGAAAGTGACGCGACGACCAACTATGCATCCGGTTCTTTTTCAAACGCAATTTAGGTACTGTACAATATTTATAAGCTACATGGACCAGATAAAGGGGAAGGCCGGTGTCGTGTCGTATCAGGAGGTCAAGGAACTGTCTCATAGGAGAGATGATTGGAAGACACTCCACCGACAAGAGTGTAACTCTTAAGTTTGATGATGATGATGATGACAATATTTATATCCTTCGACAGTGAACTGCTCTCCAAGGCCGTGGTTTTATTGTCCACTGTGCAGTATTGAGTATAATATAAAATCCTGAACCACAAACCTCAAAGGCGCCGGCTTTTGAATTAGCTGGTCGCCGAATTCGCGTACAGTCCGTGATAATGTTCTTCTTTGCAAATGTCACACCGCACCGCCCGTAAATGTTAAGTCATAAAACAGCACTATTCACTATTTACACTTATACGAAATCCATCCAAATATTTACAAATTAATTACCGAAATATTTTAAATTACCAAAGGCAGTCAGACTGTCCGAACGATAAGCAAAGCCGAATGCTGGCGCCAAGACCGCGTGTATTTTTGACCCGCGGTGTGGGCAATAGGCGTAGTGCCATTCAGCCACCAACAGCTGAAAAGGTAGCGAATTCAAAAAAATTATATTATTCAAAATACTTGCACAGGTACTAGGAATGTAACATAATCTTTACTCTGTAATATCATTGCTATTTACAATACAGTCAGCAGCAGAAGTAGCTAAGCAACCGAAGCGGTTACAATGATCCGCACAAGCTTTTATGTCTATAACACGAATTGTGACCGCTTCGGTTGCTTAGCTACTTCTCCTGCTGACTGTACACTTGCTTAGTAAGTGTACCAAGTTCAGTTTATGAGTTCGTCGCGTTCAAACAGACATACTGACTCGGCGGGGGAGTTTGTTCTGTAATATTGTAGTGATGTATGTTTATAGGATGCATTAATATGATCCTCAAATAAAACCTCTGCGGTAATATTTATGATTGTCTAAGTTTTAAGCCTTTCAATGACAATTTATCCTGTGTATCTGCCTGTTAATTAATGAAATTCTTTTTTCAATTAATGCATCCTAAAGACGAGAAACCCCTCTGCCGGACCAGGCTGCTCGCCCTCAGAAAAGGTAAATTTACCCCATATCCAAAATAGTGCTAACCTACTTCGAGAGAAGGAGGAGGTTCTCAATTCGTCGGGGGCTTTTTTTTCCCCGATTACTCAAAGACGGCTTTACCGATTTCAAAAATTATTTTTTTGTTTGAAAGGGTATACTTTCTAGTTGGTCCCATTGTCACCAAGTCAGGATCTGATGGTGGGATGCCAGGGAAATCGAGGGCAACCCTCAATTTTTTTAGGGACGTGTCATGTGTTTCATATATTTTCAAAAGTTATTCAAGTACTTGCGTCTGGTAGTCATAATATTTTTAATATTATCGTAACTAAAAATAGTGGAATAAAAAATCTTTTAACAAAAAGTAAAACTGCCTCCAAAAAAACTTCAGAAAAAAACATAGAATAATCCCCAAAAAGCCATCAGTTTTATGGCCTAGCAGAAATATGAAGTTTGGTGCGGCGCTAGCGGAATATTGTTGGAATGAAGCACCGACTTCATATTTCTGCTAGGCCATAAAACTCATGGCTTTTTGGGGATTATTTTATGTTTTTTTTTTAAGGCGGTTTTATTTTATGGTAAATTCGACCAAATAAGTAGGTTATCCTTTTGGCCTCTGAAGCGAAAGCGCGCCATATATCACAAGCCTACGCAGTTTCACGCCAATGAGCTATCGCGAGTCAAAAATCCGCCAGGATCGCCAGTGTCGCGTGACGTCTACCTGTCAATTTCCTCCAATCATAGGCCAGTAGCTTGTCTCTCATTGACGGAGAATGACAGATCGCGGATTTTTGAGTCGCTATAGCCCTTATTGGGTTGATGTCGTGATGTCAAAATAAAATCATTTCACACTTTCACACAATCAAGCATCAGAAAATTTTCGGTCAAAAATCGATGCCTCGCATATTATTAAGATAATAACTTTTTAACAACAAATAATGAAGAGGGGGCAGTTTGGTCACTGAAAATTATGACGTCATCGTTGAATAATTCAATACAAACTTCATACTAACCCACGGGCCAACCACCCTCTGGGACACCAAATGTCAGGGCGAACGTTTCCGAAACGCATTGCATTTGCACCTATAAATCTTATTAGCCACCAATCGCGTCTCACTTTCGACCAGATGACAAGCGACATGACAAGCTATGAACCAATCACGACGCATTCCCCCGGCCCGCTCACCGCGGCTTTTTTCGTAATGACTTTCCAAGTAAATTATAGAAGATGCGGTGTCCAGAGGGTGGTTGGCCCGTGTACTAACCTATGTAACGACTAGTATGTGTTCAGTCAGCAGCAAAAGTTTCTAAGCAACCGAAGCGGCCACAATGATCTGCACAAGCTCTTATGTCTATAACAATAGAGCCGTGCTTAGATCGTTGTGGCCGCTTCTGTTGCTTAGCTACTTCGGCTGCTGTACCTATAACGCAAGCTCTGCTTAATTTGGGACTAGGTCAATTGGTGTCAATTGTCACACGATTTTTTTTTTGGGCACGTTTGAAATGAGCATGCTTGTTTCTAGCAAAGCACTCACACACGTGCTATATAATTCGCAATTGCTTGTTAGTGGCACTAATGAGCAGCTAATGAGCATTGTATCTGTAACTTTACAGAATTTATTTTACATTTTCTCAGGTTACGTCCTCCAATTAAATGTTCCCTATTTGTAAACAATGAGCCTTTCTAGCCTTATTATTGACGAGGATTGGAGGGTTTCGATTTCCAAACAAAAATTCGGACAATGTTCTTTTAGTTAATTACACGAGGAAACAATCATACAAATAAATGGCAGCTGTTTTTGTTTGATGGTCGATTCGGTAAGTTGTTGATTTCCATTGCTATCAGAGGACAAGGGAATCTGAAAAATATTTTCTTGTCCAAATGTCTTACAACTAGATTGGCCAACTAATCTTACAACTAAGTTATGGCATCAAGCAGACAGACGGGAGGCGCCTTTGGCTTATCTATGCACTGCCTTTTTTCTGCCACTTTTCGAGGGAGACAAGGTACAGTCAGCAGAAGGAGCAGCTGGGCTACCGAAGCGGTCACAATGATCTACACAAGCTCTTATGTCCATAACAATAGAGCCGTGCTTAGATAATTGTGACCGCTTCGGCTGCTTACCTACTTCTGCTGCTGACTGTACAGCGCACATCTACGCTTATGTCAAAATTTGTTAATTGAACGTCATTCGCATTTTACTTCCAAATGTGATGGATGTGACATGGATGTGACACTGATAATATTCATAAGAAGTTCATTTAAAAATTAAGTTTTTATTGTTAGCGTTTTAAGTCCCAGAAAATACAGTATTTTTTTACAAAACAACAATAATTGTCAATTTTTAACCCCCGCCGAAAGTGTTATAAGTTTGACCTGTATATCTGTATATCTGTCTGTGGCGTCATAGCCCCCAAACGAACGGACCGATTCCGATGCGGTTTTTTTTTGTAATTGAAAGCTTAGTTTAATCGAGATGGTTCTTAGCTAAGTTTCATTAAAATCGTTTCACCCGTCTTTGAAATATCGATCTTTGAAATGACAAAGTCATGGTTTTTCAACTTTTCTAAGGCTTAGCCACTTTTCAAAATAGAGTATAATAACCTATTGAGAACTTTTGTTTTTTTTTTCGTGGAATGTAAATCTGGAACATGGCAAGAGTATTAGAGTAACTGGACAGGTTTTCAATGGCAATATCGATAGCAAACCGTGACATGTTTGGACGAGTGAGAACCGCCCCATGTTTTCCACGGCGCGGGCGGCTACCGAACAAAGCTTTGTATTTGTAACAAAGATGTATTATTTTTCCTTCCTCCGCCCTACCCGAGCGTTCCTAAGTCTTCATGTTTGTTACGATTACTAATACCTAAAAATAAATCTGTATGAAGGGAGAGTGGATGGAAAAGTGGGAAAGGGAAGACCTCGGCGAACGTACTCCGATCAAATCGGTGATATTTTGGAAAAAGGACAGGTCAGGAGTACCCAAAATCGAAGAGCATGTATGAAGAATGTTATGAGATTAAGGGAAGCAAAGGCTGTATGTCAGGATCGTAGCAAGTGGAAGTCCGTGGTCTCTGCCTACCCCTCCGGGAAGCAAGCGTGACTGTATGTATGTATGTAAAGATAAATCTGTAAGGCGTCGTTGCGTAGCTACTTACAGTTATTCACTGGTGAATAGGAAATGTTTCCGTCAACGTAGGTGTTGTTTGATCGAAAGCTCGCACCTCTGAGTTTTTCGGAGTTTATGTACGAAATGATTATTAAACCATATTTATGAACTAAAAACAATTGCTCTGCTTTTTTTTGTTTCTCCTTTTGTCGCGGGTGGGCAAAGTAATTGTTTTTAGTTCCAACTTATAACCTATAACACTTATACTTACTTGCTTATAAAACTTATGCATTTTTCGTGGGGGCTTAAATGCCTGTACTAGTTGTTTCTAAAATGCGGTTTTTTTTTTCTCTCTTAATCTTTTAATGACAGAGTGAGGTTTCTTTGTGTAATTTGTCTGTGGTTACGTATTGTAAGAGCTAATGTAACTTGTTTTTAGAAAAAATGACTTTGTGCCAAGTTTCTTGCGGCGCATTCTTCTTGGCAATCATGGTCTTTCCGAAAGCGCTGGTAGACTCGAAAAAAATGACGTGTAAAAGAGCATTCAACTGCCTGTTTGCTGAATAAAATTTAGAATTTTTGAATTATTTTTACTTGGGTCAGTGCTGGATTGATAATCAAAATCCACATTCGCTTCTCATTTCCAGAGCTCGGACAGGTCATAGCAAAATAATTGCAACACGGTAATAGAACAAGATTAATAGAGTCGCATTGTGTACAGTATTGTTTAATTATGTTTTTCAATTACATTTTATAACAGTTACCCAAAATTCACCGTATGTTTGTGAAGGTATTTCCATTAACATTTTTTTAAAAGCTAATGGTTGTATTGAACATTTTATGCAATCATCAACTACTGCATTTTCTGGAACAAACTAATGTTTTAATTTAATTTTATTTATTAGTTAATTATTTGTGCTTGTCATTTCGTTTCATTATAAAGTAAAAATGTTAAATTACGATAATATCCTCTTACGATAATTATAATCTCAAGTATCGACTCTATTGAGTATTGTTTTCTATTTGCATATCTGTTTTTGCTATGACCTGTCCGAGCTCTGCTCATTTCACCTGAGTATTGTACAAAATGTAATAGTACCTATTGATTTCCGACAGCCGTACGCCCGGCCGGGTCCGACGTGGCTTTTCCCGGCATACCGTTCGCGTTCACAGTTCGGAGGGGCGTTGTTTAATTACTGGATGTTTGGAATTTAATCTGTAATGAATGATGGTTGATTTTGAACTTTGATTATGCGCCTTTCGGGAGCGCAGGTAGATTCGCAGCCAGGCCCCTAATTCACCATCTTTACAATTAAATAAATAAATAAATATCATCATGGGACAAATGCCCCCGTGACATATTTCAAAATGGACTAGTTCCGTATCCCGTGGTATTTCAAGTCTCTAGGTCCAGTGGTTTAGGCTGTGCGTTGCCTGTCAGTCAGTCAGTCACGGCACTGGTCTGGTTTTGCTGTGGTGTATTATTTTGTGTTGTTTAAAAAATTTGCGGGTCTTAGGACCTTGTGCTAGGTCCGTTCGTATCGCTACCAACATCTTACTCGCTAATCCTGCCTCTAAGCAGCTGTGCTTGCACACTTGTGTTCCGGTGTGGAGAGTAAGACAGCCGGTGTAATTACGGGCACAAGGGGCATTTCATCTTAGCTCTCTAGGTTGGCGACGCATCTGCAAACCCTTGGGGGTGCGGGTGTCTATAGGCAGTGGTGATAACTTTCCATCAGGTGACCACTTGCTCGTTTGCCTTCCTCGTCGTATAAAAAAAAAATACCGAGCGAACGAAGTCAGACAGTTAAATAGTGGACAAAATTTCGTAAGTCTGTCCGTCTGTCAGTCTGTCTGGCTGTTCTCCTCTACAGGTCGCATTTCTCAACCGGTTCTCGTGACGTTTTGTGAGTAGGTTCGCTAGTTAACTATACCGATTTTTTTGTCGATTTTTGGGTTCAGTACCTCAAAAGGAAAAACGGAACCCTTATAGGATCACTTTGTTGTCCGTCTGTCTGTCTGTCTGTCTGTCTGTCTGTCAAGACCCTTTTTCTCTGGAACGCGTGGAGGTAGGATGCTGAAATAAATATCAAATACTCAAACCTGCGGTCCCTTGAAGCTGTGAAAAAATCAAGCATCTGAGTCAACGCAATCAAACTATACAGTCATTAAAAAAGTCGTTTCCATACAAATTGCCGTTTTTAGAAAACCTAAAGGGTACTTCCAGTTATCCTAGAAACTTGAAATTTGGTATGAAGGTAGCTCTTTTAGTACAACCACTCAGAAAAGTCTCAAAATCTTGTTTTTTATGTCAGTCTCTAGATTTCGAGGACCAATATAAGTTGACCCCACACTGCGTACATTTTTCTTAGGAGCAGGGCTCTGCTAACACTGGACTTCTTAGAACACTGGGGAAAAGCGTTAAAATCTTTCTACGGAACCCTCGTGCGCGAGTCCGATTCGCACTTGCCCGGTTTTTTTAAATAAAAAAGTAACCAAAGTTTTCTAATATGAGGTCGCGAGGTCTACAGCTCACAGAGCCACTAGTCTAATGCTATCATTAACTCTTGCCAACAGGCGAACAGGTCCGAATAATGAGCTACAACAAGAGCGGCGAGTGGTGCGAGGCGCACACCCTGAGCGGCGGCGTGGGCTGGGTGCCCAGCAACTACGTGACCCCGGTCAACTCGCTGGAGAAGCACTCGTGGTACCACGGGCCCATATCGAGGAACGCGGCCGAGTACCTGCTCTCTTCTGGGATCAATGGCAGCTTCCTGGTTAGTACATGTACGGGGTGGGGTGCTTATGGGGGGAGGGGGTCGCTGCGTAATTGGGGGATCGCAGCGTAATTGGGGGTCTGAGCATAATTGGGGGATCACAGTATAATTGGGGGGATCATAGCTTAAATTTGGAATCAGAATAATTTGGGGGTCATGCATTGGACAACAAGACACAATAAGCGGAGCGGAGAGTAGTGCGGGTTGGTCAATACATAATTGGGGTATGCAGCATAATTGGGGATCTGAGATAATTTTAAATTTTCACAAAATCCTCAATTGTTAATGCAATTAAGAGTATTTTTGATTTAACGAAAACTAATAAAAGGAGGCAGTTTCATCACTGAATCCGTATTGACATTAAAAAAATGTTGCTGATTGATCACATAATGATTAGTGACATTACAGCTTATTTGGCGGGATCAGAGCATAATGGAAGGATCACATAATAATTAAGGGGTCACAGCACAATGGGAGGATCTTATAATAATTAGGGGATCACATTTAATTAGTGCAGGGGGGGGGGGGGGGGAGGGTCTCAGAATAATTGGGTGCAAGACACAACAAGAGCGGCGAGTGGTGCGAGGCACATACTCTGAATGCCGAGTAACTGTACTACCCTCCTAAATTATATGAAACAAGCGCCTTGAAAGTTTTGCTAACGAATGGCGTTAACACATTGCAGGTTCGCGAGTCCGAGTCGAGTCCTGGCCAGCGCAGCATATCGCTGCGGTACGAGGGGCGCGTGTTTCACTACCGCATCAACGAGGACTCGGACGGGAAGGTATGGTACCGGAGAGGGGAGCGGGAGGGGGAGTGGAGCGAAAGTGGGAGGACACTTGTTCCACTACCTCATCAACGAGGATTCTGATGGGATGGTATGGGAGGGGTAGGGGAGGGGGATTGGAAATCTCGCTTGTCATCAGGGGGGCTAGCACGCGTCCCATTTTGTCGCTTGTCGCTCAGTGCGTCCTTCACTGATTCCGTCACTATGAAAGGGACACACTGCGTGACAAGCGACAAAATGGCGCGCCGTGCTACATACGTGCTGGACGAAAGTGAGCCGCGATTCGAGGCTAGAGAGATTTATAGGTGCAAATGAGCATATGCGTTCCGGAAACGTTCGCCCAGACATTTGGTGTCCAGAGGGTGGTTGGTTCGTGAGGATACTCAAGGCATAATGTTTGCCATATTTCAAGTCTCCAGCGGTTTAGGCTGTGCGTTGTCTGTCACTCTGTCAGTCATACTGTTTTATAGGTATAGATAGAAGCAGATTAATATTTCCGACGATACAAGAATCCGATTAAACACGAACCCGGCGAGACAGGAACCCGGCGAATCGAGAACTAATCCCCTGTCATTGTAAATTGCTTTTATTATGTAAATAAAATATGTATACATTTTTTACTCATAGAAATGGTTGTTGATGATGGGATTGGAATAAGACTTTAGATGGTGATCACTGTGGTATCATTATATCACTGTGGGATCCATTGTCCGACTTCGCCAGGTGTACGTGACGTCGGAGTCCAAGTTCGGCACGCTGGCCGAGCTGGTCCACCACCACTCGGTGCTCGGCGACGGGCTGATCACGCAGCTGCTGTACCCGGCGCCCAAGCGGAACAAGCCCACCGTGTTCCCGCTGGCGCCGCCCGACCAGTGGGAGATCGACCGCACCGACATCGTTATGAAACACAAGCTGGGTGAGCAGAGCACCTGGCTCAGTCAGCTTTTTAGTGTTGTTCATAGTTCATAGTTATTTATTCTAAAATTTGTATACATTGCGTTTGAAAATAGATGTGTTTTCTAAATACAAATTGTAAATTTTATGTAATAATGAAAAAACGTCTAAATAAAGTCGAAAAACCAGAACGGGATAAAAGAAACGAGACAGAGCGAGATGGCGCTCTACAACACAATTTTGACACGTTTATCCCAAACAGCGCATTCTTTCTCCGGATTTTTAAAGCAATTCGATTCTTTGATCTTGGGAATCGCGAAAAACTTGAGAAAATATGATATCGGGTGTGTAAGTTTTATATATTAAGCAAAACAAAATCGCAAGTTCGAATTTCGAGCCAAAAGCGAGTGATCTATTATCTATGCCAGTGTTGCCGTTCAGGGATAAAGAAAGCCATTCATTATCCTGCATTGCAGTTTATTGAAATTAAAAAAAATATCTATGTAATTTTTTATTGATAACATAAAGCAAAAAATACATGTCCAGAAAAAAAAAATATTTCAGATAATCTGTCTGACGGACTAATTAGAAATATTACCCAGAGGACACATTCCTATTGCTACAGAGATTCCTAATATTCCACGCGGGTGGACCCGCGGGCGCTCTCTAGTAATTAATACATAGAAAAATCCACACCATGTCATTAAAATTAGTTCGTACTTATAAATACTTATCTATTGTTAACAAAATACATTCAAAGTCAGTGTCCCTTGTCCCTTGTCCTAAGTAAAATCTTTGCAGTGTGGGGTCATTTTATATTGGTCTGCGACATTATACAGACAAAAAGTTAAGACTTTCAGATTTTTCTGTGTGGTTGGGCTTGAGCTACCTTCATACCAAATTTCAAGTTTCTAGGACAACTGGAAGTACCCTTAAGGTTTTCACAGTACGGCAATTTGTATGGTAACAAGCTCATTTTTATATTTTTTCCAAATTTTATTTTTATTTTTACGGTTTTCCCGTTGTGTCGAGGATCCGGATTCGATTCCCGGGGTTGGCATTTCTCTGGTTTTTTCTGTGTATTAATGTTTCAGTGAGTTATATTAAAAATATAATTGGTAACAAGCTAACAACCTTTTCAATGATTGTATCTTTTGATTGCGTTAACTTAGAAGTTTGATTTTTTTACAGCTTCAAGGGACTGCAGGCTTGAGTATTTGGTATTAATTTTAGCATGCTACCTCCACGCGTTCCAGAGAAAAAGTGTATTGACAGACAGACATACAACAAAGTGATGCTATAAAGGTTCCGTTTTTTCTTTTGAGGTGCGGAACCCTAAAAATGGCTCCACCAAATAGGGTCCGCGGTGGGAGGGAAAAAATATGAACAAAGCAGCGCGTCAGTCAACCGTGACATTAAATTTGTGACGTGGTTATGAATGTTATTATGTTTTGCGCAATTTAATATTTTACAAATACAGGGTTTGTTTTTATGAACCGTCAAGACTTCAGTCAGGGGTCGAGTAAGTCTAAACGAACAAAAGTTTTTACTTTGGAAAAAAAATTATAAAACAAGAATAATAAGAAATATGATTTTATTCTTAATCATGATCCGTTTATTTTTATCTCTTGCAAGAGGTTCTTGCAAGTTGACTGTATTAATTATTATATTTATTTTTTATGTTATATATTATTGAGGCTTTGGTACACCTGGTGTGACCATGTCAGCCTCATGGGGAGACTCTGGGTATTAATAGTTTACGGAGCACTGCCTCCAGTGCTAGTTTCCCTAGCAATGAAGGAGCTCTCTACAAATTTGTAAATTTTGACAGCGTCTCCGGACAAAGGGTTGGACAACACAACATTAATCCCTCCATTACTCAGGTCCAAGCACCTCAAATATCTGCGTTTGATGCTTTCGTTCTGGGCACACTCCACCAAAAAAATTATTAAATCCTCTGTTACCCCACAAGTTATGCATTTCGGGGACTGACCCTCATCATATGCAAAAAATATTTGATGGAATGTGACCAGACCGAACGCGAAAAGCAATCACTAGAAGATCCCTGGGGAGGCTGAACCGATCAAACCAGGGTATCCAAAATATTTTATTTTGAATAGTATTGTACCATATGCCCTTTGTTTTGGAAGCTGCATTAAACATATTTTGCCAGCTATTACAAATTTTCTTTCTAGCTTCTGTCATCAATTCCGAACAATAAGGCCTACACAACACTTCCTCACCACTATACATTGCTATATTAGCCATTACGTGTGACGGTATCCATTGCAGCACAATCTGTATGTGACTTGAGTGCAAGTGATGTATGATTTTAAGGATATCATAAGCTATCGGCATGCCTCGGGGTCCCAGTATTAAAATTGAAACTTCTAATTAAGTAAAACTTGAAATATGAAATTATCGAAATATAAATCCATGTCGAGGTAACTAATTCCTGACCCGCCATGAAACCTTTTCGCAGTAAACGTCATAGATACATCGCATGGCTTGACAAGGAAAATCGTTATGACGTCTACTAAAAATGTTCTATGGTGGGTCAGGAATTAATTTTCTCGACTGTACCATTACAAATTATTGCCAACTCAAGATTTTTCAAAATTGCCGCCATTTTGCAAAGTCAACTTTCAGTAGCCAAAGTCTAAGCGATTTATTTAATGTCAGTTTTGAACGACATGAAAATCACAAACATATGACATGAGTTTCATAAGTTAAGGTTCAAATAGATTAATCTTATTTGTGTTCCAGGCGGGGGGCAGTACGGAGACGTTTACGAAGCGGGCTGGAAGCGGTTCAATATTACTGTGAGTAATCGTAATGTTAATAGAAAGATGGGTAGTCGAAATGCGCTCAAAACGCACGGCGTAAGCGCCAAAGCGCTTAAAATGGGGGTATGAAACCTACACTCGGAAGCACAATTAATCCGCCATCCTATTTTTACTATTCATTGTGAAAGTATTCTTTATTTAAATAAACAGTTTTTACATTAATCAAGGAAGGAATTTAATGGTGGGCAGTTAATATTGCCTCTGGGTTTGTTTTGGTTGATTTTTGTCAAAAAGAAGAAGCAATTGTTACTTTTGTTTTCGTTTAATCGCAGTTACGATATGCCTTCTCACTTCGCTTTAGAAACTTTTAAAGTGACACCCCTCTTAAGCGTCGGGGGTTGAAAATGGTTAATCCTAAAATAAAAACAATTAACAAATGGATGAAAAAAAAACATCACACATCACAACATCAGCGATAAACATCAGTGATAAAAACAAGCTAAGATTTGAATACATGGAAAAAATTCAGCCTTTCCTCTATGTCCAGCCGTGGTGTAGGGGAAGAGCACACTACCCGGAGTGTCGAGGATCCGGGTTCGATTCCCGTGGTTGGCATTTATCTGGTTTTTTTCTGTGTATTCATGTTTCAGTGAGTTTATAAAAAATATAATTGATATTCACGGGAAAACCGTAAAAATAAAAAATTGGGAGAAAAAATACAAAAAGATACTCCTACTGAGATCATGAAAAAAACATCCTTTTTCCTTTTTAAACCAAGACGAAAAAGAGGGGTGTTATAAGTTTGACATGTGTATCTGTGGCATCATAGCTCCCAAACGGATGGACAGATTTCGGTGCGGTTTTTTTAATCGAAAGCTAGTTTAATCGAGATGGTTCTTAGCCACGTTACTTTAAAATCGGTTAACCCGTTTTTGAAATATTGAACTTTAAAATGGCAATGTCGGGGGTTTTTCAACATTTCTAAGTTGGTTAGGTTATGATTGATTTTTGTCAATTAGAAGAGCCAATGATTACTTTTCATTTCGTTCAATCGCAGTTACATAATCGCCATCATAGCTCTCAAACAGATGGATCGATTTCGATGCGTTTTTTTTTAATCGAAAGCTAGTTTAATCTATGTGGTTCTTAGCTAAGCCTCATTAAAATCGATTCACTCGTTTTTGAAATACAGAACTTTTTGTTCCGACAATTCACATAACACCCATTAGGTTTTATTGCCACACATATCCATATAATCTTTTACAGGTCGCCGTGAAAACTCTGAAAGACGACACCATGGCGTTGAAGGATTTCCTCGAGGAAGCTGCCATCATGAAGGAGATGAGGCACCGGAACCTCGTCAAACTCCTCGGCGTCTGCACGCGAGAGCCCCCGTTCTATATCATCACGGAGTTCATGTCTCGAGGGAACCTCCTGGACTACCTCAGGACTGGGAATAGGGCCAACATAGACGCTGTGGTCCTGATGTACATGGCGACACAGATCGCTTCCGGGATGAGTTATTTGGAGAGCAGATCGTTCATACACAGGTGGGTTGGTTGGGTCGTTGACGTTTCCAATATTCAGACTATCTCGTTTTGACTTACTGACAATTTTAACTAGTGGCTCATGAGCATATATCTGGGTTGTCGGTGCGGGAATGATTTGTGAAGCAGTCAATGCCTACTCTTTGGCTAAAGTCAAAGAGTAGGTACCTAAAGGTTTAGTGAAAAAAGTTTTTCCACAGGTTGGGCAAAAAGCAATCTTATTTCAATGTCATAAGCACTTTGACATGGAAAAACGTCTCTCAATTCAACTGTATTGTAAATAATTTAATTGGGTCAATCAACTTTTCATTGCCACTAGTTGCCATGGAGATGTCCCCCGGGTAACTCATCAAAAATATGATTTTCCAATACCCCACTCCCCCGAATGTCAGGATTTGCTTGCTTAGGACATCTCCTGCATGAAGGGATTGGCATATAACTGTCGAAACTCCTGACGTTTGATGAAGGAACGTTACGTGGACGTTAGAAAATCGAATTTTATATAAGTTATCCAGGGGACATTTCCATGGCAACGAGTGGCAAAGAAAAGTTGATTGACCTATTTACATAATGAAAGCAATTTACAATGACATTATATCCAAGCTAAAACTAATCAAGCTAAATTAAATCTATACAAGGCCCCCGTGGCATGTTGCCCAAAAGGCTGGCAGCGTTGCCTCGCTGAATAGCGATGCTGATTCTTTGAGAGAGAAAACTGCCAGCGTTTTGGTCACAAGTTGCGTCGACCAAGCGCTTTTGCAACTCTGAAATAAGCTTGTAAGCGCCGGGACCCCATGGACCCAATGTTTCAAACCCGACAGCAACAAAATTGTAGTTCGGACCGAGGGTCTGATATTTAGACATTTTCCTATTTTCTGCTTTTTTAATATATTTACTCTTTCCCGAATCATTCCTCCACCGGAAACCCCGATGTATGCTCATGAGCCACTAGTTAAAACTACGAAATAATTAAATTTTGCTTTATCATCAAACTGCCGACACGTTTCACAGCTGTTTCATTTCATCGAAAGCTATTTTCTGACCTTTTGATTTGAAAACAAACCTAACCTAAACCATAAACAATGAAATTATCCAGAAGTTATCCTGATTTTAGTGGAATAAAAGGGATCACTCACGTATATATATATATCAGGTATGCGAGAGAGCGCACGTCTTCTACACGCTTATTAAAATAAAATTTATCACTGCCCATTGCCGAGCGCGGCGCGCTGCAATGTAGATGAGCTACCTACTTATAAATACCTTAGTATAGTAGTTTGTAAGTATCTCAATGTAAGTAAAGTTTCTATATCTTCTTTTTGAGAAAAATAAACATCTTAAACCTGATACAAGTCGAGTTTAGCCCGACATGTTTCGAACTAATTCGTAGTCCTTCCTCTGGGTGCTCACGACCCAGTGGCAGCGAGACGCACACTCATGTCATGTATAAAAGTTATCCTGATTTTAGCAGAAAATAGCTATCGATGAAATGAAACAGGTCGGCTAGCACGCGCGCCATTTTGTCGCTTGTCGCTCAGTGCGTCCTTCACTGATTCCATCACTATGAAAGGGAAGCACTGCGCGACAAGCGACAAAATGGCGCGTGCTACATGTGCACTTATGGAACGATTGTCGACGATACAACGGAGTCCGTTTCAGCACTTTTGAAAGCACGTAATTACCCTCAGGGACCTAGCGGCCCGCAACTGCCTCGTCGGCGAGAGTCACCTCGTCAAAGTGGCCGACTTTGGACTCGCCCGTCTCATGCGGGACGACACGTACACGGCGCACGCCGGTGCCAAGTTTCCCATAAAGTGGACCGCCCCGGAGGGGCTGGCGTACAACACTTTCAGCACCAAGTCCGACGTGTGGGCGTTCGGGATACTGCTGTGGGAGATTGCTACTTATGGCATGTCGCCGTACCCCGGGGTCGATCTAGCTGACGTTTATCACATGCTCGAGAAGGTCAGTGGTGTTTTTTTGAGAATTAACCGACGTAATTCCATTACTTTTTCACCAGATACATCTCCTGCTCAATTAAAACGTATTTTCTCTTTGGATTTACACACTTGACACTTGACGTGACACTTGTCACTAATAAATACCTAGATAAATCCAAAAGGCAAAATCTGTTATATTTTTTGTGAACAAGTAGTGAGTACTACTTGTAAATTCTAACTGCCTACAAAAATTGCGCATTTGTAAGTTTAGTGAGTTGAATTCAGTTCGCGTCTCTATACAACTCCAGCTCAATTAAAACGTGCCAGTAAAGTAAAGTGTTCTGGTTTTGCTGTTCTAATAATTATTTTTTACACTTGTTTCTAAGTACGGTATTTTTTTTCTTTCTTTGTTTTTTAATGATAGGGTGAGGTTTCTTTGTTTAATTTATTTGTGGTTACCTACGTATTGTAAGAGCTAATGTAACTTGTTTTTAGAAAAAATGACTTTGTGCCAAGTTTCTTGCGGCGAATTCTTCTTGGCAATCATGGTCTTTCCGAAAGCGCTGGTAGACTCAAAAAAAAAATGACGTGTAAAAGAGCATTCAACTGCCTATTTGCTGAATAAAATTTTGAATTTGAATTTGAATACTTAATCCTTTATCTGGCAGAACTAAAAAGATAAATCCTGAATTCAGGTCTCCTCTGAATTTATATCTTGTCACTAAAGACATGACAGTAATTTAAATCCAGTATGGCGACCATCAGACGCCATATTGTGAAAAATAAAAAAAATAAAGTCGACAAACTATATCAAGTGGGGTATCAATGAATAGATATTTGAAAATCAGCTTTAGGTTTCTTTAATCATTTTTTATTTTGAGTGACTGTTTAGGATCTACGAGGGCTGTTTGATAAGTACCCGTTTATGGAAAAAATACGTTTTATTTTGTATATATGCATTTATTTTTCTACGTACTAAGCTTCTATAAACCATCCAAAAAGTATGATTTTGGAAAGTCATTAAAATAGGCCTCTGTGGCGGCAGTGACTTCGTCATTTGATCAAAATCGCTTGCCACCGAGCCATTTTTTTAGGTTGTGAAACAAAAAGAAATCGCATGGGGCCAAATCTGGAGAATACGGGGGGTGAGACAATAGTTCGTAGCGTAACTGTGCTAATTTAGCCGTCACAACTCTGGACGAATTAGCCGGGGCGTTGTCGTGATGAAACAGTACTTTTTTCTTTTTTAAATGGGGTCGTTTGTCCTTCAACACGGCGTCAAATTCATTCAATAAATTGGCATAGTACTGCCCTGTTATTGTTTTACCCTTTTCTAAATAGTCAATATGTATAATAACCTGCGAATCCCAAAAAACGGTCGCCATGACCTTTCCAGCCGATGGGACGGTTTTTGCTTTCTTTGGAGCAGGTTCACCCGGTAAAATCCACTGCTTCGACTGCTCTTTCATTTCCGGGGTGTAGTGGTGGACCCACGTTTCGTCCACGATCACGAAACGACGCAAAAACCCCTTCGGGTTACGTTTGAACACGGCCAAACACTGCTCCGAGGTAGTCAGTCGGTTCCGTTTTTGCTCCTCCGTGAGTAAACGCGGCACCCACCTCGCCGATTCTTTCTTCATACCCATTTTTTCTTCTAATATGTGTTGTACCCTCTCGATTGAAACGTTTACAGCATCAACGATTTCTCGAAGTTTAATTCGGCGGTCGGCTAAAACGATATTTTCAATTTTCTTAACCATATCGTCTGTAGTCACCTCAACTGGCCGGCCTGGGCGATCCTCATCAAAGACGGTTGTTCTCCCCCGCTTAAACTCGTTATACCAATATCTGACGGTTGTCATAGAAGGAGCACATTCATGGTAAACCGCTTGCATTGGCATGTTACAGCTGTTTCGTCAGTTTTGTTTGCCCCCGCCTGATTTTTGCTGTCAGAATTCAGCTCCTTGCCCAGTATTATTCCTACCTGCGACATACCAATCCAATTCAATTTTGAATCATCTCATCAGAAAACAATAAAGTTTATAATAACAACATCGTTTTACTTTGAACGTATTGTATGCAAAACAACTGTCCAATGTTGATAAACAGTCACAATACAGGATGTTTGTTAGCAATACTTCGATCTTTTCATTGAAAAACACCTTTCAACCAACCTAACCAACTTAGAAATGTTGGAAAACCCCCGACATTGTTATTTCAAAGTTCAATATTTCAAAAACGGGTGAACCGATTTTAGTGAAACTTAGCTAGGAACCGTCTCGGTTAAACTAGCTTTTGATTTAAAAAATACCACGTTTGGGAGCTATGATGCCATAGACATACACAGACACAGATACACAGGTCAAACTTATAACACCCCTCTTTTTCGTCGGGGGTTAAAAATAAGTAACAGCAAGTAACAATTAAATAACAATGACTTTTAAATATTTGCGTTGTTTAATGATAATTTAATTTACAATGACGTTAAATCCAATCTAAAACTTAAAACTAAATTAAATCTAAATAAGGCCCCCGTGGCATAGTGCCCAAAAGGCTGGCAGCGTTGCCTCGCTGAATAGCGATGCTGATTCTTTGAGAGAGAAAACTGCCAGCCCTTTGGTCACAAGTTGCATCGACCAACCGTTTTTGCAACTTCGCAATAAGCCTGTAAGCGCCGGGGCCCCATGGACCCAAGGTTTCAAATCCGACAGCAAAATATTGATTTTTATGTTGTTATGATTTTATATGTAATGGTCTAATGGTCATTTATTTATATAAAGCGTTTTTCAATAAAAAGATTTGTCAAAATTGTTTTCTTCTTTTTAATGCTAAAATGAATGTAAGTATGGGTGCAAAGTTTTAAGGGGTTGATAGCCGAGGTATTTTTAAACATTCTTTTCAATCATGTACTAAATGACATGTGGTTACACTAGCTTATGCCGGCGACTTCGTACCCGCATAAATATCCCGTTTATACTCTATCCCGTGGCAATTTTAGCAAATCCGTCCTAGCGTCTATATCATGATATCATAAGTCCTCTTTAATGCGTTTAGAATCCGTAAGTAAGAGCATTACGACAATCAGTTTCCATCTTTAAAAACCAGTACAATTTAAAAATAGGCCTCAATTAAAAAAAAAAGTCAATCCTAAATGACAGTTCGGTATGTTTGTTTATGATTTTAAAAGAAACCGTCAAATTAGTGACAGGTTTGTTATGCCTTCGGCTTCTGAATCCGTCTTAGAGTACTTCTTATTTGTGTGCAGATAAAGTAATGTATGCAACTCTACATAATTATTATTAGGCCCTCTTTCAACATGAAACTACCGTGAGACTCAATCATAGTGAAATAAACGGATCACTCACGTATGTCAGTTGCGCCGAGTAGCCGTGCGTGGCGTGTTCTCCCAGAGGAAGGACTACGGATTAGTCCGAAACAAGTGGAGCTATACTCGACTGACATACGTGAGTGATCCGTTTATTTCACTAGGCCCCCTTTACTTGGCAAAGTATCTCATAAGATACATAGGCAGTACATAGCACAAATGTCGCCTATGATTTTATCTGCTGTTCAAAATTATGTCATAATCCAAACGTAAACATAAACCAAATTAACTGAATGTCAAATATCATTAGCAATAGAAGTTCACTTGAAAGATTTTTGTTTTGAACCTACATTAATATATCTATAGCAATCTTTTGTATTTTTATTTTATTACACATTTTTAGTAGATATTAAATCAGAAGACACTAGAATTCAGGATTTCTCTTTTCAGTTCTGCTAAGTAGAGCGTTATATCACTCGTGTGATCCTATTATGAAACTCGGCTTTGTCTCGTCTCACAAAACCACACTTCCGTCTTAAGGCCGCTCATTACCTATGTAACAATTGCAATAACTAGAGCATTGTTTTGTTCTGCCTCCAATCTACACTCTATTATACAAAGTATCAGCAGGAAGTTGATTATTGGCTAGCTCGATTATTTGGCTCGAACTCGAAGCCGGCGCAAGGCGCTAGTCTCATAACAAACCGAATGGCGGGTGTTTATAAACTCGGCACGCCGGTGCCACAACACAGTTACTTAAGCTGTTGGGTAATGCGATCGGTAACAATCAAAAGCTTACGTACACGCGAAACTATTACATACCTAGTAGATGCTAACTGTGGTCTGGGTTACCCCGTGCGGGGTTAGGGTGAGATGGGCCATTAGCCCTATACGCAAAATTCAAAATCCAAAATTCTAAATTTTATTCAGCAAATAGGCAGTTGAATGCTCTTTTACACGTCATTTTTTTTTAGTCTACCAGCGCTTTCGGAAAGACCATGATTGCCAAGAAGAATGCGCCGCATGAAACTTGGCACAAAGTATTTTTTTCTAAAAACAAGTTACATTAGCTCTTACAATACGTAACCACAGATAAATTACACAAAGAAACCTCACTCTGTCATTAAAAAATTAAGAGAGAAAAAAAAACACCGTATTTCAGAAACAAGTGTAAAAAGTAATTATTAGAACAGCAAAACCGGAACACTTTACTTTACTGGCACGTTTTAATTGAGCTGGAGATGTATAGAGACGCGAACTGAATTCAACTCACTAAACTTACAAATGCGCAATTTTTGTAGGCAGTTAGAATTTACAAGTAGTACTCACTACTTGTTCACAAAAAATATAACAGATTTTGCCTTTTGGATTTATCTAGGTATTTATTAGTGACAAGTGTCACGTCAAGTGTCAAGTGTGTAAATCCAAAGAGAAAATATGCAAGTGTACATTTTCTCTACCAGATTATTGTATTTAACTATTAGAACATCACCTGTCATTTTCTAACACTTTTATCAAGAGCTTACGTCAGCATTATTAAAATCGCCTAAAAAATAAATAAGTCTCTTAAAAAAATTTCAAATCAATGATGGCTGCTGAAATGTACTTATTCAAGACAGCTAAAAGTAACCACAGTTTTTAACCGACTTCAAAAAAGGAGGAGGTTCTACGTTCCACTGCATGTTTTTTTATTTTTATGTATGTTCATCGATTACTCCGTCAATTGTAGACCGATTTACAAAATTATTTTTTTATTCGAAAGTGTATACTCCTGAGGTGGTCCCATTGTCACCAAGTCATGATCTGATGATGGGATCCTAGGGAAATCGAGGGCAACCCTCAAATTTTACAGGCACGTACTATGTGTTTCATATGTTTTCTAAAGTTATTTAAGTATTTGCGTCTGGTAGTCATCATCTCATGATGATAAGCTGATGATGGAAGGTACAACTCCTTAGCGGTTAGGAGGTGGAGGATAATTCTGAAAATGTTAAATCATTATTCGAAAGGGTATACTCCTGAGGTGGTCCCACTGTCACCAAATCATGATCTGATGATTGATGGGATCTCAGGGAAATCGAGGGCAACTCTCAAATTTTATAGGCACGTATCATGTGTTTCATATATTTTTAAGGCTATTCAAGTATTTGCGTTCGGTAGTCATCATCTCATGTTGATGAGCTGATGATGGAAGGTACAATTCCTTAACGGTTAGGAGTTGGAGGATAATTCTGAAAATGTTAAATCAACGTAAAATTGTGAAATAATTTTTTTTAACAAAAAAGTAAAACCGCCTTCAAAAAAAAACGTAAAATAATGATAAATAAATAAAATGAAATAAAATGCGAATGCGTTTATTTCGGACAACAGAAACTAAAGCCTAAAGTTTCATGGCCTAGCACTAAGCAGCAGACATATGAAGTCGGTGCTTCATTCAAAGAATATTCCGCTCGCACCGCACCGACTTCATATTTCTGCTGCTTAGTGCTAGGCCATAAAACTTTAGGCTTTAGTTTCTGTTGTCCGAAATAAACGCATTTTATTTTGTTTTATTTATTTATCATTATTTTAGAGGATTATTTTACGTTTTTTTTCTAAGGTTTTTTTTTTAAGGTGGTTTTATAATTTCTAACGAATTCATCAATAGCTTAAAATTTTATTAACTTATCAGTTATATATCCCTAATTTAAACACACGCGGCCTCGCGTTTTACAAGTAGTATTCAGTAATTTCTAACTGCCTACAAAAAATTGGCCACTTGTAAGTTTTGTGATTTTACAGGGTAATTACCATGTTCCCGTACTGGCCTACATGTCAGAATAGTTTATGCGACTGATAAATAAGGAGGGTAATTGGAACACGGGGGTGGTTTTATAAAACGAGGCGAAGCTGAGTTTCATAGTAGGATCACACGAGTTTTTTAAAGCCTAATTATGTAGATACTGATGCAAACCTACTCTGTTGTAAAACTATCATATTAGGCTTGACAATTGATCAACAGTTACAGGTCTAGTGATTTTATTTCCACAGGTTAGGCAAAAATCAACCTTATGTCAATGTCAGTACTAATATCGCTCGTGGCGAACACGTTGCGTGATCGCCTCAATACAAAACTCGCTCGCAAATCGCCAGTGTGAGAAGGCTGTTATTTCTAGTTTCACTAGAGAAGTCTCTGTACCATTAATTTTGTATGACACTTAGACCTCTGGCTAACACAATAGCACCATCTATGAACTGAAAGAAAAAAACTAATTTAGATGGCGCTATTGTGTTAGCCAGAGGTCTAAATGTCATACCAAATAAATGGTACAGAGACATCTCCGTAGTAGAACTAGCTACAGCAGGCTTATTATTTCAAAGGAACGCGACATCGTATAGACACTAGCAGTCCTCTTGTTTTTATGGCCCTTGATCTAGAGATATACCTTATAAGATGCCTGGTCTGGTGCGATGTCAGGCCATTCCCCTGCATACGCGGCCATTTTGTTTCGCCATCTTGATTTTCCCCGTGATTGCTGGGAGCGCCACCTACCAGGTGGCTCCGTGAGCCCTCCTCTGCTCCATGCGGCAGATGTGTCCAGCTCGGTCCTATTTTAACCTAGCAGGCTGTCTCCACGTCAGCTATGCGTGTTTCCGACCGTGGTGTTCCGGATTCCTTGAGTCTTGCCTTTCTAGGGTTCCGTAGCCAAAGTGGCAGAAACGGAACCCTTATAGTTTCGTCATGTCCGTCCGTTCGTATGTCACAGGCATTTTACTCGAAAACTGTATGACGTATATTGATGAAATTTGGAATGTAGGTGTCTTGTAGAAGCCGCTACTTAGTTCGGTAGTTAAATAATAAATATGAATATTTTAGAGGGGGACTCCATACATGGAACAAAAGTTGAAACTAAAAATTCAGCAAATAATGGCTCTGAAATTAGAATAAATAGTGTGCTTCCTCTCCCTGTTATTTAAATAAGAAATAAAGAATAATTTTACAATAAATTGTAAAAATAGGGTTGGGCATTATTGGCCCCTATTCACCAACTTTACAATTGTCAGTTTTCAATGACAATTCGGTGTTAACTGCTGTCTTGAGAGCTTTTGTTTTAGCGCGCTACATATTGTCAAAGAAATGTAGTTCGAATTGTCATATGAAACTGAAAATTGTAAAGATGGTGAAACAGGGGCCTGATATTTATATTCATTTTCTCAAACATTGTCGGAAATGTTGTCATTTTACTCGAAGTAACAGAACACGAAGGGCCTTGTTGACGGCCGCATTACAATGCAGGCGTGATTACCTGTCCATAAATCGGATTGCTGGACTGTTTTTCATTTGTTTTTAACTTTTTAAAATGTAAAATAGACCATGGAAACATTGAGTGACATGTCTCATTCAGCCAAACCGGTGACTGTATGCAGGCATTCTATTCGAAATTTAACATTTTTATCAATGTCTTAAATAGCTTGGCAGTATTAAAAAGAAAAATACACTTTTTTATTTAGAAAAAAAAGGGAATTTGGCGGGAAACCGATGAGAGTGGATCTTGTTGTTAATTGAATTTTAGTTTCTGTGCTTAATGTTGTTTGGTGGATAATAAAGATAGTGTGTTATACAACAAATTGACGTGAAAGTGCCCAGCAAATGAAGAATTCAAGTGAAAACGCGTATTCCCTCTGTTTGTGACCCCCAAATATCCGCCGGCTGCTGCTCGCCGTAGCTCGTCGTAAAGTACACTATCGCTTTACGGAAGGCATGAGCAGTTGACAGGATGTGACTAGGACAGACTGACACAACTCTGACGGTGACAGGACTTTAATATACAGAAATTTACAAAACACATCAGACGTGGCGTATGGACTCAGTTCCTTTGCCTATCCCTTATGGGATGAATAAAATAAAAATAAAAAATTAGAAAAAAAAAATGGCGGGAATGAAATCATAGGTAAACAAGTACCTAAGTCTCGATTTATTTAAAGTTATGCAAGTTATATTAATTTAATAGTTTTTAGTGACAAAATCGTGATCATTTGTTGTATAGAAGTCCACCATGATGAAAATCAGAGGAGAACTATTAACTAAAGCAAACTGCTTAGTACCACTTAAATTTCAATGGAAATATTTAGTCGTTGTGAAACTATTATTAAATAGGGGTAAGGAAATTAATGAATTTAGTTTGTTAATAAGTATTTTTAATTAAATTAAATATATTAATAATGACTCAGATATTGTAATGTTTTGCAGTAAATAATATTTAAGACACTGCCATAATTATAGTAACAACAATGGCAGTTTTGGCTCGATGTATTACAACAGTTAATTATTAATTAAAAATTCCTTATTTCCTCTTAATGTATGAGAAAAAATCTATATCTGCCACGGCTGGAATAGCAATTGCTGGACTCGTACTTATTAAAAACACTCACCTGCGGTTCGTGTTTTTATACTAAGTTCTCGCTCCAGCAATTGCTCACTTCCCATACCTGGGCATTAATCTACTAATCCAGACTCTAGTTGGGTGAAGTAAGGAGCGAAATAGAAATACAATTTCCCCAATCTATGTCATATTTAATAATTAAAAAATAAGCGAAACATAACATTGCATTATCAAAATAGCCAACCTTTAAAAGCCGAGCTCGGTATGGTGGCCGCTTGCCCATACAAAGTGTTTAGAATAACTTGTGCCGAAATAAAAAATATGCTATTCTCTAAGTTTATTCATGGCTTTCGGCGTTGAAGTGTCAAATCGGTTGTCATTTACCCTGTTATTCATAAATCTGTTTTAACTAAAATGCCGTTAAAGTTCGTTTGTCCTTTTTTGTCACATTGACATTTCCGTTAGTAAGAAGAAGACAAAACCTATTTTAGCTAATGGAGGCTTGAGTGACGTTTATGAATAAGGGCATTATTGTTTAAAAGTGAGCGCTCGAGACTGCGTAAGAGAATAATACTACAGGACTCACGGTATTACTCAAATATACCTTAACGAACTAAATCGTTTATAAATCTTTGGTATATTTTAACTGTAACGTATGAGCAAAATCGCCACAAGAGTAATGTTGTTTTCGTAACATTCTCGACTGCAAAGTACACATTTTTTCAGTTTAGGCGGTTCAGTTTAGACGAGGCCTGCTAAATGGTCGAAATACTTTTTATAAGTAATGTCTGAGGGTGCATGTCTGGCCATTGGCCCAATCTAATTTAAGCTTAAGGCGAAAACAGTACTTAATAGTAGAACTAAACATCGTAAAAAAAAAGATTCCGACGAATTGAGAACCTCCTCCTTTTTTTGAAGTCTGTTAAAAAGGGTTATAGTTTGAAGCGAAGCGAATTATTTCTATAAGTAATACTACTTATTAATGGTTCAATCACATTTAGTTTTTTTTTACATTTTCGGTATTTTATACTTTGATCTTCACACTAGACATTTACATATTAAACCCAATGACATTTCCTTAACAAAATCACTGGGAAATGGCGCTAATAGGGATACGGCGCGCGAGGGGGCGGATACGGCGCGCGCGGGGAGAGGGCATTATACTTCGCCACGCTCAAGGTCATTGGAAACTGTTTTCGCCTTAATTTTTTGTCTCTTTTGCACTGTAAGCTATAAAATGTGCTGAGTAAAGCCGGACGATTATCCATAGGTACTTAGCTAGCTGGTATTCATTTGTATGGGCAAGCGGCCATGTTATACCGAAATATTTATACATAGTTACAATTTTAATCTTACGATACTAATTGTACGGTGACAATGAAAATACTATTTTGGCGCACAAATTGAAAGCATCAATCGCTGCTGTATTAGACACGGAATATAGTTAGAATTCATAAATGACACTAGTTTATTTATAGTTATATAGTATTCGAAAAACAAAATGGTCGACAATTCCGTTTTCCGCAACGATTTTACGTTCTAACCGTATTTTAAATATCTTATTACGTCGCAAAAGGAACACAGTAGAGTCATCAGCAAAAGTTGCTAAACAAGCTCTTATGTCTATGACAATAGAGCCGTGCTTGGATCACTGTGACCGCTTCGGTTGCTCAGCAACATTTGCTTCTGACTATGCCAGTGATAGGCGAAGCAGGGATTGCGATAAAAATGCAGCAACCGCTTTATATTAACTTAAAATACAGTTCCTAATATACGTACTACACAGTTCAAACATTCGACACAAGTTTAGGTCTTAACGCATTCAGTGCTGGCAACGCATATATGCGTTTTGGTGCATGCATCTGAACTGGTGCGTTTGCGGCACCTGAAGAAGTTTCGTGCCTGACAGCCGGCACATTAACACGTTCTATGTCCCAGTGTTCCACTGATGGGACACTGTACTGCTTCCCAGGAGTCTGTGCTTCGACTATTGGGACACACTTTAAAACATAAGTGTTATTCTCTAAAGGCTATATTCATGGTTGTTTCAGCGTTGAAGTGACAAATCGGTTGTCATTTAGTTGATATCATGGTGATATCATGAGGTTTTAGACTACCGACTAGATATTTGACCTGGAGACCCTATACATCTCCAGCTCAATTAAAACGTGCCAGTAAAGTAAAGTGTTCTGGTTTTGCTGTTCTAATAATTATATTTTGCACTTGTTTCTAAAATACGGTTTTTTTTTTCTCTCTTTATTTTTTAATGATAGAGTGAGGTTTCCCTGTGTAATTCATCTGTGGTTACGCATTGTAAGAGCTAATGTAACTTGTTTTTAGAAATAAAATGACTTTGTGCCAAGTTTCTTGCGGCGCATTCTTCTTGGCAATCATGGTCTTTCCGAAAGCGCTGGTAGGCTCAAAAAAATGACGTGTAAAAGAGCATTCACCTGCCTATTTGCTGAATAAAATTTTGAATTTTAAATTTTAATTTAAATTTACCAAAAAATCACGTGTATTTTTTTTTTTTTGAGGTAATAGTCAGTGATAAAAATGTCTTGGTAAAGGACCTTTGACTTTTTTCTTTGGATGAAAAAGAAAATGGCGCTGAAATTCCGGAAAAAATTTGACCCACGTTGGAATAAACCGGGAGAGAAGAGCGAGTCAAGGTCACACGCCCGCCATTTATCAGTTTAAATTTCCCTCGTTCGACGAAGAAAAAAATGTCGCAATCTCAACACACCCCCTTCGAACCTCACGTGATTAGTGAACCATGCCTTAGAGAATAACACTTCTGTATGCACAGTATAGACAAGTGACTTCGTTAGACCGATTTGTATGTGGACAATGAACGTGATAAATAAAAAATAAAATTCTAAAACGGGATAAACTGGTGTGACTGACAATAATACAGTTAATTCGGTACCGATCGCAGATTCCTAAAAAAAAAACTACTTATCCTAAATTTCGGACGGGGAAACTCGAAAATCACTCTAAATACGACTCTTAATAGAACTAATTCTTCAATAACATATCCTGAAGCGTTAAAACTCCATGTTTCACAATTCATACCAATAGAGCTGACGAACCGGGTGTCGATTATCGGTACTTAGTATTTATCTTCGCTCGTGTATTATACAGTTTCTGGGTGTGATTAAAAAAAAAAGCAAGCTGATCGGTTCTTAAAGAGCTGTAGGGCTGTTCATGGTATACTCGTAATTATCTTTTGTGACGCTATTTGTGGATGGCTACTGTGTACTAAATATGTCTACTAATTAAAAATCTATAGCCCGCTACTTAACTAGCAAGATAATTTTTACAAGTTGCATTACACTTCAACAATCGAACGACTACATATAACTATCGTTCGCTTCACACCCTGTAATTTACTACGTTTTTATCTACCTCTATAACGCTGGAATTTTAAAGTCTAGTGGTTTACCTAGTGAGTTTTCGTTATGATTCATTTGTGGTTACGTATTGTAAGAGTTTATTAAGATTTAGTTTCTTGCGACGCATTCTTCTTGGCAATCATGGTCTTTCCCAAAGCGCTTGTAGACTCGAAAAATGACGCGTAAAAGAGGAATTCAACGCCTGGTTACTGAATAAAATGTTGTCTGTAATGCGACTTGCGTAATTTTTCTTACAAGTTCAGGTTCGGGGTTAGGAATAGATGTTAAGGAAAACTAAGGGCTCGCAATCATGTCAAATTGCGTCACGATAAAGAAAGCCAATCGCCCTAAGATATCTCAGCATAACACGAGCCTCTTCTGTGCAGCTACTTAGTTTTAAACATTTTAACAGTCCCCGTACATAATGTTGAAATTTCCTCTCAAGTCCAAGCAAATTACTTCAATCACAAGTCTGTGCTCCCCATATGGGTCACTAAAAAATCACCAGGCACGCACTCGAATAGTACAATATCTTATTGAATGCTGCTGTCCACCTGGTTTGAAAACTATTGTAAAAGTAAGGCTGAAGTTAACATATTATTTAAATCAAAAGAATCCCTTTAACATATACGCCATTCCGTATAGGGCCATTTTGACCCATATGTAGGGCATGGAGTTGTGAAACTAGTTCGTCATGACCCGTATATGGGCAACTGGACTGTGAAGGTGTTAAATGACCGAAATTTAAGGCACAAACAAAAATATTCACGGGACCTGTGAACCTGCTGATCGCTTCAACGGCATTTGAACACTAATCAAAGTAAAGTGCATAGTTCGATTAAAAAGTACTACTTAATACTCAACTCAGAGGTTCCCAACGTTACCACGCGCGCTTTGGATAATTTAGTGAAATTCGTAATTATTGATTTTGATGCCACGCGCCCCCCTTAAAGCCCTCTCCAAGTCTCCCGTCGGTTGGAAGCCCATGACTTAAGTCTTTCTTTATCGCGAGTCGTGTCAAAAACAATAAATTCACGTTCCATGTTGTCGTGTGCGGGCCGCAACTTTAATACGCTCGCCGTCGTCGAATAAAATGTTTAAATAACAATCGCCTCGTTTACTTTTTCATCGAAATATAAACTTTCCGCCGCCGGGGCCTCGCTTTAAACGCCACTCGCGTACGCCGCGGACGCGTCGACTATCAGACTAAAGTTTTACTAGCAGTGTTGCGCGTCTGTGCACAGGTGCTTTTTGCACAGCGTGCACTGCGGGCGGCTGACGGCTATGCGTGAGAATATCTCTGATGCTGACAGCTCCTTGCTGAGTTTGCTGCACATCGTGTAGGATACTGTCTTCTTGGAGAAGTCCTTGGCCGGCACGCAGGTTCGGGCGCGGACCGGGCCGATCTCCTGTCCGGTTTCAACTAGAAATAATGTTTAGCTGTCAATCCCTCCTGTCGTAAAGTTCAGCGATGTAAACACACTTGAACACGGACCGACCGCCCTCTGGACACCGAATGTCAGGGCGAACGTTTCCGAAACGCGTATGCTCATTGGCACCTATAAATCTTGCTAGCCTCGAATCGTGGCTCACTTTCGACCAGGTGACAAGCGAGATGACAAGCTATGAAACCATTCAGACGCATTCCCCCGGCCCGCTCACCGAGGCTTTGACTTTCCATGTAAATTATAGAAGATGCGGTGTCCAGAGGGTGGTTAGTCCGTGACGATCAAAGACGATCAGGGTAGTTAACGGAGTTGCTTTGGCACATTTCAGTTTGTACTTTCTTTACACTGACGGTGTAAATACTTGAAATCTTTTGGGCGTGCGGCGCGTGTTTTTGTAACAATGCTACTGTAACTATTTATGTCATGGACGAGGAATACTTACTGTATAGAGCTAGCGCGACTGGCCGCGACTTTGTTTGGCGTGCGAGATTATATTACCCTTACAGAAAAGGACGGGCGATACCTAGCCGCACTGTGAGTTGTGCTAGACCTACTGTGCGGCCATGGCACTCACACAGACATCAAAGCTTCATGGCCACAGGCTCACTCACACACACACACGTGTTGAAGTATCTATTTTCCAATGTATTGTTTACCTCTTATCACAAGACTGGTTAGAGAATTTCAGACGAAAAACTATGAAGGTAAATTAAATATTGGATCAAGATTTATTCGTCCTCAATGCCCGGAAATGTCTAGTGACAATTTACTTTACGCGTTCATTGCCGAAAGCAAAATCAAAGACCACGGATCAACTACCCTTTGGACACCGCATCTTCTATAATTTACTTAGAAAGTCATTACGAAAAAAGCCGCGGTGAGCGGGCCGGGGGAATGCGTCGCGATTGGTCCATAGCTTGTCATGTCGCTTGTCATCTGGTCGAAAGTGAGCCGCGATTCGAGGCTAGAGAGATTTATAGGTGCATATGCGTTTCGGAAACGTTCGCCCTGACATTTGGTGTTCAGAGGGTGGTTGGTCCGTGGCTAAGACACATGCTCATGAGGTCTGGATACTTAAACATCTACAAAGTTCTTAATACCAGTGGCCTTATTGTCTAATGTCAAAGTAAAGTCTCGACTCACCCAGCTTAGCCGACTCGGATGTGATAACGATACACAAGAACGCCATTCCGGGTATGTAACAATCGATGTTTGGAACCTGCGAACAAGCGTGTTTATATGAGAAATAATATTTGGACGCCGGATAACCACATACTGAATATACAGATATGCGAAGCTGCAACAATGTTTGCTTGCGGAATTACACATCGACGGTACTCTGACTCAACCTTAGGTTCGCGGTCCAGAGTGGTTATTCCGATTTCGTCAAAGTTTAGATACGAGGTTGAGTCAGAGTACCGTCGATGTTGTATAGGTGAATTCATAAGTGCCAGCCAAAGATATACATACATATGAATAGGAAACGGGTATGTTACTAACCGCGCCCGACTTGAAGATTCATAAAAATCTGCTACTATCGCTAGTATCAAGTGAGGTCTATGTGTCATTCTACACCAATGAGAGAAGCTACTGGCCTATGATTGGTGGAGATTGACTGGTAGACCTCACTCGATACTAAGACTCCTCCTTCTGACAGTTCTTTTCAAACAACTCTATGAAAGTGACGCGACGACTAACTGTTTGCTTTTCAAACTAATACGTAATAAATAATATATACGAGGTTGAGTCAGTATCGTCGATAATTTTACTATGTAATATCTTAAGTGTCAGCCTTGTGAAACAACTCTGGCCCCGTGACAGAATAAAAAATAAGCTAACGCCCTATCTTCGGCTTTGAAACCTTGGGTTCATGAGGTCCCGGCGTTTACAAACTTATTTCAGAGTTGCAAAAGCGATTGGTAGATGCAACTTGTGACCAAAGCACGTCTCTGGTGGAAACGCAGCCTTAGGGTGGTAAGAGATTGCCTCGGCCGACTATACTATACAGTCAAGGTCATACATAATTCAAATTCAAATTCAAAATTCAAAATTTTATTCAGCAAATAGGCAGCTGAATGCTCTTTTACACGTTCTTTTTTTTTAGTCTACCAGCGCTTTCGGAAAGACCATGATTGCCAAGAAGAATGCGCCGCAAGAAACTTGGCACAAAGTATTTTTTTCTAAAAACAAGTTACGTTAGCTCTTACAACCTCACTCTGTCATTAAAAAATTAAGAGAGAAAAAAAATACCGTATTTTAGAAACAAGTGTAAAAAGTAATTATTAGAACAGCAAAACCAGAACACTTTACTTTACTGGCACGTTTTAATTGAGCAGGAGATGTATAGGGTCTCCAGGTCAAATATCTGTGCAAATACAAATTACAAAGGGATGTATAGGGTCCCAGAATTAATACTATAATATAATACTTAATCTAAATGGCTTAGAGATGTATAGTCTCTAGGGTCAATTTAAACTAAATAAAAAATCAGCAGAGGTGTAAAACGCCTCCACGGTCAAATGATAAGTATAATAATACATATACATACATAAACTGGAGATGTATATGGTCTCCAAATGTCAAATAACAAAAATTTATGAAATATACATTTCATGTCATATGTTTACATTTTGAGAGTTACAAAAATATGAGCTGGAACTAGGTGGCTATGTATTGTATTCTTGTAACATTGTGCTAATTGATTTCTGACGACCGACTAGCCTAGTGGTTAGAGACCCTGACTATGAAGCTTGAGGTCCCGGGTTCGAATCCCGGTCGGGGCAGATGTTTGTATGATGAATATGAATGTTTGTTCTCGGGTCTTGGATGTTTAATATGTATATAAGTATGTATTATAATATATATATTTATCTATATAAGTATGTTTATCCGTTGTCCAGTACCCATAGTACAGGCTTTGCCTAGTTTGGGACTAGGTCAATTGGTGTCAAATTGTCCCGTGATATTTATTTATTTATTTATTTTACCTTGACTGTAGGTGCAATCAGCGACAGATGTAGCTAAGCAACCGAAGCTGTCACAATGATCTGCACAAGCTCTTATGTCTAATTATAGGTACAGATAACAGAGCCGTGCTTAGATCATTGTGAACGCGTCTCGGTTGCTCAGCAACTATTGCTCCTGACTGTTATGTACTCAATAGTCGTGTCAATAAAATAATAACTAAAAAAACACTCAGAGTTAAATAGTTACTATTCCGGGTACCTTTTTCTCGTAGATGTTTTTTTTTTGTCAAAATGAAAATGTTTGTATAAATTATACTTTCACTATTTTTTTTTGCAAGTGTAACCGAAAATATTTTACATGGGCGACTTACTATCAAAGCTACTGAACCGTGACCCACTCTGGCACCTTGTCGTAGAAAATGTCATGTTGACGTATTGTGAGAACGTTCTGCGGTGGGTCAGGAATCAAAAAGTCAGGTTAATTAAGGTTAGGTTTATTTTACCTTTCCCTAAAGGTTGATATTTTCAGCATAATTTTATCTAGGACGAATATGGTTAATGTACGCGAGAAAATTAGACCCTTAAAATTTACATTAGTGACTACATGAAAAAGAAACGTCAAACGTCGCATGTTCGAGCAATGTGTTCTCCCTATGATGGTATATGGAGCTGAAACATGGACGCTCACCAGGCAATTGATACACCAGATGCAAGTTACTCAGAGAGCTATGGAGAGAGCTATGTTGGGCATTACTCTTCGCGATCGGGTACGAAATACCGAAATCCGTAGAAGAACGGGACTAACCGACATAGCAAAAACAATAGCCGTAAGGAAGTGGAGGTGGGCGGGTCACATATGCCCCAGGCCTGATGGAAGATGGGGAAGGAAAGTGCTGGAGTGGAGACCACGGACTGGGCCCAGAAATGTAGGAAGGCAGCCCGCGAGATGGGCTGACGATCTCACACAGGTTGCACGGAGGGACTGGATGCGAAAAGCACGTGACCGCACAGCTTGGAAGAAAATGGAAGAGACTTATACTCAGCATTGGGTAGTAATAGGTTGAAGAAGAAGAAGATGAAGAAAGAGAAACTGGCTAATCCTGCCCCTAAGCAGCAGGGCTTGCACTGTTGTGTTCCGGTGTGGCGAGTAACACAGCCGGTGTAGTTACGGACACAAGAGGCATTTCATATTAGGTCTCTGGGTTGGGAACGCCCCGCTAACCCCCCGAGGTTGCGGGTGTCTATGGGCAGGGGTGATCACTTACCATCAGGTGACCCAAATGCCCCCAAACCGGAAGAGCTTAAAAGAAAGTACTCACAGTTATGTTGGCAAAGTCTGGATGGTCAGGGTCCCAGCAGCCGGGGTGGTCGAATGAGAGGCAGTTGTAACACTGGATGCCCTTCGTACTCGGCGATACAAATTTCTTCGTCTTCACCTTCTTGTGTTTGCCTGTGACAAGTCGTATATGTACTGCCTTAGGCTACATATAGTTTACAGGGAGCGAAACTTTGGTGCCCACGACAGGGGTATGACATCAAGCTACATATAGTGTTTTTATATGGGTTGTATTTGTCATTTGAGTTGAGACCGCCAGTACTTTTAAAAAACGTATTTAAATGTCATTGTAAACGATAATAAAAAATATTACTCCTGCTGTTTAACAGCAAAATCAAGTGTTACAGAAAAACATTTGATAACTTGGAAAATGGGAACTTAGCCGATTGCATTTAAGAATCATTAGGGGGTCGCATTGTTGTTTATATAAAACATACATCACATGTTTGCGCTAATGTCAAAATTTGTGACGTTCCTACAAGCTCACAGTAAAACAGAACTGTCACACGAATAGCAGAAACAAGCACACAATCAACAGACCCTGTGCATTTTGTACAGACTTAATGTTAGACTTTTGAAAATCTCCATTCCCTTCCTGCTCTGAGATATAAAAGCATAATTTAAATGAAATTGCGTGATCATGAATAACTTCACCGTCACCAAAGTTTCGCTCCCTGGTAATGTAATAAAAATAAATTCACATCAATATTCAATGACTTTCCATTAACACAAGGAGATCGCATCGCATCGCTGTCAACGGAACAACACAGCTGTGCTTACAAACAGTCTGAGCACACTTGCTTGACAGTCACATGTCGACCGTTGAAGCGTTAAGATGCCAAAATGTGCTTGAATAAAAATGCCTAAATAACTCACGGCATGAAACAAATATGGTGTGACCTATCACTAATATTTTAAACTCTATTTACCAATGCTAAAACGTTGAAGCGCTGAAAAAAATGTTGTTGGTTGACAATGCATCTGTCAATCGGTTCACCCGGTTTTGAAATATGGGTTTTTTAACTTTTCTAAGTTGGTTAGGTTCGGTTAGTTACAAGCTTTTGCTTAACTTGCACTGTTCTTATGTACGTAACTGTGTATGTATGTAAGTTAGAACTGATTTTTTTTGTGTTAATATTGAGCCTTTTGCAAAAATCGTATAAAAATAAAATCAAAAATGTTACGAACTGAAATAATAAATGTGAAAAAAAAAAAATTACAAATCAACAAGTTTTCTTATGACAAATTTAATTTCAATAGCCTGGAGAATCAAATTTGGAAAATACGTATTTATAAAATTTGTAATCTAATTAATAAAAAGCTAATTTGCCATCATCAGTTATTTTTTAAGAAAATGTGAGTAGAGTTATTAATGTTACTATACATTTAAGTATTATCACAATTCGATCTAGATAAAAAGCTAAAAAATTAAAATATGATACTGAAAAGTAAAACTTTCGTAAAAGTAGAACGAACATCAGTAAAGTCCATTTTGATTTTATGTTGACACATTTTCTAGTTGTGCTAAATACCCTAAAACATTTTGGAAAAATGTTAATTGTGCTCTTACTTTAATATGAATGAGAAAAAAATGTGATAAAATTCTTCGTATTCGAACGGCAGCTTACTGACTAGCTAACTCTTTACCCGACCAAAAATCCGAATAATATAATATGTCGAAGGCTGGCAAACAAAACGAAATTCGGGACCGTGTTGTCATTTTAAGATTCAGTTCACGCAAAAGGGTCATTTAAAAAAAAGTTGTACTTACACACACTTTTTTGCTGGAATTTTAAAAGTTTGATTTTAATACGTAAAAACAGTGTCCCTAAATATCGTGTTCCATCATGTTATACCCTTTTCAGATACACTTATATGAGAGTAACGGAATGTAAGTACAAAAAAAATATGAAAATTTTGGGTTACTTTTTTTTCATCTATTAAAATCGATAGTGCTCGTGATTCTGAGTAGATAGATATATGACATAAAAACAACAACTTTTTTTTTATCACCGAGAAACGACTAGACGTAATCCGGCGAAACTTAAGAGTATCTATCAGCAATCTAGCTTACACCTCAGAATAACACATAGGCTTAGTTCCCGCGAGAAGCTAGTAATCCATATAACCCAATTCTCCATCTACACTAATATTATAAAGAGGAAAGATTTGTACCTATTTTTGTATGTTTGTATGTTTGTAATGAATAGGCTCAAAAAGTACTGGGCCGATTTAAAAAATTCTTTCACCAATAGAATGCTACATTCTTCCAATTTGACATAGGCTACATTTCATTTTGAAAAAAATTAGAGATCCTTGGTAAAATTTGAACAATGTAACCGAAGGTGTAGAAAAATGAGTCTTAAAATGTCTTTCGTCGAATGCGCTGCCGAAACTATTAGCGATAGAACAAAATAATGTACAACAATATTGAAGAACATCATAATGTCTACAAAAAACTCCGCGGTAGCATATGTCCAACTATTGTAGTTATGTCACTACAACAACTTTTTTCATTTTATAATTGTCTACCCCGTGCGAAGCCGGGACGGGCTGCTAGTATTTAATACAAAAATACTCACCTAAAACAGTAACTGCAATCAGCAGCACGAACACCAATGATTTGCTCACAAACATTATTTCGCTCGGTTCGCTCGCGCTCTCACAGGCTACTGGCACGTACGGCGCCGGCGCAAAAGTATATACAGCTATTGTGCGCGTTGTTTTCATTGCTCACACTAGAACTATAGGGTGATTTGAAACGAGATTGTTCTCGAGATTACCCGAATTAACTTTACTGGGGAATATGGTCGTCCCACGATAACTCTGCAACGAACTGACAACAGTAGAAATCTAAAGTTTGTTTATGGCAACACTGATTTATAGTCAAACAACACGTTTTGAACTTTTGATTAGTTTCAACATTAAACAGGTCATCGTTCATTCACCATCCGCCATTAAAATACCTCTCATATTTCGTTTTCTAAATTTTTTTTACCGTACAACGGTAAAACCTACTAAACACTGGCAAAATTGTACTCCAATGAACAGAGACATACTTAAAAAAACTGCAACTTTTGATTGCTACTATCATTATTATTTTTAATTAAAAAAATGTCGGAGTGACATGAAAAAAAGTATTATCACAACATGATTTTTCTGGGTTGCCGATTAATATCTTATGCAGAGTTATCGAGGGACGATTATACGGATACGTCATATGCTCGCAAGACAATCGAAAAACGTGTCCGGACATTTTGACATTTGCGCGCAAGTTTGGACCTTGTCTGAAAGTTTGTGGCCAAAGAGGCTACAGTTTGTAGCCTTTCCTGCGCTTTATTTTCGGCGTGCTGATGACATATCTACCTCTTTTTTATATGTACCTAATAATATCATTGGGGAATAGACGCATGTTTAACCGTTTCGACGCTAAGACAAATGTCAAAGCACTCATTCATACGCCGAACTGTTTTGTTGCAAGAAATCAAATGCTATCCTTCTCAAGACCCATATAAATATTCTAATCTGCGGTGTTTATATACGAGTCGTTGGCGTAGAAAAGGTTAAGGGCCTGTTTTGTCACTCTCAGATAAATTATATTTAACAAATAAATATGATGTCATCTCTGTAAGTTCTAACAAAATAAACAGAGACTATGACAGATATCTGTCAAAAATATTAATTGGAGGGTGTAAACGAAGTAGGATAAATCGACAATAACTGTAATGTCGCTCGAGGACGGCACACCGGACCTTATTTTTGTTAATTGCCCTAATGTCCCTGTCTCTCTATATGACCACCTTCCTGACTTTATCCCCCGCCCTGCAAATTTTAGATATACCCTTACATTTGTTAATACTAGTTTTATAGACGTCCTAACAAAATTCATTTCCCACTTTAATATAAAGCTGTGATACCGCTCCTCTGTTTTTCCTCTAATTTTAATTTTGTTTTCTATTTTTATCGTCCCAACCTCGCCCTCGTCTATTCGTCTTGTGTTGTTCATTGTGTCGGATGCCGGGTGTAGAACCTTTCTTAGTCTTTGTTGTAGGTAGCGAGTACTAAAACGTAACCCAACCGATCATGTGACAGCGCTGCTGAGTAAACGACATTTGGACACCGATCACCTGTAGCTTTCAACTTTGACGCTGGCAAAATTGTCCTACCGGACAGAAGCCATTAATTAAAAAAAAAATGTCAAGTGTCAAATCTATTGTCATTTAGTACCGATAAGTGACGTAGCGTGGTACACGCATAAATGTCATGTGTAATAGCCCTAACGGTTTTTACCGGAAAGCGATCGTAACTTCAGTAAACCCTAGCGCCCTGAGTTGCGTCACTATGTAATCGGCTAGCTGGTTATGACTGAATCTTTACAAATAATGCTTGCTTGGTGAAATGAACGGAACACTTCTACGAATAATAATATCTATGGAAGCGTAACTTAACCTAAGAAATGGCTCCACCAAATATATACCGCGGCGGGCGGGTCAAGAAGTATGAACACGTATGCTTGTGACGTGCGGACTTGCGTCACAGGAGTTGCGATTGTGAATAGGTGTTATTATTTTTTGCGCAATTTAGTATTTAGCAAATAGTTATCGTGTGTCGTGAGGTGGTGTAGAAACCATACGGATATGAAAAACACTGGAATTCTTGTTTATAGTTAACATGGGCGTAGCAAGGGGGGCCCCTGCATCTTACAATCACACTTCAAAAAAATTGATAATAATAGTATTAATATTTTTCACGTCACCAGCTCGGAAAGGCTTTCATTTTAAACCCCCGACGAAAAAGAGGGGTGTTATAAGTTTGACCTGTGTATCTGTCTGTGGCATCATAGCTCCCAAATGGATTTACCGATTTCGATGCGGCTTTTTTTTTTTAAATCAAAAACTAGTTTAATCGAGATGGTTCTTAGCTAAGTTTCATTAAAATCGGTTCCCCCGTTTTTGAAATATTGAACTTTCAAGTGACAACGTCGGGGGTTTTTCAACTTTTCTAAGATGGTTAAGTTAGTTTAGTTTAGTTTAGTTTTATTCGAAATCTTAGCGCAAAAGCACTTTTCTGTGAAAAAAATACTTTAATTTCGAACGTGAATATCTTCTACTATCGCGGCTTAAGAAACTTTTGATTTGCCACTTATAAGATATTGATAAGCTAAGGTATCAGAAGGAAAGTCACTAGCGTTGCATAGTTCGTGCCAGGAGAATCTCTAGCTCTAATCATCAATTATCTTTAACAATACGAAAGGAAATCTTAATCATAATAAGACGAGAGAGATTGTACTTTAAAGTACTAGAAAGTGAGGCAGACAATGTGGTGGTTCATAGTATCATGGTACGTACAGTCAGCAACAATAGCAGGCGCTCACAATGATCTGCACAAGCTCTTACGTCTATAACAATAGAGCCTTGCTCATGGTGAACACGTCGGTTGCTTAGCTACTTCTGCTGCTGACTGTACTATAGCCGGCCTCGGGCTACTCGGCCGTCTAGCCCCTTCGTCCGGCAACCACTATCTGCAGTAATGTACTATTTTTGCCTGACCCGCGGAAATTACAGTATTGTGTTATGAGTTATGAACACGATGTACATCGCACACGCACCGTATTTTGTTGTAGTAAGAGATTTGTTTACGACGCGTGCGCAGTGATTCCGGCAATGCAAACAAACGGCAGTTGTTATTGTGTATTGTTTTTACTATAGATAGTTTGTTGTATCGGTCGACCTACTTAGGCCGACTCATCGACGTGGGTTAAGCGGTAACCCGGGGTTAACGGAATCATCATCATCATGTCAGCCGAAAGACGTCCACTGCTGGACATAGGCCTCCCCCGCGGCTCTCCACTCAGACCGGTCTTGTGCTTTCCGCATCCACCGCGGTCCCGCGATCTTTATTAGGTCGTCGCTCCATCTTGTTGGAGGCCTGCCGACAGCTCGTCTCCCGGTCCGTGGACGCCATTCGAGAACCTTCTGACCCCATCGGCCGTCAGTTCTGCGAGCAATGTGCCCCGCCCACTGCCACTTAAGTTTCGCAATGTTAGGTGGGTGTTTTGTTTGTTAACGGAATGTTAGGTACAAATCATAAAGCAGACAGACGGGTGGCGCCTTTGGCTTGTCTATGCACTGCAATTCTTAACCCCCGACGAAAAAGAGCGGTGTTATATGTTTGACCTGTGTATCTGTCTGTGGCATCATAGCTCCCGAACGGATGGACCGATTTCGATGCGGTTTTTTATAAACGGAAGCTTGTTTAATCGAGATGGTTCTTAGCTAAGTTTCGTTAGAATCTGTTCACCCGTTTTTGAAATATTGAACTTTGAAATTATAATGTCGGGGGCTTTCAACTTTTCCAAGTTGGTTGGGTTGTTCTGACAATTTTTGAGGAGGACGAGAAGCACACACTTACAGCACAGCTCATGTCAAAATTTATTACGTTCCTACAAACGTATACTAAAACAAAACTGTCACACAAATGTCAAAAACACGCACACAATTAACAGACCCGGTGCATTTTGCACAGACTTAATTTTAGAGTTTTGGCGGAGGGGAAATCGCGCGTTAACATCTCCTTTCCTTTCCTGCTCTCAGGTACAAATGTATCTTGAAATGTACAGTCAGCGTCATATATATGACGCTGACTGTACACCACTCCATAAACTTAGATACTATACTTTGGTAATTGATATCATGTAGTTACTAAGCTGAGTTTATCTGTACCTTAATATGGACCGCAGGTGGTAGGACCTCGTGCGAGGTCCGTCCGGATCGCTACCACCATCTTACTTGTTAATCCTGCCGCTAAGCAGCAGTGCTTGCACTGTTGTGTTCCGGTGTGGAGATTAAGACAGCCGGTGTAATTACGGGCACAAGAGACATTTCATCTTAGCTCTCTAGGTTGGCAACGCATCTGCGGGCCCTTCGGGGTTGTGGGTGTCTATGGGCAGTAGTGATCACTTACTATCAGGTGACCCACTTGCTCGTTTGCCTTCCTCGTCGTATAAAAAAAATAAAAAATATGTAGTACTTGTTAAAAAATTTGCATGCCAATGAGGCAGAACGCAGTGTTTGTTATGTACCTATGTAACTTACGAGGGGCAGCTGAAAAGTAATCTACCTAACAATGAAACAAAAAACTGTCGCGGCTAATTTTTTTTTATTTTTCTATATAGTCCCCTGCTAGTAAAATGCACTTATTAAATTTTTCAAATATTGAATTTAAACCATTAAAAAAAAATCTTTCGGTTTGTCGTCAAAAAAGTCAGTAACCGCAGCCTTCATTTCGTCATCGGTCATAAACCTTCGTCCCCTGAGGTCTTTCTTGAGAAGTCTAAACAGAAAATAGTCACAGGGGGCTAAATCTGGACTATAAGGGGGGTGGTCAATGGTTTCGAAGCCATTGTCTTTAATTGCTAGCTTCGTTGTGCGGGCGGTATGCACTGGTGCGTTATCGTGCAAAATCAGAATTCCTTTGCTTAGTTTACCTCGCCGTTTTTCTTTTATTGTCTCTCTTAGTTGATATAGTAAGTTTGAGTAATAATCAGCATTCATTGCAGTTTTCTTCGGTAGATAATCTATGAGCAAAATCCCTTCTGTGTTCCAAAAGATTGTAGCCATAAGTTTACCTGCCGATGGACAGACCTTGAATTTCCGAGGCGGCTTCTCATCCTTAAATTTCCACTGTAACGACTCTTGCTTACTTTCCGGATCCCATTGTCGAATACAAGTCTCATCACATGTTACAATTCTAGAAATTATTTCTTCCTCTTTCCCTCGACTCATGTCCAAAAACTCTTCGCAACATTTGACACGCCTCTCCATGTCAAATGCAGTCAACATTCTGGGGACCCAACGTGCACTAACCTTGGACATGTTCAAATGCTTATGAATTATTTCATTGACTCGCTCTTTACTGACGCCCACATCTCTAGCTATCTCCCACTGCTTCACTCGTCGGTCCTCTAATATAATTTTTTTCACCCTGGCTACATTTTCATCGGTGACGGCCGATACTGGTCTTCCGCTACGAAGACAATTTTCCTGGCTCTCACGACCTAACTTAAACTGCTTTGAACAAAACTTTATAACAAATTCGGAAGAACACGAACTGCCAAACACACGTCACATACGCTGTCTGATCTCCGAAGGCGTATTTCCTTCTTTAGTCAAAAACTTAATCACCGCACGCTGCTCGATTTTATCTTATATAGATAAATACATACTTACATACATATTAAACATCCAAGACCCGAGAACAAATATTCGTATTCATCATACAAACATCAGCCCCGACCGGGATTCGAACCCGGGTTCAAGCTTCATAGTCAGGGTCTCTAACCACTAGGCTATTCGGTCGTCAGGCAGATTAAAGACAGAGTCAGCCCAGGGGTAGAGCAAGTTCGCGGGGTATGCGTTTTGGGGAGGACTCCAATAGAGAGATCTCTCTCCAGGCAAATGGTATGCCTGGGGACCGAAGTCCATCATGAAGTATTTCATGTACTGTTTATTTTTCACGTAACGATCAACATACATATGACCCCTATTTTCTTTTAGTATAGTATAAAATCGTAAACTGATTGTGATCGGCTCATCTATCTGTACCAGCATAACGTAACGGTGGAACCTCCCCCCAGGGTTACCGCATGGAGTGCCCGCCTGGCTGCCCGCCCGCCGTCTATGAGCTGATGCGGGGCTGCTGGCAGTGGAACGCGGCGGACCGCCCCACCTTCCGGGAGATACACCACGCGCTCGAGCACATGTTCCAGGACAACAGCATCACGGAGGGTGAGTCGGGGAGGCTGGATGGATGTGGCAACACCAGACACCTATCCTAAACCTGACTAATATTATAAATGCGAAAGTAAGTCTGTTTCCACGGACCAACCACCCTTTGGGCACCAAATGTCAGGGCGAACGTTTCCGAAACGCGTATGCTCATTTGCACCTATAAATCTCTCTAGCCTCGAATCGCGGCTCACTTTCGACCAGATGACAAGCGAGATGACAAGCTATGAACCGATCGCGACGCGTTCCCCCGCCCCGCTCACCGCGGCATTTTTCGTAATGACTTTCCAAGTAAATTACAGAAGATGCGGTGTCCAGAGGGTGGTTGGTCCGTGTCTGTCTGTCTGTCTCAATTCAATTCAATTATTTATTCCGTATTATTTATTACTGTCCGTTTGTTACATCTTCACGTAAAAACCGCATCACCAATCTGGATGAAGTTTGGTAAGAAGATAGTTTGAATATTGAAGAATAACATAGGCTACTTTTTATTCGGGAAAATTGTATAGTTCCCGCGGGATAGCGGTAACCGAAATCTACGCGAACGAAGTCGCGGGCAAACAGCTAGTCACCTGTAATTGTAATTGCAATTTCAATGTCGTGACGTAATTATTGCAATTGTGTCGCAGAGGTGGAGAAGCAATTGCAGGAGGGAGTCGCGTCCGCCGCGGGCACCCCACAGATGTCTCTCAAGAAGGCGGGCGGCGAGGCGGCGCGCGTCCAGATGCGGCGCCCGACCAACCGGCGCGGCAAGCAGGCGCCCACCCCGCCCAAGCGGACCAGGTGAGACCCCGCGAGGCGCGGTGAGACCCCGCGAGACTGGGCGGCGGCGAGGCCAACCAACAATCTACTTTTTTGCGGGAAAGTGCGAAGTTCCCCGACGAGGCACACTAATTTGGGTCCAATCGTGTATATAATTTTGTATGTCTGTCTGTCTGTCCGCAGCTTGCTGTCTTCGTGCAGTTCTTTCCGCGAGTCGCAGTATGCGGCCGAGGATCACCACGAGGACGGGCTGGCGTCGCTCAACGGTATGTATGCCTTATGTGGTACGACTTAGAGCACACAATGCAACCGCAGCGGATGTGAGATGACCGACCAAGAGGCGATTGACAGACAGTTTGATATTAACCATTAAATTATACAACTTTTAACATGAAACTACTATGAGACACAATTTAAGTGACATAAACGGATCACTCGCGCGCGCTCCCAGAGCTGAGGCAGCTCCGCGAATTAGTCCGAAACATGTCGAGCTTTAGTCGATACCTGCCACATAAAAGCTCATTATAACTAGTTTTATGCATAAATACAAATCACTACATTTCATCTTCCATTCGTACATGTTATAATGCATGCTTGAAATGCATTTGAAATATAATAAGAAGTTCTCATTTGCCTGTTTTAAATACATCTTTGTATATTATTGTAGTGTTATTCTTAAACGCCCCCTCGCTCGCACCCTCGAGCGCTTCACTCTAACTCATTCAGTGCCGTGGACGCTCATCGGCGTCTTTGATGACATTAACACAACGGCGTGGACTCTGATTCGCGTTCAACTTAGCTTTATCTAGATGCCTAGGACGCCGATGGGCGTCCCGTTATGTTGAGAGGAACGTCGGCATCGCGGCAAATTACACAAATGACAACCGATTTTAATTATTTAGTTGATTAAGGTTACATAATACAATCAAAATTTGCTACTTGCTTAAACATGTGAAAAGAGTGTCACAATCACTTATAGGTAAACCAAGTGACGCTTAAAAACTAAATTTACATAATAAATTATGTTCTCAAGACACACCTACTCTAAACTATACTTACTATAGGCAATGATATTATAAGTAAATATACGTCACATGCTCATTTGACAATCGAAAAACATGTTCCGAACATTTTGACATTTGCGCGCAAGTTTGGACCTTATTTGAGAGAGATTGTGGCCAAAGATGCTACAATTTGTAGCATTTTTCGCTCTTCATTTTCGCGCTCTTTCTGTATGTAATATCATTGATTATAGATACTATAAACTAAAAGACCTCTAGCTTGGGCAAGCGGATTCAAGAGCTTTAAAGGATATCTCTAAGTAGTTTACTGCGTGTCGCTGCAACTATTGACTTGACACTTCAACGACCCCTTGACTCATACAGTTATTTTAACATATTACAGTTCTAATGAAACTATATACTAAGTACATCATATTCTAGTCAGTCAAACTCCAGATTCACTCATCTCATATTCACTGCGCTCTAGTATCTTAAGATAATGTAAGGGTTTTCACACACTGGCGATGTATTCGACAATCGAGTAGCTGCGAAAAGTCGCCGTGTGTAAAAGACAGATGCATATGTTGCCGGCAACGCATACTTATGTTTTCCGCAGTGTTAATAAAACCTAGAGAGTTGTCATTGTCTAAACAATGTCATGTTCCTTTAGAATAATCAGTCTCTCTATCATTTGTTTCGTACTAGCTGTTGCCCGCGACTTCGTTCGCGTAGATTTTAGTTATCGCTATCCCGCGGGATAGGTACTTTCACTATCAATACCTATTAAACAGTACCGTGACTGACTGACTGACTGACTGACTGACAGAGAACGCACAGACTAAACCACTGGACCTAGAGACTTGAAATTTGGCAAACATGTACCGTGAGCATCATAGAGGTGCACTAAGAAGGGATTTTTCGGATAGGGAACTAGCCCATTTTGAAATCTTTGAGGGAGGCAAAGCCCCGGGCAAAAGCTAGTTAACCAATAAGAATGTTTATTTCGTTTCTGTGATTCGCCTATCGACCGTCCTCGCCCAGGAAACAAGAATCGGTTTGTTTTGTTTGTTTATTATGTAATAAAAACAACAACAAACAATGATTTTAGCTGACTTTTTTATGTACCTACCTAACCTGACATTCGCGTATGTGAGCCTTAAAATATCCGCATCCGCATCCGCGGATGTCAAGAAATCTCCATCCGCAACATCCCTGGTACAGTCAGCGTCAAAAGTACCTCATCACTTGTCAATCACGTATGACGCGCTGTATCTGGCCGTAGAGCGAAAAGGTACAAAACTTTTGACGCTGACCTTACACACAATAGCACCTGTATTCGTTTTTTGTTTAAGTTCATAGATGCCGCTATTGTGTTGCAGAGGTATAAGTGCCATACGAAACTAAAAATACAGAGACCTCTCTACAGTGAAACTAGCTACAGCAGGATTATTGTTTTAAAGGAACGCGGCATTGTATAAACATTGGCAGTCCTCTGTCACTGTTGGGTATAGTTGAATTGAGAAATGTTTTCACTTGTCAAAGTGCTTATGACCTTGACATAAGATTGATGTTTGCCTGATCTGTGGAAAAACTTTTTTCATCGCTATGTCTATAAACGTTTTAACGCTTAACGTTTGTGACTGCTGGCAACGAATGCGTTAACAATCATTCTAAATATTATTTGCCAGGGATTCCCAAACTGTGCACTGTAAAACGGTTTAAGTTTGGGAACTGCTGCAATATACTATTAAGTAAAGCTTAGTTGACACATGTCAGAGAAATCGTACAATCAGCCATTGCATTGTTGCAATATTCCTCTGCCGTGTGCAAACTAACCTTGAAAGCCACGGATCCGCTAAGTGACAAAAGTACCGTGACATGCCGCCACCAGGCCCCTGTTTCACCATCTTTACAATTGTCAGTTTCATATGACATGTCAAGAAAACATTATGTAAGAAAAAAAAATACAAGTCCCGAAATCCCGGGTATTATCCATATATATATTAAGTATAATGTTTAAGGTTGTTCACCCGATATTGCACTACCTATTCTGATCACTGGTAATGTGGCATGTCGCCGGCACGGGTCGCTGGTATCTTTTGTCCCTCAATGAATCCGCAGCTTAAGATGCCGTTTACGATTTCAAATCGATATTTTTAATATTGTAACTGTTTTGGGGTCGTCCATTGATTAAGGGAGGCGTGTTTGACCCCCCCTTCCACCTCCCTCCCCCCGCCTTGGTGAGATATCGCGAGATTGGCTCAATATTCGTATTTTTAGTGTAAACACGTTAACCTATGAAAAGGACGTACTGTAGCCATATTTTAGCGCAGTACTATGTTATACTTAATTTAAAGAAGTTTTCTCGCAGCTGTTTCTCGTGAACATAAAATTACATGATACTCGCCGAGACCTCTCCTCTCCCCGCGTGACATTGAGCGAGATTCGGCTCTACCTCTCCCCACGCGAGATTTAGTGAGATTCGACTCGACCCCCCTCTCCCCGTATAAGATTGAGTGAGATTCAGCTCAACCCCCTCCCCCCACCCCTTGACGTTTCACGTAATCAATGGAAGGTCCCTTCTATAACATTCGTTTCTTATCTCCGTTTTTGTTTGTCAAAATTTTCTCCGCTTTCGCGATTGGCTTCTATGTATCGTTACTTTAGATTTCTGTTCGACTGTCATGTGTTGCGTGTTGCGTGTTGCATCGCTGTCTGTAACGCGTTGCGCTGTTGCGCGTTGTGTTTGGTGTTGCAAAAGTTGACGAACGTGACAATTAAAGAGCTTACATTAAAACTGTATTGGGCATTGATGTACCAAAAATAGACTGATATGCCACCCCTTCACCGCGCGCGGACAAGCAATATAGGTGATTAGGTGATTCGATGACTTAGTCGCCAACGGCCGCCGCGCAGGTGACATCTCATTGACTTGCCCAGATATAACAGTTACACACGTTTTTGAACTGTACAAACAACACGAAAAAGAAAAACAAAGCACAAGGAATCACATTCAATACGTAAATAAATAATATACTCATTATTTGTAAAGAAAACCACGCATTTAAAATTGTAATGTTATAGCCAATTAATTAATGCAGTGCCAAAAATATATTTCCCCATCTGATAAATCCCTACCTCTAATATTATGGTCAAATAACATAGGGCCATAAATTTCCCGACCTGATAAATTCCGACCCGAAGTAAAAATTCGGAAAGAAAAACTTACATAGAATATTTGTTTTTATTTTTAATTTTTACTATGTAGCTTTGAAATTTGTTATTCCTGGTAAATTGAATAAAACTATGTATTACAGGTACTGACTGTTCCGTATATTTCTACCGTTTAAATTTTTAGATCTAGTGATTTAGACTGTGTATTATCTGTCCAATGATGACACTGAAATATATATTTGCCTTCCATTCCACTTGCCACTCTGTGAGCTTTCTCGTCTCTTATACATTATTATGTCTATTGGCTTTGTAAGCTGCTGTAGACCTCGCGAGCTCATTTTTGGTTTCTTTTAATTTCCAAAAAACGAATCCACAAAAAAAAAACTATACGTATTTATATAATTATCGAGCCTGTTTGCAAAATTTCACACTGTAGAGGAGAACAGCTGGACAGACATGCGAAAGCATTTCTGTCCAATTTGAAACGTTGACGCTTCGCTCGCTCGGTCAATAAAGGACGACCTGTTATTTTGTGTCCCTAAATTAGCAGGTCAGTTATCATGTGACTACTTGTTATTTTGTGGACATGAATTAGCAGGTCGGTATATAGTTGAATTTGAATTGGAAGTTTGACATGTTATGTTCATCTAATGACAGCTAATGAGTGAAGGCCGCATTTTGTCAGCGCAAAAGAGGTGCGTGGCCAGTCTTTATGTTAAATGTCAATGGTATTGGGTTATATTTAACTCGACGCAAAAAGGGGTGTTATAAGTTTGACCGCTTTGTTAGTCTGTCTGTAGCACCGTAGCTCTTTAACTGTTGAACCGATTTGAATGCTTTTTTTTATTTGAAAGCAGGTTATCTAGCGATGGTTCTTAGACATGTTTTACCAAAATTGGTTTCCGTTTTTGAGATATTACATTTTGAAATGAAAATAGGGGGCGGAGGGTTGTTGTTATTGAATTAGTGTCATGACAACTAGTGCACTGATAACAATAACTATCGTGGGACTATTGACACTAATTGAACCAGTCCCAAATTAAGCAGAGCTTGTGTTGTACAACAGATAAACATACTTATATGGATAAATAAATAATACATATTAAACATCTGGGATTTGAGCTCAAACATTCGTATTCATTATACTTACAGAGATCTGTTCCTACCGGGGATCGAACCCGAGACCTACGTAATAATTAGCGGGCCGCTATTTGTAATGAGTTAAGAAGCCCTGATTATGATTTTTTTTTATCAACTCTTGGCGAACAGACTTTACAAATAAAATAAGTAACGCATGAGTAATTTCACTCACACATTATAACAAAGTGAAATGTTGTCAATTGTAGTGTCGTTCGGTTCCTAGTAGTCGTGTATTCGGTATTATGTTCGTCAACTTTCGCAAAAGCCGAATTCCCCCGAAGGCGGTTGCAGACAGGACCGCGCAAGCTGTGAGCTTGAACGAACGCCTGTACCTTGCGCGAACGTGCTGTGTACATTATTTTCTACTATCTGTTTGCTTGTACGCAACGAACGGACTGACGGAAAATATCAATTGTTTATATGTTTATAATATAAATATAATTATGTTTATGAGATGCATTTGGTGTAACCCGACTGCGAGGAACAACGAACGCGTAACTATATGTTTAATTGTATATGTATGATGTGGAAACGTGCCGATTCTTTGTAAAAAGTTCATATTGTGCCACCACTGAAACATAGTTATATGTTATGTGATCTGTCAGTAAAGTGATGGCAGCGAGTATTCAAAATAGAAGGAAAGAGTTTATCGAATTTTGCATACATGGTTTAGGACAACGCGTAGTTAGGTACTTACCGATGAAAGGAAACGCCTGGATTAAGGACTCTTTCACACAAACACCAGACGGCATCGCGTCGTGATGTCGTATCGTGCTTATGTGAAAGAGACCTAACAGCTCCTAACTTTTTTGCCGTGTTTACCCATAATAAGGCAGAGGCGATTTAACGACAACATACACTTATTTGGAAATTCAACCTTAGTATCTGAATAATACGGTGCAATATCAATTGAGTTTATTTAAAATGCGACTTGCTTCAGAAATATGGTTTTTCATAGCTGCTATTCATTCGGTGATAGCACGGACCAACTGCCCTCTGGACATCGAATGTCAGGGCGAACGTTTCCGAAACGCATATGCTCATTTGCACCTATAAATCTCTCTAGCCTCGAATCGCGGCTCACTTTCGACCGGATGGCAAGCGAGATGACAAGCTATGAACCAATCGCGACGCGTTCCCCCGGCCCGCTCACCGCGGCTTTTTTCGTAATGACTTTCCAAGTAAATTAAAGAAGATGCGGTGTCCAGAGGGTGGTTGGTCCGTGGGTGGTAGTGTGTGGGACCTTATTAAGGGTTAAACAGTTATTGAACAAGGCTTTTTGTTTTTTAAATCTCCCGATCAAGAAAGCAACTGAAGGTTCTCAGTCCTTCTTTTAAGCACGCGATACATATATTTTCATCAATCTCTTTCCTTCTGTGGGTTGATCAATACAAAAGGGATCAGTATTAGAAAGTCTGAAAGTATATGGAATAAGGATTGCAAGTCGGCAAATTGTCCTATTTGCGATCGCTGATGAAATTAGTGTCATTATGAAAGCCCTGATATGAAGGAATACTTTTTTTTTAAGTAACGGCAACAAAATGAAAACGGGCAAATTGGTTTTGATATTCCTAGTTCTCTTCCCGCAGTCGGGGTTGCCTTTTGATGTTGCGGTATGTTAAAAATCCATTGTTTATCTGTTTGCCCGCTCACACAGGTGTATAGCAATAGGTCCTACTGCGTAAGTACACGCTATTCGCGTAGACTGTATACATATCTATACGTAACTATATATATGAAGCCCCTGAATTATTAAACCTCGAATGATAAAATTAAAGTAATGAAACTGTTTGGTGTTTTAAATAGAAACGGATAAATTGACGCTTATGCGTTTGTCGCGAATTTTGAATCGCCTCTTTGAGTGTCATGACAAGCGTGTATGCGGTTAAAAAAAATTTTAGCTGTATTTTATTTATTTAGTTTGCAATGTATCAGACATCATACCTAACAGTTTTAAACAATTCGCGGTTAGTTGCATTAGACATAATGAAAACGGGATGTTGACCGCGATTACCTTATAGGTTTGATGAGCTCCCGATATTTCGATGCAGTTACATGCATCATGATCACGGGTACGCATCGAAATATCGGGAGCTCATCAAACCTATAAGGTAATCGCTTTCAATATCTCCTTTTCATTATGTCTAACATCGTACCTAAAATAAGAAAAATAACTAGCTTTCGTGAAAAATGTCTTTTAATCTCTTATGCCTCGAAATAACTCTTTAAAAAGTAATAATGTGTATATCGCATTACGTTGCGAGGTCGTGGAGCAAACGATAGAAGTAGTGGATTGGATGCCGCAACGGAATGCAACATACAGAATTTCTCTTACCAGTTTGAGTTCGTGGTGAAGTTAGAAAAGGAATTAAGTGATTTCTGATACAGATTTTAGTGTATTGTGCCCGCGTTTTGCATTCGTCTAATAGCTGTGTGACGGTAGATGTCGCTTTGCGATGTTTTTTGTTTTACAAATATTTTTTATGAAAGGTTTTCGTGCCATAACACGATAGAAATTAAATGAGACTTACAGGTAATTAGAGTTAGGATGTTTAGTAGCAATTTGGAAAAATAATGGGGCGGAGTACCTAGTTTTATCATTGAATATTTTTATGATTTTTTATACATAATTTTTTTGCGTAAGTCCCATTTGTTCCATAGGACTGATGAAGAATTTTGAGCTCTATTACTTCACGGTTTTATTTAGTGAACATACTTACACATTGTTTATTTTGAATCATGAATCTCATGGTATAATAAACATGGTGACAGCTTTTTTTTATTGTGTAATAATAAAACTTTGTAATTGGTTACCTAAATTAATGAGTATTAGTAAGTGTTAAATTTTAATGATGATGTCTTCTCCACAGCTCCCTTTCGTCTTAACCTGCTATAAAATGTCCTAACCCTGGTTATCTATTAAAAATTTACATATAAATAAAAATGCATTTACTTACTCATATTTTTTCCTCTGTAAAATAGCATTATTTTAAAATGTCCATGCCCTTTTTTCTAGAATGAACAGTTGGATCTAGTTTTAATCTAATTTCTGTGTAGATTTTACAGTTTTAACTATGACTAATTAGTTTATTAAAGTGTGGATATTTTATTAGTTTGAAAAGTCCCTAATACGGCCAGACGTCTAGCGCGCGCGCCGTTATCTCGTTTGTGACTCAGTGCGTCCCTTTCTTAATGATCGAATCTGTGAAGGATACAGCGACAAACGACAAAATGGCGCCCGTGCTAGCCCCCTACTGTTCAACATTATATATCGGACGGATATTCTGAATGTACTTGGGTCAGCCAACTTTTTATTGCCACTCGTTGCCATGGATATGTCCCCTGGGTAACTCGTATAAAATAAGATTTTTCTAAAGCATCACTCCATTTTCAAGCTGTATGCCAATTGTTTCATGCTTCATCGCGTAAATTAAAATCTTGTTTTGGACTAGTTACCCAGGGGACATCTCCATGGCAACAAAGTGGCAATAAAAAGTTGATTGACCCATTTATATACATACACGTATGTGTAAACCTCACGTGCGAATTTTATATGGATTTATGTACTGTGCAATCGTATAGTTATACAGAGACTAGTGTAATTTTTGATACAAGAAAACGTCTCGATCCCCTTCGCGTTAACGTCGCAAATACTATGGGAAAATCTCTAGCGGGACGTTTTAGCGACCTCGTAGCGTTTGACACTTCAACGCGAACGCGATCGAAGCGTTTGTTGCGTCGTGATGTTTTTTTTTTTTTAAAGAGGCAAACGAGCAAGCGGGTCACCTGATGGTAAGCGATCACCGCCACCCATTACAACCAGCAACCCCAAGAGAGTCACTAGTCCGCTGGGCCTTTGAGGAGGAAAAGCGATAGAGGAAGGGAGGGGATCGGAGCTCCGGCACTCTCACTGACCGAACGAAACGCAACAGGGGTGCTGTCGCTTCACGCCAGTGGTACTTCCCTGGACGAGCTAGTCATATCGTCCCCTGTCATTGCGTATTCTACCTTGCGACTAACGCAATAAGGTCTTTATTGCATGGTGCTTAGCTTGCTTTCAGTTTGCATCGGCATTTGCCAACACTCGTCTGCGCCGACGAAGAATGCCGATGTATTATTATTTTAAATATTATAAGGAATCACCACTGCCCATAGACACCCGGGGGTTAACAGATGCGTTGCTAACCTAGGGAGCTAAGATGAAATGCGTCTTGTGCCAGTGATTTCCTCGGCTGTCTTACTCTCCACACCGGAACACAACAGTGCAAGCACTAAGTGAGATGGTGGTAGCGATCCAGACAAGGTCTTACCACCCGCAAGACCTGTATAGTTAAAGTGAGGAAAGCTTTACCCTGTCAGAATGTTAACGACAATGTCATAAGATTGATTTTTGCCTGGCCCGTGGGAGAGGTTTTTCTACTACGTCTATAACTTTACTTTTGATTTGACGACCGAATAGCCCAGTGGTTAGAGACCCTGACTATGAAGCTTGAGGTCCCGGGTTCGATCCCCGGTCGGGGCAGATGTTTGTATGGTGAATACGAATGTTTGTTCTCGGGTCTTGGATGTTTTAATATGTATTTATCTAAATGGGCATTTTCAGAAAACTGTGTACCATTTACTTTTTTTTTAATAACCTAACAAATTTTGGATTATTTCTGCTCAGAATCACGAGGACTGTGTATTTGAGTAATAAAAAAAGTTTCCCGCATTTTTTTGTCAGTTTTGTGACGCGTTTTTACATACATTCTATATGGACCGTCACAAAACTGACAAATAAAATTTCAGTGGAAAAAATTAAGACTTTTTTGGCGAAAAGGGTACACAGTTTTTTGAGAATGCCCATATAAGTATGTTTATCCGTTGTCTAGTACCCATAGTACAGGCTTTGTCTAGTTTGGGGCTAGGCTAATTGGCGTAAATTGTCCCATGATATTTATGTGTATACCGTTTTAACTGTCGGGGTGCGTGCAGGGGGCGCGCGGGCTCGGGAGGCGTCTTCGGAGGGGTCTCTGGCGGAGGCCACACCGGACACGGACGAGAGCGGCGGCGCCGCCGGGGAGCACCGGCACCGGCCCAAGCGGAGGCACGCGCCCGACCAGAAGGTGAGCCCTGGAGGCAGCCGGTGAGACGAGGCGGCGGTCGGTACGGCGAGGACAGCCGCTGTTTAAAGGCAGCTTCTACGCGGTGGTGCTTAATCTGTGATCTGGTTTTTCTAATGAATTCATCTATCATTTCAGACGTGAAAAAGTGGGCCATGCTAAAGTACAGTGAAGCATAGTTGAATTGGGAAAAGTTATTACATGCCAAAGTGCTTATGACCTTGACATAAGATTATTTTTTCCTGATCTGTGGAAAATCTTTTTTTCGTTATACCTATAATTATACTAGCTTATTCCCCGCGGCTTTGCCCCGTGAAATATTTCAAAATGGGCTAGCTCCTTATCCCGTGGGAATTTCGAAAAATCCCTTAGTGCACCTCTAGGATGTACTCAAGGTATATGTTTGCCAAATTTCAAGTCTCTGGGTCCAGTGGTTTAGGCTGTGCGTTGTCTGTCAGTCAGTCAGTCAGTCACGGTACTGTTTTATAGGTATAGATTGACAATGACCATGTAATCTGTAATATACGGGAGTAAGTAATACACGGCACTGTCCAAGCAAGCGATTTATTCAAACTGACCGCATCTTAGCAATAACAATTCATACATGCATTTCTATAAGTAGGTAGGTATACTATACAGTACATCCCATAATCAACCCGTACTATTGTGTTGGCCGGGTCCGAAAGGGTTATAGGTGATGACTGATCATAAAATAACATATTTTTTGTATGTTAAACGAACTTAATTGCTTGCGACCTTACCTGTTGAATTCCATATTGCCTTTCTTTTATGATCAATCAACTTTTTAAGTACCGCTCGTTGCCATGGAGATGTCCCCTGGACAACTCATAAAAATAAGATTTTCTGAGGACACCACTCCACCAAAAATTACATGCGAAGTAAAACATGAAGGAATTGTCATATAAATAAACTGTCGCAACTTTTGGCGGAGTGGTGCCTTATAGTGTCATTCTATGGAACTTGCTAACTATGGTAAACAAACCGCCATACTGAAATTGTCTCTGAATGATGAATTTACTATGGCGGTTTGTTTACATAGTTAGCAAGTGCCATAGAATGACGCTTTAGTAATCTCCATGGCAACGAGCGGCACTTGAATGTTGATTGACCCTAATATTTTTCAATGCATCACCAATTAAGAACCACCGTGTGTTTAGACACGGCTGATACGGTAAGTTCCCACCTCTGCCTCAAACGCTGGACTTGAAGGTAAGCGGGCTCCTACCTCACCAACTTTACAATTGTCAGTTTACAACTTTTGACGACCGAACAGCCTAGTGGTTAGAGACCCTGACTATGAAGCTTGAGGTCCCGGGTTCGAATCCAGGTCGGGGCAGATGTTTATATGATGAATACGAATGTTTGTTCTCCGGTCTTGGATGTTTAATATGTATATAAGTAGGTATGTATTTATCTATATAAGTAGTTTATCTGTTGTCTAGTACCCATAGTACAGGCTTTGCCTAGTTTGGGACTAGGTCAATTGGTGTCAATTTGTCCGATGATATGTATTTATGATATGATATGTAAGTATGTACAATGACAATTCGAATTACATTTCTTTGCCAGTACGAAGCGAGCTAAAACAAAAGCTCTTCAAGTCAGCAATTTACACCGAATTGTCATTGAAAACTGACATTTGTGAAGTTGTTGAAATTGGTGATAGTTAAATTTAACTGCAGCGGCGACATATATACGGCGGCAAGTTCATGCTTCCTACAGGCTGACCAGGGCGTGAGTAACGGTCCATTTTAAACTGCTGACTCCGCAAAAGGCTACCTTTAATCGTAATCATGGGGCGGGCTTCACTTCTGACACCTCAAAAAGCCACTTTAAGTCGTAATCATGGGGGCGGACTTAAAACGTCTGACACCTGAAAAGGCCACCTTTAATCGTATTAATGGGGCGGCATGTTACAAACTTCTGATACCTGAAAAGGCCACATTTAATCGTAGGTAATCATGTTGCGGGTTTCAAACTTCTGACAACTCAAAAGGCTACTTTGAATCGTAATCATGGGATGGGGTTCACTTCTGACACCTCAAAAGGCTACTTTTAATCGTAATCATGTTGCGGGTTTCCAACGTCTGACACCTCAAAAGGCCACCTTGTACCTTAATCATCTGGCGGGCTTCAAACTCCTGACACCTCGAACCTTAGCCACTCTGCTTCAGAAGCCATAGGTCACACCACTGAGCCACCACGGCGGTCTCAGCATTGGCAGTGTTATTTCCGCGCTTGCTGTTTGGTTCCTGTCGCGATAATTGTGGTTTGGCACTTGATACTTTTGCTCGTATTCAAACTGCTTATCTCTTATTATGTCTTGTTTCTCCACGGCTCCCTGTAACGTGATGGCACCAGTGTTGGACACTTAAATCAAATAATTTATTTTGCTAAAACACACAGTTGGTACAATTCATCATATCAGTGTGGTAAGAATTACATGAATGCATGTTCCGCCACATTGTGGCATGCAAAATGTTAACAAATAAGTAATGTTAACGTCGAATTGTCAAGTAATCAGATTAGTAAAACAAATTGGTAGTACAAATAAAACAATTCTAGAAATAAACGGCAATAGTTGAAAATTATTTTTTTATTTCATATTATTACGTCAAATAATCGGCTCGGTACTTTAAGTATGTACCAGTAATTTACACCTCGGTCTTAACTAAAAGAGCGGTTGTAACATTTGTTTCGTTTTTCATTAAAAGAGGGAGGCAAACGTGCAAGCGTGTCACCTGATGGTAAGCGATCACCGCCACTCGTGAGAACCAGCTACCCCAAGAGAGTCATTAGTCCATTGCTGGCCTTTAAGGAGGGAAAGGGATGGAGGAGGGAGGGGGTAGGGGGATCGGGCCTCCGACACACCCCCCAAAGAAATGACTATCCCTTAATTTCCATTACTGGGTTCTTGTCCTGTCCGTTACTGATGCGAACACGTTGCTTGCCGTTGTGTGTGTCTGTCTGTACGTGTGATGTGTTACAGCCAGGCGTGCAGGTGGCGGCGCTGGAGGTACAGAACGTGAAGCGAGCGATCAACCGTTACGGGACCCTGCCGAAGGGGGCCCGCATCGGGGCCTACCTCGAGTCGCTGCGACAGGTAACGCCTGGGCCCCATCTGGCATCATATATTTCTTCTTGACACCCGAAAATTAATTTAGGCATTACCTAATGTAACACACCAATGTATTTATTCATATAAAACCAAAAAAGGCGTGGCCGAGGGGCGGGGGTGTCACACACCCCTCCCTCCCCTCGTCCCCCCGGAAAGTTCATATAATATATAAAATTCATATAAAGTTGAAATAAGAACAGGCGTGCGGCATATCATATCGATTACTAACCATTACCTACATTATTATTTTCTTGAAACACCCCCTTCCCCCCCCCCCCCCCCCCCCTTCCGATACTAACCTAACCGTTACTACAAAGAAATGCAGTACCGATGAAAAGGGCGTCGTATCTTCATGGCACTTGCGTCCTTTTGTCGAGAAGCGCAGTTTATCGACAATAATTCGAAAACGGTAAATGTTGGAAACAATTTATTAGGCTTTACGTTTGTGTTTTTTTTTTTGTATTTTTTGGACCCACGGCTTAGAAGATAAGGAGGGGGGACACAATTTATGCAACTTTCGGAGCGAATATTTCCGAAAATATTCGCTTAATTAAAAAAATTGCTCGTTAACCTCAAAGTGTTTTTAAACGATCTGTCGAAATTATGTGCCACACGTTGATGTTAACTTTAAAAAAATTCAACTTTTTTTACATGTAGGTGTGAAGTGCAACTTTACGCGGATCCCATGTCTTTGACTTTGACTGTACTGGTGTTGTTCGTCGTTTCCAGTCGGGCGGCGCAGCGGGCGTGACGGCGCGCGAACCCGAGGAGGCGCGCTCGCTGTCCCCGCGCACGCGCGCCGCGCCCCACATGATCCGGTCCAACTCGTCGGGTGGCGTCACGGCGCCCGCCCCCGCCTCGCCCCGCGCCGCCCGCGCGCCCCCGCTCCGCTCCTTCACCAACAGCCCCGCCAAACCCCGCCCCCGGGTAGCTGAACTCGAATTCCCCCCGCCCCCACCAGACCTCCCTCCACCCCCCGAGGAGACCCAGCTCCCCCCTCCCCCGCCCCCAGACCCCACAGAAGACGAGCCCCCAGACGAGAAAACACACAAGCAAACCATGAAAGAAATGCTCGAGCTGAAACTAGTAGCTGAAATCAAAGAACGCGCTGACAAGAAGAAACACAAGCTCAAAGACTCGCCGCCACCCAACGATTTGGTCATGCAGACGTCCTTCGGAGACCCGGTCACGAGGCTGGTCTCCGAACTGTCTGAGAGCTTGAACATGGAGGCTCTCAAGAAAGCAGAGAAGAAGGAACAGGCCAAGCCTGACAGCAAAGAGACCGTCTCCCCCATAGACCTGAAAGCTGGCCTCAGGAAAACCCCCCACAACAACATTCAGAAACCCGACTCTGAGAAAACGACCGACTTCAAATCCCAGCTGAAGAAGGTCGACAAGAAAGTGGCTGCCAAAGAGGACGAGTCCCGGTCGATTATAGATTTCAAATCCCGTTTACGAAAGGTGGAGAGCTCTGCTCCGGCGACGAACGGCACGAGGAATTCGCCGGACGAGAAGGATAAGAAGAGCGAGGAGCGCCGGTCCGACACCGGATCCCTTGAGGCTGAGGAGGAGGACAAGAGAAGGAGCACCGGCAGCATCAGCAGCCTTAAGAAGCTGTGGGAGAACAAGGAGTCGGACGAGAGGCTCAGCCCCAAGCTGAAGCCCCGAGGGGACGACAGCGAGGAGACGTCGCCTGAAGAACGGTCTTCGCATATAGGTAAGACTGTATGATTCGCATCTCGTTTTAAGAGGTTTCCCATTTCTTTTAACCTACTTCAGGTTTTCAATTCGACTTCAAATTCTATTATTGCGAGTCAAGAGTCGCTAGTGTCGTGAGGTCTACCTGTCATTCTCCAAGCTACTGGGCTAGGGCTACTGGCTTATGAGTTGATTTTGGTTAAATGTTTTTCAGAATCGGTTCGGCAATTTTAATTTTTATTAACGTTCACGTTCATTTTCCTGTTTTCGGGAAAGAGTTATTTATTTCACCTAAAAATTTGCATTCGATTACTGGAATATTAAACAATTGCCTACTTCATGTAACATGAAGTTTAATATCTTTCAGCTAACGTTTGTGTAAAAAAAACATTCTGATTGTCCATGATACTGCTTAAAACTAGCTTTGATTTGAGACTGTCTTTTTTACTTCGCACTATCATCTATCCTTATCTCTCAGGGCGCAGCGGCAGCGTGTGCAAGCGGGACGAGAAGCCCGCCGTACCCAGCAAGCCGGCTGTCAAGTGTCGCCCCCTCAAGGGGGGTATATACGCCACCCCCGTCAGCAGCGAGGAGGCGGAAGAGGACGCGCTGGCCAGGCTCCGGAGCTCGCTGGAGAGCTGCACCAACGATGTGAGTGACGTGACTGGTACAAGCCCGCGTGACACCCCTCCCCACCCCCCCTCCCCCCAAGGTGGGTGTCTACGCCACCCCCGTCAGCATAGAGGAGGCGGAGGAGGACGCGCTGGCCAGGCTCCGGAGCTCGCTGGAGAGTTGCACCAACGATGTGAGTGACGTGACTGGTACAAGCCCGCGTGACACCCCTCCCCACCCCCCTCCGCCCAAGGGGGGTGTCTACTCCACCCCCGTCAGCAGCGAGGAGGTGGGGGCGGACCAACGATGTTAGTGACGCAACTGGTACAAGCTCTCGTGATCCCCCTCCCCCCACTCTCCAAGGGGACACCTACGCTGCTCTCGTGAGCAGCGAGGAGGCGGAGGAGGTTGCGGGTATTGATTTAAATTTTCGCGATTTTCACACATTATCATGATACTCGGGACTTAATCGCGTAAAAACCCGCAGCAACTAGGAGATGTTAATACCCGCCTCTTCAGTCCTTTGGAGACCATGGACGCAACGTCGCGTCCGAAACGTCGAGGTATTTAAATTCAAATTTAAATATAAAAGTTTTTTACGCGATTAAGTCCCGAGTATCATGATAATGAGGTTGCGGGTGTCTAAGGGCAGTGGTGATCGCTTACCATCAGGTGATCTATTTGCTCGTTTGCCTTCCTAATTAACCTAACCAACTTAGAAAAGTTGAAAACCCCCGACATTGTCATTTCAAAGTCCAATATTTCAAAAACGGGTTAACTGATTTTAATGAAACTCGGCTAAGAACCATCTCGATTAAATTTGTCTTTCGATTAAAAAAAACCGCATCGAAATCGGTCCATCCGTTTGAGAGCTATGATGCCACAGACAGATACACAGGTCAAACTGACAAGCAAGTGGGTCACCTGATGGTAAGCGATCATCACTGCCCTTAAGACATCCGCAACCTCCTCCGCCTCCTCGCTGCTGACGGGGGTAGCGTAGTTGTCTCCCTTGGAGGGGGAGGAGGAAGTGGAATTACTCGTGCTTGTGTCACATCTCTCTTTTTCGTCGGGGGTTGAAAAAGCAGTGTTTTAAGTGGTTGCTGTGTGCGCAGGTCCGGCGCGGCTGCACGGGCGGCGGGCGTGGCTCGCTGTGGCGGCTGACGACGTCCGAGCGGCTGGCGAGCCTGGGCGCGGCGTGCGCGGCGGCCGCGGTGGCCGCGCCGGCGCCGCTGCGCGTGCAGCTGCGCGCCGCCGCCGCCAGGTCGGTTTGGGGGAGACGCGATAGGATTATTGACTATCTCGATGGCCTAGTGGCTTAGGGCCATTTTATAGAAAGTTATTTGTACACACACACACATTGTTTCTGGAATTTTGACATTTTTATTTTATATCTATCGATTTTAATAGGTGTAAAACAAAAGTGTCTTAAAATATTGCGTTCTATTTTGTTGCCCATTTCCAAATATGTTTATATGAAAGTAATGGAACGGAAGTACAGAATAGTAGTTTATGCAACTGTTACATAATGAGTGTTTTAAGGCCTAATTATGTGGAGTTGCATACATTACTTTATCTACACACATATTATATCTAAGATGGGTTCAGAAGCCGAATAGGCCAGGAAACGAAGCAAGGGCCCCAACTGTAAATCCTTAGGCAAAGAAAACTTTATAGCATGATAGAGTATCATGGTTTAAAGGTATATTATAAAAAATCCAAAAAAAAAAGATAGTACCGCAAGTTAGGTATTTTGGCCAAAATTCCTATTTCGTTCGGAAAAATGCTCAGTTAAAATTTTCTTCACTACAAACATTCACTACAAATACGAAAACTGTATGTGAAATATCCAAAAAAAAACTCCTTACAAAAACCACTTTTTTCTTCAAAAATATGTTTTTTTTTTCGCAAAATTGCTCAGTCACTTTTTTTCAGTGCAATACGAATTTATTTCCGTTTTATACTTACGACATAAAAATCCAAAATATTTACCTTTAAACTATATTTTTTTCAAAGATTACCTTTCCAGTCGCTGTGGAAAATTGCTCCGTCCGTTTTATTTACTGATACAACTATATTAATTTATTTTATTTCAACTACGAAAATATCCAAAAAAAATATTAAGCGCATTAAAACCTAATAAATTTGCAGAAGTATTTAAATCGTGTTCAACGGAGAATGATTGTTATTTTGGATATTTTGGTTTTAAGTGGTAATGAGACCATTTGGTATTATTAAAGAAAAACATCGGACTGAGAAATTTTCCATGCTGAGTTTTTGGTATTTTTAAATTGAAGTGAGATAGCTTGATTTTGGTAAGCATTTTTTTTTTTACCGGTTACACCAAATGTCATTCTAAAGATCTAAAACAAGAAAAAATTGTCTGAGAAATTTTGCCACCGAAATTACGGACAAATAAGTTATTATCTTTAAAAAGTGACAGTTTTTTTGGTAACATTTTTGGATTTTTATAAATTTACACGTAACAATGAAAATGATTCATTCAGTAAAATAATTTTGAACTGAGGAATTACTCGGTCCAATATATCAGGCTGTTTGTACTTTTAGGTATATAAATACCTATCTTCGGCATGTTTTTTTTGGATATTTTTATCTCAAGTTATATTACATCCCTGCAAAGTTTCATCGACTGAGGATTTTATGCGGGGGTCTTCATACAACGAACCGCCAGATTACTCGGCCTAGAAGACATATGACAATACCCTGTCACGAATTTGACTGTATTTTTTAATTATAGACAATCATACCGACCGATCTAACGTTTCGTAGATCGTGTTTTTTTTTTTATTGTAAACTAGCTGACCCGGCGAACTTAGTTCCGCCTTAGACGCCATAAATGAGCAGATTTTTGATTTTATTAAGTTAATTGTTTTATTATATAGAGTTGTCAGGTTGATCTAGCTGACCCGATAGTTATGACTAAAGTTACATTAAAAAAGTTTAATAATTTTATATGGTGGTTAAGTAATTTTAAATTTTCTAATTTTCCGCGCAATTTCCTTATTTTTTTCTTTCATAAGAACCTTCTCCTGATAATAACGAACAGAACAAAAAAAGAATTAGCGAATTCGGTCCAGCCGTTCAGGCGTGATGCCGTGACCAAGGGAAATAGGGATTCATTTTTATATAAATATATAGATTATGTTGGTTTTTGAAGATGTTTTTAATGACAACGAATTCGATATTGGAATTTCATTACGACATTGTATTCGGCGTTGTGATGAGATGACTGTTTTGATATTGTTGGCTGCTATCGGCTAGTAGTCGACGATATGCTGAAAATGCTGGTCATTTTCTACGGTTCCTGAATGCTTGTGATATGTGTGTAGATAAAAGTTGAAACTATACTTGTTAATCCTTAATTCCGTAGAACTGAAAAGTGAAACCTGAATTCTAGTCCCTTCTGATTTTATGTGGTTCAAAACAAAAACGTTTTAAGCAAACTTCTATTGCTAATGATGTTTGACATTCAGCGGCTTTGGATTATGACGTAATTTTGAACTGCAGAAAAATTCATTTGTGACGTTTGTGCTATGTACTCTATTCTATATCCATCATGCTGTACACTGCCAAATGAATTAAATGAATAATGGAGCGCGAAGGTAGGCGCCCTTTTGCTCATTTGTTTTTGTCCCTTGGCTCCTCTCCTGGCTCTCCCTGGTTTCCACCTATCTCCTCCTTGTCTCCCACCTATTTCCCCTCTGGCTTTCCTTGTTTCCCACCTGTCTCCTCCCTGGCTCTCCCTGTCTCCCACCTGTCCCCTCCTGGCTCTCCCTTGTCTCCCACCTATCTCCCCCCTGCCTCCCACCTGTCTCTCCCCTGGCGCACCCGCGCCGGCACCGCCCTGCCCGGTGCAGCCTCCGCGATGGTGGAACGGGGCCGCGCACCCGCCCACCAGAAGGTGAAACCGCGGCGGGAGGAAGAAGAAGGCCTCCGCCCCGGAGCCGCGAGAGCCCCGGCCGACGGCAACGGCCGAGCACACCGCCGGCACGAGGCCCGCGCGCCGCGGTCGCCGCCCCCGCGAGGGGGACGGAGGCGAAGCCGCGCCCGGAAGCCGACGACGGCAGAGCGGAGATCGTCGAGGAGCTCATCCTGGTCCTGCAGGAAGCTGCTCGCCGCCATCCAAGCCGGACAGAGCCCTGGCCCGGTCATCCTCAAAAGACTGGCCAGTCTACAGACTGAAATTCTGAGTACACTCAGAAAGGCCAGTCTAATGAGGAAGTCCGTTGGAGCGCCGACGACCACCCCAGGACACCCATCACGGGCTGACCATGCCTCGCCGCGGGCTCGGTCTCGCCTGCGGTTCGAGACGGCCACCGGATTGGCACCGGACCGACACCGCACGTGTTAGTGGCCGGCGACTGACGCCGCTGCAGGCCGAAGCCCCGATCAGCATCGCCAAGGGGGACGCGGCGATTGCCCCGCAATAGACTCAAACTTGGATCGAAACGAGCATTTTATGGCCCAGTTATATATATACAAGAAACGAAGACGATAAAACCAAGAGGACTGCCAGTGTCTATACGATGTCGCGTTCCTTTGAAATAATAAGCCTGCTGTAGCTAGTTTTACTTCAAAGGGGTCTCTGTACCATTCATTTGGTATGACATCTAGCTACACCTCTGGCTAACACAATAGCGCCATTTAAATTCGTTTTTTCTTTCAGTTCATAGATGGCGCTATTGTGTTAGCTAGAAATCTAAGTGTCATACAAAATTAATGGTACAAAGACCTCTATAGTGAAACTAGCTACAGCAGGCTCATTATTTTACACGGACGCGACATTGTATAGCCATTGGCAGTCCTCTTAGTTTTATAGTCCTTGACAAGAGAGCGAGAAAATAACACCCTCGAGGAACTAAATATTACTTTCTCCCCTTGTAACACAAATAACCAAGGGCCGGAATTCTCATCATAAAAATCAATTAGGAAAAAAACGTTGTAATTTATCGATTCTTCCAGTTATCGACTATTTTATTTAATTCAAATTTAACACAAATGACATGACATGCAAATGACCAAAAACGTATTTGAAGTAGCTATTACTAGATTAATATGTATGTGAGTGGCAATAAAACAAAATTAATGTAACTTATCGGAACAAAAGGGAAAATACTGCTTGGAAGCATTTGTAAATTTTGTTCAATCTTTACTGCACACAATAAAAATGTTACAGAATAATTTTAAAAGTTTATAACAAGGGATTAGTCGATGAAACTTACGTTAAATCCCTCGTGAAGTTTAATTTCAGCTATGAACTATTCCGGTCCTTGCAAACAACTATTTTGTTTAGTAACAGCTACTAAGTTAATAATTCGACTTGCAGACTCGAGAGCGAAGCGCGCGCCCTGGCGTCGCCTGCGCCGCCCGCCCATCACCTCGCCGAGGGCGTGGAAAAAGCGCTTCGGGAGCTCCACGATATCGTCACTAGGTGCGCTCCCGTCACGGACCAACCGCCCTCTGGACACCAAGTGTCAGGGCGAACGTTTCCGAAACATGCTCATTTGCACCTATAAATCTCTCCAGCCTCGAATCGCGGCTCGCTTTCGACCAGGGGGGCTAGCACGCGTGCCATTTTGTCGCTTGTCGCTCAGTGCGTCGCTGATTCCGTCACTATAAAAGGGACGCACTGCGTGACAAGCGACAAAATGGCGCGCCGTGCTACATGTGCTGATGACCAGAGCTCGGACGGGTCATAGCAAAATAATTGCAACACGGTAATAGAACAAGATTAATAGAGCCGCATTGTGTACAGTATTGTTTAATTATGTTTTTCAATTACATTTTATAACAGTTACCCAAAATTCACCGTATGTTTGCGAAGGTGTTTCCGTTAACATTTTTTTAAAAGCTGATGGGTGTATTGGACATTTTATGCAATCATCAACTACTGCATTTTCAAAGTAAAAATGTTAAATTACGATAATATCCTCTTTATATAATTATAATCTCAAGTCGATACTCTATTGAGTATTGTTTTCTATTTGCATATCTGTTTTTGCTATGACCTGTCCGAGCTCTGCAGATGACAAGCTATGAACCAATCGCGACGCGTTCCCCCGGCCCGCTCGCCGCGGCTTTTTTCGTAATGACTTTCCAAGTAAATTACAGAAGATGCGGTGTCCAGAGGGCGGTCGGTCTGTGACTTTCATCTTGTAAAAAACTGGACCCTATTACAAAGGTTTCGCTGTCCGTCCAACTGTCTGCCAAATTTTCACAGATGATGTATTTCCGTTGCCGCTATAACAACAAATACTAAAAACGGAATAAAATAAATATTTAAGCGGGGCTCCGGTACAACAGGCATGTTTTTTTTACCTTTTTTATAGATAATAGTACGGAACCCTTCGTGCGCGAGTCCTACTTTTATATACGACAAGGAAGGCAAACGAGCAAGTGGGTCACTTAATGGTAAGTGATCACCACTGCCCATAGACCCCGGGGGGTTTTCGGATACGTTGCCAACCTAGAGAGCTAAGATGAAATGCCTCTTGTGTCCGTAATTACACCGGCTGTCTTACTTCCCACACCGGAATACAACAGTGCAAGCACTGCTGCTTAGCGGCAGGATTAGCGAGTAAAATGGTGGTAGCGATCCGGACGGACCTCGTACAAGACCCTACCGCCTTGCCCTTATTTCACCATCTTTACAATGTCAGTTTTATGTGACAATTCGAACTACATTTCTTTGACAATATGAAGCGCGCTAAAACAAACAATTGTAAAGTTGAACTATAATGAACATTTGCATTTTTTCAGGTAAAGAAATCGAGACGGTCGCTCTTCACTTCGTTGTAAGGATGAACAAGTATAAAGACTCGGTTAACTTATAAAATGTATAACTTATAAAATAACATCGACACCCCCACAGAACGGTGGAACACGAGCCGCGGCCATTTTGTGTGGCGTTCACAAGATGGCGCGCCGATTGACCAATCAGGATCAAGCTGTTGTGTACACGGAATACACCCACTTTACTGTAACGACGAATTAATACAAGTTGTAGATAATTTTAGAAATTGACACGGCATAATAATTGTATTTATTTTTTTGTGTTATATTTGTGTGATGGTATTTTAAGCTTATTTTAACGTGAAACTACCGTGAGACCCAATCAAAGTTCAAAATTTCAATCAAAGTGAAATGAAACGGACCGCTCGTTTATGTAAGTTGAGTTTCATTCGTAGTCCTTCCTCTGGGAGCGCACCGCGCGCTGTATGAAAATGAAACGAACGAGGTTGAAAACGAGGGTAGTTGTGTGGCGCTGTCAGCTGCGCCTAGTAGTCGCGCGAGCAGAGCCGCGGCGCGCAGTGTGATTGAGTCGTGCGCTCCCAGAGGAAGGACTACTAATTAGTCCAAAACGTGTCGGGCCAAACTCGACCGACTCGATCTTAATACGGGAGTGATCCGTTTTATTTCACTGTATTTTAAGCTTGTGAACGCACCCAGCGTCCAAGCAGCACCGATTCGCCTCGAGCGGTTATTCGTATTTGATATCATAGGCATGAGAATTGTAGTCACCGGTGAGATTAAAAAAATACAACTTTTTAGTAATCACTGAAGTGAGATTCAAAAATCTATCCCCAGGTTAGTTCGAGTCGGTCCATGTCTCGAGTCTCACAATCGCTCGGGAAATGCGTTAGAAGCAGACATAGGAATCCACGGGGCAAAATGTTATGACAGGAAGGAGTTCCTCTGTCGATAAACTCAATTATCGATGCTTGTTCCGTATGCTAGTGATCACTCCAAGTTTTTTTTTTAATAATAGTGTTAAAATGTAACAAAATAATCGAAAGCTATTTCGTAGTGCAATGTTACGCCCTAGCTATAACTTAGCGATCGTTTAAAATATGCTTTGTGTGAACTTCATACTCGTTTTCAGAACAATACTAACAAAAAAAAATACACGCAATGCTGAGGGCGATCACTTGTATATGGAACAAGCATTGATATTTGAGTTTATCGATATAGGAACTCCTTATCTGTCATAAAATTTGTCTGTGTAGAATCATACAATAATACCAAGATGTGAATTTATCACTTTCTGTGACGGCAATTTTCGAATTTAAAAAATTTCGCTTTCATAAAGACTTTTTTTTTATTGTTGTTCTTAATTGGATTAATAATGGACACTCGCGTTTATCTTCGATCTCGGACTCGGAACCTTATTCCCATCGGCTAAGACTGTTTTTACAATGCGATGATCATCGTTTGGTGTGTAATTTCATTTTCGTTCATGATCACGACACAAATTATAGCGCGAGCGCAAAAATATGTATCTATTCGTCCAAAAATATGTACAGCGGTCTTAGCACGGACCGACCGCCCTCTGGACACCGCATCTTCTATAATTTACTTGGAAAGTCATTACGAAACAAGCCGCGGTGAGCGGGCCGGGGGAACGCGTCGCGATTGGTTCATAGCTTGTCATCTCGCTTGCCATCTGGTCGAAAGTGAGCCGCGATTGGGGGCTAGAGAGATTTATAGGTGCAAATGAGCATTATGCGTTTCGGAAACGTTCGCCGTGACATTTGGTGTCCAGAGGGTGGTTTGTTCGTGGGTCTTAGAGCGTCTGTTACGTTTTTATGGGACCGAGGAGATATGTATTTTTGTTGTTGACTATATACAGAGTCAACTGGGGTGTTATTCACTGATGTTTTAGTGGAAAATTGACAAATTTATTGTCATTTAGTACAGAAAAGTGACACTGGCCCTCAAGGCTGTATTGGAGAATAGCACTACAGCTCGAATGTGCAGGTATTATTTCATGATCAGTATTTTATTATGGAAAAGTATTAAATCATGCGTGCATTTTTATAAAACTGTAAGTTTAATTTAAATAGTGTAAAAAAAACTACGCGCACATTCCGACCAAAGAGACTGTCCGATTGCCCATTCACCTGTATATTTTCAAATTGTTGTGACAATGTTTCAAGTGGGCGTAATATTTTTGTTGTACTGCAAAAGTAGTACCGTTTTAGCCATCGGGTCGGATTTTTGCGGGCCGCGTTTGACAGCTCGTAGGGAGAGACTATATCGCTTTTTAAATGCTCAATGAATAGCTTCACTATAGCTACTTTTTTTCCCAGACTTTACGCGATAAAAACGGTATAAATAAAGTGAGAAAAGCTTTCCCCTGTCAAAATGTCAATGACATTGTCATAAGATTGATTTTTGCCTGGCCCGTGGGAAAGGTTCTTGTACTATGTCGATACAGTCAATGATTTTAAACAAACTCTCTTATCAAGTTTTTGATGTCCCGATGCCAATACTGCGAAATATTGTCATAGCTTATTTGACACTTGGCGTTTATGAGACAGCACTTGCGATATAGTACAAAATGTAATTTTACTAAAACAGCTTGTAGTAGGAATGGCGTTAGAGTCATTTTTACGCATTGCAATTGCAAAGTTCTATGCGCCGGAGACTTGTAAATCTACAGATCAAAAGTCTCCATGCTAACTTGCGTTGATTCGAAATATAAACTTCACTATATGGTGCTGTTTAAAGGTCTCAGTTGCATAATAAACAGAGTTCGGACAGGTCATAGCAAAAATAGATATGCAAATAGAACAATACTCAATAGAGTCGATACTTAAGATTATAATTATCGTAAGAGGATATTATCGTAATTTAACATTTTTACTTTATAATGAAATGAAATGAAAATAGTGAATAATAATAAGCACAAATAATTAAATAATAAATAGAATTTAATAAATACATTGGTTTGTTCCAGAAAATGCAGTAGTTGATGATTGCATAAAATGTTCAATCAGCTTTAAAAAAATGTTAATGGAAATACCTTCACAATTACATATGGTGAATTTTGGGTTACTGTTATAAAAAGTAATTGAAAAATATAATTAAATAATACTGTACATAATGCGACTCTATTAATCTTGTTCTATTACCGTGTTGCAATTATTTTGCTATGACCTGTCCGAGCTCTGATAATAAATGGCAGTGAGACCTCGCTTACACAACGCCATCTATTGAAGCTTAAAAGAACGTAAGTCAGTATGGAAATTGGTAGTCTGACAGTGTTCAGTGTATTCGGATATGAATCTTATGCCGTTCATTGTAAAGATAACAGTTGAACAAACTGACTAAGTACTTGTTGTACTTAGAACATTGCAGTTTATTTTGTTATTACAATCAATATACACTTTGAAAAGAGTTCAATTAAGTTGGTTTGGTAATCAGTGTCGCTAGATGGCGTTGGCATCGTGAATTCCGCTCCGTTTGAAATTTTTGACAAGTTTGATGTTAAAACTTATAAGTTATGTTATAACTTAATTAGCGGTTTTTGGCCGCCATCGAGGAAAATAGAATAGAATAACTTAATTAGCCGATCCCAAGGACGATAAAACCAAGAGGACTGCCAATGGCTATACAATGTCGCGTTTCTGTAAAATAATGAGCCTGCTGTAGCTAGTTTCACTATAGAGCGGTCTCGCACCATTAATTTTATATGACACTTAAACCTCTGGCTGTCACAATAGCGCCATCTAAATTAGTTTTTTTTTTTCTTTCAGTTCATAGATGGCGCTATTGTGTTAGCCAGAGTTCTAAGGGTCATACAAAATTTATGGTACAGAGACTATACTGAAACTATGGTGAAACTAGCTACAGCAGGCTCATTATTTTACAGGAACGCGACATTGTATAGCCATTGGCAGTCCTCTTGGTCTTATCGTCCTTTATATAATTAAACTAATTCAAAGACTGCCATTTGGAATCGCTGTTTGACCCAACCGACATACAGCCAAGTGACAAAAACTGGATCGGCGTTCAGTGTCTAGATGTTTTAATCGTGATTAATAATTTTTAATTGATAGGCTTAAGTCATTACCCTATAAAATGACTGGGTGACATTTGATTAGTTCAGCCACGCTTCGATCAATGATTACAAATTACAACAGTAACCAGATGACGCCTATTTCACCAACTTTACAAATGTCAGTTTTCAATGACAATTCGGTGTCAACTGCTGACATGAAGAGCTTTTGTTTTAGCGCGCTTCGTATGGGTAAATAAATACTTAGTTCGAATTGTCATTGAAAACTGACATTTGTGAAGTTGGTGAAATAGGGCCCAGAGCTTCGAAAACGACATTGGCATAGATGAGTGGTATCTTATTTATTGCAGGTAAATTGTAACGTCTAGATCAAAATACCTAATAGTAAATTGACAATAGAAAGTTGGCGTTTGATGATCGGATAGCCTAGTGGTTAGAGACCCTGACTATGAAACTTGAGGTCCCGGTCTCGATCCCCGCTCGGGGCAGATGTTTGTGTGATGAATACTAATGTTTGCTCTAGGTATGTATTTATCTTTATAAGTATGTTTATCCGTTGTCTAGTACCCGTAACACAGAAAAATAAAGACTTTATCTATCTATCTATCTAACACAAGCTCTGCTTAATTTGGGACTAGGTCAATTGGTGTCAATTGTCACACGATATTTATTTATTGTTATGTTTATATCTTATCTAGCTCGTTTTTGTTAATGACCCGTTATGTAGGTAATTATTGATCGAAGGTGGCATGCCTTCAAAACTCGTATTATACTTTATGAAGTTTTCCTAAGATATTCCTACTTTTAAATAGTTATTATACTAGGACGACAGCTATCAAAAGTTAGTAGAAATATTAAAGTAAACTTTGAAAAATTAAGTTCATGTCGTAATAGCGGTTGAGTGGGTAACCAGTCCTTTACCCAGTGGGGGAGAAACAAGGATAGATGTTTAAAATAAACAAAGTTTGATCCAGTTGCGACGACACTCCGCAGCAAAGGCTGTACGGTTCTGTCGAAAAGTAGATCGAAACAAAGAAATAATATCACAGCTATAAGTGACATTTTTAATGTTAAGTTATTATAATGTTTTCCGTCGGTATTGCGTAGTGTATAGAGTTTGTTTTTCAGTGCCAAATAGTATGTTTAAAGACAGTATGGTTTGAAGGGGAGCTTGTTTACTAAAAATATTCCTACTATTATCCCTGGGGATATTTCTAGTAATTACTACTACTAGTGGTCCCGCAGATCACTTGGGACGTGGGTCGCTAGAATTGACACCATTTTTTTTTTACATTACGTATCAAAAGTGGTGTTCTGCGAATTTTCCAATACTCGGCACGTATATATAAATGTTATAGTTGTAGATAACTTAGGTTATATGTCATTTACAAATCGGAATTGAGCCATGCCCGCGTTACAAATCTCGTTTTAATATATTGTATATAATGTTTGGGATACAATGAATTATTGATTCTTTTTTTTTTTAAAGGGCATGGTGGTCGCGCGACCTCTAGCGCGTCGCCCTGTGGCGTGTGTTGGTCTTCCTCTGTAGGTACTTCCAACTCCTGAACTACTCAATGTTTTCCACGTCCGGAGCAAGTATAACTGTGTTCTAGAGCGGTCAGAGATTTTGTGCTGAGAACTTTTTGTTCTTGGATGATGATATTACAGAGAAGCTTGAGGTCCCTGATTCAACCGGTCGGAGCAGATATTTTTATCTATACCTATAAAACAGTACCGTATTGACTGACAGACAAAGCACAGCCTAAACCACGGAGCCTAGAGACTTGAAGTTTGACAAACATATACCTTGAAGTATCCTAGAGGTGCACTAAGATGGGGTTTTTCGAAATTCCCACGGGATAGGGAACTAGCCCAGTTTGAAATATTTCACGGGGGCAAAGCCGCGCGGCACAAGCTAGTCATGAATGTGAATGTTTGTTCTCACGTCTTGGTTTTTTAATATGTATTTGTCTATTAATGTATGTTTATTGAGTGCATTCGCTTAGTTTATTGAAATAGACACCAAATTTTCATTTATAAGAAATACCTATGCCTGCTATAAAGCATATTGCGTTGTATCATGTTTTTTAGTATCTACCCCTAGTTTTGTAACCAAAAGACACTTACTCCAGAGGTTTTAATAATTTCACAGTAAAAATACTGGGTTAATAAATTCACAACTAAAGCAGTATTCAAGTATCTCTGACCGGCTTAGAATTCCAGTCGCATCCTTCCAATTACAAAATAGAAGTTGCCACATATAAAAATAAATTTCAGAAACCTTTATCTTCCCCGACGATTAATTTTATTAGTGTTAGTTTCAGCACGTATTTTACTTATTAATTATTAATTGTATACAAGCCAACTAGGTATTAAAATGGTCACCCTAATTCCTTGTAACTACAAAATTAGTTCGAACTGTTTTACAAAAACACTAATTCACCCTCGCGCAAGCATAAATGCACTCTAATGCAATGCAGAAGGAGCTAAGGCTTGTGTCATCATGTTTCAGGTTTAGCGATGCCCTTTGGAAAATTAAATTCGCAATTTATACTTCTCGGACCAAATGACGTTTGAACGTTTATAATATCAAACTTTTCGACGCCATCGTTGAATGTTGAAGTACATTATAGACGTAATCATATGAACTGGCACGAATGGAAAAATGGATCGATCAATGTGTCGCCTATCTGTATACGCTTCACGCACACATTAAAATGACAGGCTTAAGGCGACAAGAGTTCCCAATGACCTTGTGCGCAATGGAGGAGGTTAATTGGCCCTCTCAGCCCGTATTCGCCTCTTATGTAATGATTTGTTAAGAATTTAAAATGTGAACATCTGGTTTGAAAATCAAAGTGTAATACAGCAGAAAGTAAAAAATTTAACCGTTAATAAGTAGTTGGCGATTGGAAAAAGAAAACGGCACCATTATAACCTGTACTTAGTATTACAAATATAAATAATTTCGTTGTAACTTTTTCAATCGTCTGAAATATTATTGAAGATTTGGAGATTAACATTTAAGAGTATAATTATTTAGATTATTTCGCAAACGTGTGTTTGGCGACTGTTGTTTTTGCTTTAAGTCATTTCTTTAAAAAAAAAAACTAAGTGGCATTAAGTAGTTCAATCCATTCGTACCAGCTCTTAAGAACCCATCTATAGACGAAATCTAAAATGGCGATGAAAAGATTGAAATTTATTCCACAGTGTTCACGCGATGTCGAAACAATTGTGTCTAGTCGCTTTAGCAATTACTAGGTGTTCTAGAAGATTCGATACAGAAACAACAATAGTTTGTAACTCAACTCACCTTTGAGTACAAGCGTTTATTTATGTCGCTCGTACTACATGTCGCGCGCGTCGCCGACACCCGGGTGTCTACAATATTGAAAGCCGGTGGCGCGAAACCATTGCAATGAAGGCTATCGCGAGTCAAAAATCCACTAGGATTGCTAGTGTCGCGTGAGGTCCTTCTGTCAATTTCCACCAATCATAGGCCAGTCGCTTGATTGTCTCTCATTGGTGGACAATGACAGATAGAACTCACTCGACGCCAACAATCCTAGCGGATTTTTGACTCATCGCAATAATACGGTTTCAAATATGTAAACCGGAAATAAATGTCGGTTTATAAAGTTTCGCAATATTAACGACTTATATTAATGTCGTCAATGCGACATACTAGTGGCAGATGGACACCTAATTAGTAGTGCTTTTTACTTCAAGAACTTGTAGATACTCTTATGAGAAAAAAAATTACTCGAAAATCAATTAATTTTATGTAATGAATTGTATAAATTAAATAAAATGTAAGTCGTGATATTTATTCAGACTATTCTTTTTAACGTAATTTCTTGAATTCAATTGGATTTGTGAAGTTTTTAACTTGTCCTTTGACGTTTGAAAGGTTAAAGTCCATTTTACTCATTTATGTTAACGCAACCAGTTATGGGGTAGCGCTGCCAGTGAAGCTGAGCTAATGTTAATGTTAAAGCGATTAGGTGTCGTGCAGTCATCTTCCAATGTCAGCGGGGAACTCTAAAACAACTGAACTCATTGTCACATTCTCAATCTTGACGTATTTTTATTGAAAAAAACGCTTTTTAAAAATAAGTAACCTTTACGTATAAATCGTAACAATATACATAATTGAATGTCATTGTTGTTTAATTGTTACCTGCTGTTATTTATTTTTAAAAGGCGTTTTTCAATTAAAAAGACATATGAAGATTGTATCCTTTTTAATGCATAATAATAAACGAAGTATAGCATTAATTTGCGTTGCGAATATAAGCTTCACCAGATAGAGTTGTAAGCGAGTTCTCAGTAGCGTAATAAATGCTGAGACTTCGCCTATACAGCGCCATCTGGTAAATATTTCGCAGAGTCAGTATGGTGATGTGATGGTAGTCTTTTTATTTCCACGTTGAGTTCACGTGTTCTAGGCGCCTCGGCCGCACCAATGCCGTGAGGACTGCAATTGCTGTTCTGCATTTTAAGACTGTTAATTTGAGGCCTACGCTTTTATATGAAATTCCTTTTTTTACATTTAAGTACTGTGATAAGGCAACTTTACTGTATCGGTCGTGCTCAATATGATTTCTTAGGTTTTCCTCGCGCGTATGTATCTAACCCTGAATTTAAACTAGATAAAAAAATGCTTGATTCGCATTGCATTGTGGCGTCCGAACGAGTGCTTCTGACCCGTTCGCTTCACGGCCGCGCAATGTGACTCGACAATTTTTTCTCACTCGTATAAATTCGTATGAAACTAGTTTTTAAACGCTATACTGCTGACTATAGGAACCATTTATGTATGAAAATGTTATTTAAGTAAAACTGATGTATGCTAGTCTTTAATATAAATACCTAAATTTGGTTATAAGAATAAATATATACGTAAGTTCCCTTATATAGAGTAATTTGGAAATATTTTAGTAACTTATCATTAAGGTTTTATATTTACCGGTAGGGCGGCCGTTGCTATTATAACGGCGCGTCGGAAGCGGGAGCGCCACTGGGCCGTGAAATTTCGGAACAAATTGTAATATGTAATGACGAGGTAAAGATGTCCACAAGTGAACTGTACTTTTAACACGACACCGTGAGATTCAATCATAGTAAAATGACTCGCATATGTCAGTTGTTTCGCCCAGTGTTAACTATCGGCGTCGTTTACGCACACAGACTGATTCGGTTCGCTTCGTCGCTACTTGCGTCACTTTCTGACTAACCTAGAATGAACGAGACGCAAGTAGCGATTAACGACAAGTGACAGTTGACTGAGGGTCCGGTGGCGCCCCCGCCAGGGTGTCATTCTCTAAGGCATCGTTGTGTTAACAGTTTTAAATGATTAGCGGTTAATTACATTACACATTTTATGTATAGATTATTTACCGCCATTACTGATGAGCTCCTGATAGTATTTGGCTGCAGTTACATGCATCATGATTACGGGTAGACTGACGTGACGCGGGTAGATTAATGATATCTATCTATACCTATAAAACAATACAGTGACTGACTGACTGACTGATTGACAGACAACGCACAGCCTACACCACTGGACCTAGAGACTTGAAATTTGGCAAACATATACCTTGAGTATCCTACAGGTGCACTAAGAAGGGATTTTTCGAAATTCCCACGGGATAGGGAACTAGCTCATTTTGAAATATTTCACGGGGGCATAAGCTAGTACAATTATATAAAACAAAAGTCGTGTTAGTTAGAACACTTTTAACCCAAGAACGGCTGAACCGATATTTATGATCTTTGATTAGTTGGGATTTGTCTCCGCCCCAAATAGCAGAATAACTATTAAAATATCGAAAAAAATCACGTATTAAAAATTATACAGAAAGTTAGTTTTCAAATATGTAGGTTTCGAACTCGGCAATCTTCCGCTCGTCACCCATACGTTGACTGTTAGGCGGTGCGAAGTTCGCCGGGCCAGCCAGTTACATACAAAAAAAGAGGTAGATATGTCATCAGCACGCCGAAATTGAGCTCAGAAAAGGCTACAAATGTAGCCTCTTTGCCCGCAGTCGCTCTTGAATAAGGTCCAAACTTGCGCGCAAATGTCAACATTTTCGGAACATGTTTTTCGATTGTTTTGTGAGCATATGACGTATCTTTACTTAAAGTATCATTTTGGTAGATGATAATGTTGCGTAGACCGGGCTCTGTCTACCCGCATTCATGGAAACCTAGTAAAGTACCTAATCGCGGTCTATATGTACCTAATGTGTAATCGTTGTATTAACCGCCGCTCCAGCGTTGAAGTGTCAAATCAGTGGCCGCTTGGTGCCACGAGGTGGCGCTAGCGAGGCTGCGTTAGGGAATGACACTACAGAGCCCTCTACTCCGAAGACCGAAGTTCGTATCCGACCGTCTCTCTCTCGCTTTCGTGTTAATCTGTGCTGGCGTGAGCGGGACGGTCGCATACGAATATCGGAGTAAGGGCTCCATTCGTTCAGCGCACTCTGAAGACAGCTCTGGAGGCGCGGGACTGCTCAAAACGGGAGAACGAATTTATAAATAGTACAGAGGAGGGTGTGACACTTTGACTAACAACAGGCTCTTTACGTGTCTTGGTGGCAATGAGATATCGCTAGTCAAAAATCCGCTAGTGTTGAGCGAGGTCAATCTGTCAATTTCCACCAATCACAGGCCAGTAGCTTGTCTCTCATTGGTGGAGAATTACAGATAGACCTTATTATATTAGACAGATCTCATTGTGTGCGCCTAAATTTACTTAATTTCTTTGGTACGTTTCGAAGACGCTTGGTTATTTTTGTTGTGTGTAAGTATTGTATAATTGATGACTTGAAAAAAAAACTATCTAAATACCTAGTAACATGGGATACGGTCTAATGTTTATTTGGTAACTATGTTTTATATTAAAATATGTAGCGTATTTTGGAATTGTAAAAAGTGTCACACTGCTAGCTCACGATTGCGGAGTCCTATGTTTGAAGCTGTAATCGAAGAATTCGTTTTGTCAGTAGGTACGTCAGTGATAAACTGGCTGTCGATAATTACCGAAAAGTGACACTATTCATGGCAACTCTTTCTACTGCATTTTAAGACTAAACTCGCATTAAATTGTTCAGTCAGCAGCAGAAGTAGCTAAGCAACCGAAGCGGTCACAATGATCTGCGCAATCCATCGATATAAAACATTAAAGATAGGCCACGTACCTGTTCAGCGCTGACAAAATGCGGCCTACACAACTATCTGGATTAGACACTAGCGGGGTTAGCGCGGAGACGAGCTGTCGGTAGGCCTCCAACAGAGCGACGACCTGGTAAGGATTGCGGGACCGCGGTGGATGCGGAAAGCACAAGACCGGTCTGAGTGGAGAGCCGCGGGGAGGCCGCCGGCCAGCAGTGGACGTCTTTCGGGTGATATGATGATGATGATTTTTTTTTATACGACGAGGAAGGCAATCGAGCAAGTGGGTCATCTGATGGTACGTGATCACCACTGCCCATAGACACTCTCCCCCCCCCCCCGGGTTAGCAGATGCGTTGCCAACCTAGAGAGCTAAGATGAAATTAATTACATCGGCTGTCTTACACTCCACACGAACACAGCAGTGCAAGCACTGCTGCTTGGCGACAGGATTAGCTAGTAAAATGGTGGTAGCGGTCCGGACGGACCTCGCACAAGGTCCTACCACCCCCTCGATTTTACGTTGACCCGGCTAGTGTCTATCTCAGGTTGGGGTCGTAGTGTCTCAAGATAAGGCAGTTTGACATGGCCTCAGCAATGGTGAGCTGACGGCCTCAAAATGAGCTCAAATTAGATCGATCTGCGTTCAGAGTGGGCGTCGATGTGTGTCTATGATAACCTGTTTCTCGCGGCTGTATCTCCGGGAGCGATGGGCTGATATAATTACGTGTACGCCACCGCTTCACTCGTCACAAAGCATCCACAGGACAGCCGGGGCAAGCGTCAGTGAGGCGGCACCAGAGGGTCGAGCATGACTTAACGAATGTTGCGTATCGTTACGGTTATCGTATCGAGATCGAGAAACCTCATACTAAATTTTAGTTCCAAATACGCTCACGGGCGGGCGCTGTTCCGAACGTCATACAAACTCGACAACGTTTACTATTCGATTTTACGTGACGCAGCTGTACTTAACGCATTCGCTAGAAAACGCACAATGCCTGCGAATCAGCACCCCTACTACGAAGTGCATAATTCGACCTTCGTATCGTGCCGTCCCACTCACCCTAATATTATTTATTACGAGAGTGAGCGGGACGATACGACACGAACTTCGGTTTTCGAATTTCGTAGTATGGGGGCAGAGAGATTCAAGATTAGTAGGTACTTATGCATAGTCATTGGCAACAAAATCGTCGCTTTGGTACTAAGTCACTCAGTGCGGTGTATTTTTGTTATTCGAAGGCAGGTGGCGATACTGATACTTGAGATTAATAAATATCGACGGTTCTCTGACTCAACCTCGTTATATATAACTTTGACGAAATTGGAATAGCCACTCTAGACCGTGAACCTAAGGTTGTTATTCCAATTTCGTCAAAGTTTATATACGAGGTTGAAGTAGTACTGTCGATATCTTACAATAGCAAATTCGCAATGACCGCTCTATACACGCTAATGTTGAATCTCTTTGCTGCGAATGTGTGACAGCGGCACTGAGCGATAGTCACCAAAACGCGTATGTGCGTTGCCGGCAGTGAATGCGTTCTTTTATCATAAAACTAGTGACATTCAGTCTTAGTGAAGTACTCTTAAACGGATCACGCAAGTATGTGTGATCCGTCTATTTCACTAAGATCTTTCACTCTACTCAAAAATGTCTTAGGGATTAATTATGTGCGGACTCCAATATGCGTTTGATCCGATAGACATTTTTGAGCCGCCCCCATACTACGAAATTCGAAGTTCGTATCGTGTCGTTCCGCTCACTCTCGTGTTAAATAATATTAGCTTGAGGGGACGGCACGATACGAAGTTCATCTGCCGCACACTGCAGCCACACTGACGGTTGTTTCGAGTCTTAAACCCCGTTGAAAAGGATTTGTTAGTTCGTTAACTATCGGATTACCTCGGCAGCGGGGTGGGGCCCGTCGTTCGAGCGAAACGGCAGCGCAGTCGCGCAGCGCGGATACACTTCGTATCGCTTCTACCGACCGGCCCTTATTTTATTGTAAGCGTCCATCGCAAGGGAATCTGCACGAGTCGAGGGAATATTGTCCTAAATACAATAGTTAAACTGAATATTGTTTTGTACCAAAGGCGAACCTTTGACAGGTAATGTACTGTCAGAACACCAAAGGCCTACCACGCCAACGACGCAGTATTGTCCAAATTGGCCTTTTAATACTACGAAGTGCAAAATTCGAACTTCGTGTCGTGCCGTCCTCATGCTAATATTATTTAATACGAGAGTGAGCGGGACGATACGATACGAACTACGATTTTCGAAATTATCCCTTAATAAGACCCCATTTATTGGAACATACTACCACCGAATTAATAGCAGGTTTGAAATATATACCTCACAGAGGATATTTTTGAAGGAAGTCGCATTTTGATATTGTACCGTATTGCTGAGATGCTATGGTTGAATTTCCAAGTGAGTAGAATCTGCCTTTTCAAGGGTCCAAGGAACGCGTACATTGAAAGCGATGGCAGCTTAATTGATGAATTCTGGGTTCAGCCTCGTGCAGATTTCCTCGCGATGCCCGCGCCGACTCTAGCTTCACGTTTCGACTATTTACTATAAGTAGTAGAATCCCAAAGAAACAGTACATACAGATGTCAAAAATGTAATGGAAATAAAATGTTTTCTTAATGATTTATGTATTTTATTGGAATCCTTTAAGTTACATTTAGGTATATTTGGGTCAATCAACTTTTGATTGCCACTCGTTGCCATGGAGACGTCCCCGGGTAACTCGTCTAAAATAAGATTATCTAAGGCACCGCTCCATCAAACGTTAGGAGTTTCGACAGTAAGTAGGTATATGCCAATTTCCCTCGTCTTTTAAGCATGCAAATCCTGACTTTCGGGGGATTGGGGGTCTTAGAAAATCTTATTTTAGAGGAGTTACCCAGGAGACATCTCCATGGCAACGAGTGGCAAAGAAAGGTTGATTGACCCTTTTGCAACCTGTCAATCGCCTGGCTCCTATTCCGCCAACTCTACTAATGCAGTTTAATTGTAAACTGCATCCACGGTGGGGGTAGATGTTTGTATGATGAATACGAATTTTGTTCTCGGGCCTGGCATGTTTAATAAGTTCATAAGTATGTATTTATCTATGTAAGTATGTTCATCCGTTGTCTAGTACCCATAGTAAAAGGCTTTGCCTAGTTTGGGCCTAGGTTAACTGGTGTTAATTGTCCCATGATATTTATTTTATTTATTTATTACAATAGAGCTTCTGGGGTGCTAATTTCAAAGAGCGTATCTCCATACGAAAGTCGAGGTTGTCCAGTCTTTTTACTCCAGCAGGGCGTATTGTAAGCAATTTGAAAACTTAGGGCACGCGAAAACGAGATATTTAAGATAAAATTGGAGCCCAGTTGAGGTTTACCAAGCGTTAACCAAAAGTTCGGTTTCTTTAGAGTATGTAGATGAAATCTCGGAGAAGCATTATAGGTATCTGCTATGTGTCCCAAATGATGAGAAACCAGATTAAACAATAGTTTTTGCAAAATACATCTTTGTTTACAATCATGCACGTGAAGAAGCGACAGCGACATACAATTTAAAAACATTTAACAAGCCATTGTAGACAAGTAACTGTAGGATCTGTACAGCGATAATACAAAACCAGTCAGTACCTAACGGCACACACCGAAGGTCTTTTCGAAATGTTATTTCAACTGACTAAACACAATTAAACGACTATTTACAATTGGAGATGTGAACAGCCTATGACAAAATTGTCATTGGACAGTTTGATCTACTTGCTTACATTTCACTGTCAAGAAGCGCGCTCAAGCAAAAGCTCTTCACGTTAGCAATTGACACCGAATTGTCATTGTAATCTGACATTTGTAAATTTGAAATGATGAAAAAGATTGGTTTTATAAGTTTGACCTGTGTATCTGTCTGTGGCATCATAGCTCTCAAACGGATGCACCTATTTCGATGCACCTATTTAGGGTTCCGTACCTCAAAAGGAAAAAACGGTACCCTTATAGGATCACTTTGTTGTTCGTCTATCTGTCTGTCAAGACCCTTTTTCTCTGGAAGGCGTAGAGGTAGCATGCTGAAATTAATATCAAATACTCAAGCCTGCGGTCCCTTGAAGCCGTGAAAAAATGAACCGTCTAAGTCAACTCAATCAAAAGATACAGTCATTAAAAAATCTATTTCCATGCAAATTGCCGATTTCCAAAAACCTAAATGGTACTTCCAGGCCCCCGTTTCATAAACGTGACAGGTGACAAATAACAACGACAATTCGATCTACACTTCCCAAGTTAATATGAAGTTTGGTAATACAAAAACTTTTCAAGCCGGTAATCTACACCAAACTGTCGTTGTCGTTTGTCACCTGTCACGTTTATGAAACGGGGGCCAGATGTCCTAGAAACTTGAAATTTGGTATGCATTAAATTACCACCACTCCAAAAAGTCTCAAAATCTCGAAATTTTATGTCTGTCTGTGTATGTCACACACACAGTGTATACACCGTTTACCACTGCTAACGACATCTAGCGTCGAATAGAACTTTGTGGATGCCGCGCGGGCTCGAGATCATGCGCGGGCGCGGGGTCATTGACGCTTGTTCCCCTACTCGCCTCTAGATGGCAGTAACATCCTAAGCAAAATATAGGAACAGCTTAACAGCTTTGCTAAAATTGGACCACTGAAAACATTGGGAAAAAGCAGGGAAATCTTTGTACGGAACCCTCGTGCGCGAGTCGGACTCGCACTTAGCCGGTTTTTTTTAATCGAAAGCTAGTATAATCGAGATGGTTCTTAGCCAAGTTTCATTAAAATCGGTTCACCCGTTTTTGAAATATTGAACTTTGAAATGACGATGTCGGGGGTTTTTCAACTTATCTAAGTTGGTTATGTATGGGCTGACAATAGGGCTGTTGCCTCTTGGTCAAAACAACTTTTTTTGAAATGTGAAAACGAGTTGATCGGATCCGTTAGTAAGTTTGTATTGATTTACGGAACTATGACATCATTTTCAGTGATCAAACTGCCTCCTTTAATTATTTGAGTACTTCGCACACATCATTGCATTGCTTCGCAGGAGTGTGCAGGTTTCCTCGCGATGTTTTCCTTCACCGAAATGCTCATGATAAATTTAATTACCTACAAATGCTTGAAAAGCCATAGGTCAAACCTATCATTTTCTTGCCTCAGCCTGACCTCATACTTATACTAGTTTCTAAAATATTCCGCCCATATTCCTACCGTTCCACAATTTCGTTCATAATGGCAGACCCGCGCAGGTCAAGCCTGGATGGGGTGTAATCTCAGATTAATGAAGTCAATAGATGGAAGGTAAACTTATGGCCGTATAGTTATACCCTTCGCTCATGTAACTAATGCCCTTTGTTAAAAAGAGACAACTGCATGCTCCGATTTCAAGAGTCGTACCGTTTTTTTGATCTGTAGTGCGAGTCAGTACTCGAATGTGTGAGGGAGACATTCAGTGACACTTTATTTGAATGACTACCTAGAGACGACCGATGCTTCTATTTTTTATCGAGTAAATTGGCTACAGAATTGATCTGCATCTGCATCTGGCTACAGGCTGTGTTGTACACAAATAAAAATCGGTACGCTTGACAGCTGCTTACATGGGGTCTGTGATGTCTGTGGGTGTAATAAAATAAACAAAACAAATATGTGATTACAGAGCCGTTTATTATTTCAAATTACCAACTAGGTACACGCATCGTGAGCGACCGCACCGGAGCGCCTTCGACGCTAGATGTCGCCAGTTAGCTACCACAGGGGGGGGAGCAAGAATCGCCACGCCTCTAGGTACAAGTCTGATCACCTTTCCAACGCCAAGGACGCGTAAAAGCGTCATGAGCCGACGTGCCTGACGCCACCAACGCTTATAGGCGTCCAGGTGCAGTGCAAATGCGACCTACGGGCGTCGCTTAAGGTTTAAGTCCGCGTTGACGTAATGCCAATTTGGCGTGTGGATGACAACTTTTGTATGCGTCGTTGGCGTTGAAAGAGCTGTAGAGGGTAGTCAACTAACATGTTGTCTTTTCTTCCTCGAATATAACACATCCCCTACTTGTGCAGCATAGCTTAGCCTAGCTTGTGTGAGGCAGCCCATACTTGTGAAAATACTGCTCGAAAATCGTGAAAAACCTACTTATAGAACTAGTCAAAAAATTTATTCACGAGGTTATTTGTATCAATTTTGAGTCGTATTTTCACAAGTGTGTAAAACCGACCGCCTGGCCCGAAGATATTTCACAAATAGCACAATATTTTGTATCATATTCGAGCTCTAGATTCCGAATTTAGTTTTGTACAGTCAAAGTCATAAATAATGTACGTTACCAAGACGTCAAATTTGACGAGATGGCCGTTTAGATAGTTGACCTCGACTGTACATACATTTTTCTGAAAAGCGCCATCTAGCGGTATCCAGCCTACTCCAACACTATCCTGAAGTAATAAAAACAGACAAACTTTCAATATAATCTTTCTTATTTTGCCAGCCACCGTCTGTAGCGGTAGTCAAGTTCCTTCACATTGTAATTAGGTACTTTTTTGTCATTTTCTTTTTTGTCATTTTTGTAGTTATGCGAAATCCAACTTCCACACAAGTCATTTACAAGGGACTATGGGCCAAATGGATCATGCCAATATGTCATATTCATACTTTATTTAGATATTATGGTCACCAAACCTCATTGCAGGACTGAGATATTCATAATTGTTACAGATAGTTTTAGTACGAAAATTTGCGACCAGTCCTTCCGTGCGCGCAGATTTAACGGAATATCAAGGGTAATACTTATTTTCTGAATAATATGGTGCATTGGTGCAGTAAGAGTCATTCAAATTAATAAGCAACTCAGTTCTGCAAATATAGTAAACACAAACATAGTTCTTGACTCCATTCCAAGTTTCCCATGATCCTTTTGATTAGCTTAAATAAATTGAATCATAATTTTAATGACAATTAGCGTGGGTTGGATTATTTTGCATAACAACGTTAAAAACGAGAAGTTTGTTCGACGGCGGCTGGCATGAAATGAACTCACAGATTCGATGTCAACGGTATTGGACGAAGCACAGGACAGAACATGATTAATAATAGACAATAATCTCCACTAATACAATACAAGCAAACGATTGTATAAAACAAACAGACCAACAGCCATACATCATTAAAATAGCTTCAAATGCACGTCTATCACTGCTATAAAAATAATAAACAACGCACTATTTAATAATTATTAGCGCACTTAATAATAATGTCAGTGATAATCCTATCATTAATTTAACCTTTTTTTTTAAGTCAAGAGCCGAGGGCCCGCTGCCGACTAAAATACTGTTAATAAATAAAAATTATAAGTAAAGCAATGATTTAGTTAATATTTGGTTTACGAGTACTTGGTGCAACCTTGCCAGCGCAGACGGAAAGGGGTTATATTTGATTTATTATATTTATTTATTACTTTCTTAGTGCTTTTAAAACTTACAACTCTCATTCACATAGGGTTACCAGACGTCAGGGGAACTTTCCTGATATGTCAGGGATTTTGACCATTTGTCAGGAGTGCGGCCGGAATTACGTAAGTGTCAGGATTTTCTGTAATTCTTTTTAACACTTACAAACTTCTATAGAATTCTTAATGTTTTCTTGCCACGCGTTACACAAGGCCCGACCCGAACGTCAGGAATTTTATTCTAAAATCAGAAATTTCGACAGATATTTCAAAATTTGTATCTGGTAACCGAGCACAAGAGCTGTCTTAAAAAGATTAAATGAGTGAATGAAAGTCTAAGTGTCACCGTCGTTCATTTCATTCATTCCTAGCGAATTCATATTTTAACCACCTTGAAAATGGCAGTTTGTATTTGTTACTTCGCGTCTACGTTGGCCCGCGTCTTACGCTATCCTAGGTTAACATATATATCGAACAGCGTCGAGTGAGGTTCGCCTCGATTAAAGCAAGCGTTATCCTATTTACACGAAAACATACCATATCTAGATATAATTATGAGCAATGTCAAATTAATACAAATAGTAAATTTCAAATTTTAGTAAATAATATTACATTACATATAACAGCGAGTAGACATCAAAAAGTGAATATCGAACAGTTAAACGTGATCGAAAATTTTGCGTTCAAAATCACAGTTTGTGAAATTATCAATTAGGTAGGTACACCAAATGCAAATAATTGCAGAGTTAAATATACGCAATTATTATAATGCTAATATAAACATTATTAAAATCTCAATATTGTACTCTAGGTCCGCGTTGATAAAGTTCGTAAGAGCTGGCACGAATGGTTTGAACGAGTGAATAGAAATATATTTGAATACGCTTCAAATACACATATGAAGCTTGTGTCATTTCCGTATAAAAATGTCTAAATGACATTAACTAGTTCCGTTTCATCCATTCGTGCCCCCTACTCCGAAGCCCGAAATTCGAAGTTCGTATCCGACCGTCTCGCTCACGCCAACACAAGTTAACACGGAAGCGAGAGGGACGGTCAGACACGAACTTCGAATTTCGGAATTCAAATTAGGGGCTCAGCTCGATTGAAACGACCCGTACACAGATGCAATATTACTTCTGCGCTTGATTTCTATTAACACCCATAAAACTGAAAGCAAATACTTTAGGGTGTCGGTACTATCGATCAATGTTAACGCATTCACTGCCGGCAACGCATATATGCGTTTTCCTGATCTTCACCCAGTGCCACTGTCGCAATTTTACAGGTAATTTGAACGCACAGGTGCGTTTGCGGCACCTGAAAAACTCTGTCAAAGGGGTGGCAGCGAATGCGTTAATCGATGGTATCGATCGACATCGATCGATGGGTGTGGCAACACCCATAGACAGGACAAATAGGTCAATCTAATTTAAGAAAGACACATCTTCAAGACAACGAGCGGCACTTAATAGTCGATTGGTCGAAATATTACGCCAAAAATGTGCCTGTTCAAAATAAATATAAAAATATTACATCATCATCATCATCACCAGCCTTTTTTACGTCCCACTGCTGGGCACAGGCCTCCTCTCAGAATGAGAGGGCTTGGGCTATAAGTTCCCACGCGGGCCCAGTGCGGATTGGGAACTTCACACACATCATTGAACTGCTTCGCAGATGTGTGCAGGTTTCCTCACGATGTTTTCCTTCACCGAAAAGCTCATGATAAATTACTAATGTAAGTCCGCACATAAATTCCGAAAAACTCACGAGGTGCGAGCCGGGATTTGAACCCACGACACTCTGCTTGAGAGGCCATAGGTCAAACCACTAGGCTATCACGGCTTTAAAAATATATATATATAAATATTACATTTTATTAAAATTCATATTCTTTAATTACATAGAACTTTGGACGACCAAAGAAACAGCTGCTGTCGCCATAATTTCGATATCATTTAATTGTAAATTGCTTTTATTATGTAAATAAAGTAGTATATACTAAAGCTAATTTAATAGAATACGCAGGTTATTATAAAGGAATGTCTTATATCAGTGCTCGATATCGAATTATCAAAACAAGCGCTTCAGGTGGAAACCGTAAGAGAATTAAACCATCAGGCCCCTTTTTCATTGTAAAAAACAGTTGCTAATGAAAACAACACAGACTTCGACAAATAAATAAATATAAATAAATAAATATCATGGGACAAATTGACACCAATTGACCTAGTCCCAAACTAGGCAAAGGCTGTCCTATGGGTACTAGACAACGGATAAACATACTTATACATATTAAACATCCAAGACCCGAGAACAAACATTCGTATTCATCATACAAACGTTTGCCCCGACCGGGATTTGAACCCGGGACCTCAAGCTTCATAGTTAGGGTCGCTAACCACTAGGCCATCCGGTCGTCCCCCATCGAGAATTAGTTCACGCGCAGCATTTCGATTCGGTTGATTTTTGTGTCTCATTCACTCAAAAGGGCAAGTCAGAGGGTCGAGCACGACTTTAAGAATGCTGCGTAACGCATAGTCGAATAGTAAACGTTATCGAGTTTGTATGACGTCTGGAACAGCGCCCGCCCGTGAGCGTATTTGGAACTAAAATTTAGTATGAGGTTTCTCGATCTCGATACGATAACTGTAACGTTACGCAGCTTTCGTAAAGTCGTGCTCGACCCTCAGAACACAAACGTGAAACCAAATCGTCGAATTTATTTATTATTGGAAGCCATCCAACAATTTAAACTTTCTGTCGATAAAAAAAAACGGCATCAAAATCGGTACACCCGTTTAAGAGCTACTGTGCCACAGACAGACACACATAGCGGTCAAACTTATAATAATAACATTAATAACACTCCTCTTGTTGCACCGGGGTTTAAAAATGAACAGTCTATGGTCTGAACACAGAGAGAACGTCACTCGGATTCGGCCATTTTGTTTCGAGACGTCACTCCAAACGTCAAGACAAAATGGTGTTCAAATGGAACTAATTTTAAAAACGCACGAATTCATTCGGCGCCATAAAAAAAGCAACGAGTGAATATTCTTTTCTATGTCATTCCAGCCGTCTGATGTCACCTTTAGGTTAATGTGTCGAAAAAATTCTATTAAAACAAACAAGTTTGTTCGAAAGGTACCGGCTTGTGCATTACAAGTATTACAACTACCAAATACATCGCAAGCTCTCATACGTCCCGCCTCAAGCATACGCTTAAGATATGTAAGTCAACTACCGTACGACCGACCGCAATTTAGTACAATAGTAGTACCGAGACGCGAGTTCCCAGTTATTCTATTTTGGAAATTATTTTAACATGCTTAACGCATTCACTGCCGGCAACGCATATTCGCGTTTTCCTGATTTTCATCCAATACCTCTATCGCACTTTATAGGTAATTAGAACGCACATGTGCGTTTGCGACACCAAACTCAGGCCAAAGGGGTGGCAGCGAATGCGTTGAGGTTATTTTTTCATTGAACAATTTGTACTTCACCTAGTACAGTCAGCGTCATATATACGGTGGCATCCAAAGTGATCAAATAGTTCGGTACACCATACGATTTGTATGGTGTACCAAAGTATTTGAGCACTTTGGATGTCACCATATATATGACGCTGACTGTACATTCGGCGGTTATGTTTACTGTTAAACTGTACTTGTGCAAGTACGTGGGAACTTACGAGGGTATAGCCAATGATATTACATATAAACAGACAGACAGACAGACGGACAACATAGTGATAGTATAAGGGTTCTGTTTTTTCCTTTTGTGAGGCACGGAACCCTAAAAAGAGGTAGATATGTCATCAGCACGCCGAAAACATTCTAAATAGACATAATTTTACATCAACCAACCAACATGGAATTGTATTAATAATATTACCCACTAATTTACAAAACTGATTTAAATAGAACCTAGTATAAGATGACAAGACAACTGTCTACAATGATTATTTTAGCATTTCGTGAATTTTTAATTTAGCGAATATGAAGTTTTGTTCTGTTTAAAAACATTTTATTTAAAACTTATAATGTGCTGTGCCCTACCAGGGTCCATGTGAAACAATGTATGTCACGCTATAACATCTATACTGTACCATGGTTTGCAATAAATAAATATGAAATATGAAAACGAAGCGCAGAAAAGGCTACAAATTGCAGCCTCTTTGGCCACAATCTCTTTCAAATAAGGTCCAAACTTGCGCGCAAATTATGTCAAAATGTTCGTAACATGTTTTCCGATTGTTTTGTGATCATATGACGTATCTTTACTTATAATATCATTGGGTATAGCTGTCAATGGCGTGGGGGCACGGGCCAACCACCCTCTGGACACCGCATCTTCTATAATCTACTTGGAAAGTTATTACGAAACAAGCCGCGGTGAGCGGGCCGGGGGAACGCGTCGCGATTGGTTCATAGCTTGTCATCTGGTCGAAAGTGAGACGCGATTCGAGGCTAGAGGAGATCTATAGGTGCAAATGAGCATATGCGTTTCGGAACCATTCGCCCTGACATTTGGTGTCCAGATTTGGTTGGTACGTGCGTGGGGGTGATGACTTTTGTATTTTAAATAGCGTTTAAAAGGGTCCGAAAAAGATCTACCACAGTTTGTTGTGGTAGAACTTAACGTCGAAGTACCCTTGGTCGGTGAGCTGCGAGTCGCGGCGCGGGGCTGCCGAGCCGGCGGGCGAGGGCGCGGCGGGCGCGGCCGGCGCCACCGGCAGCGTCGTCGGGCGCTCCGGGCTGGGCGAGGCCGGCGGCGGCGCCGGCGCCGCCTCCGGCACCGGCTCGGGCTCCGGCTCCGGCTCGGGCGAGAGAGCCTTCGGCACCGGAGCGTCCTCATGGGTCCTGAGGGCGCGTCTGGCCATGAAGCTACTTTGCATTTTTAAACTTACCTACTCTCTGATTAACAGTGATCGGATTGTAGTGCAGCACGGCGGGATATCGGATAGAAATCTTAATATGGAAATGACCAACATAACGGGACCACGCTCGAAAAAAAATGCTATCAATATGATACTTATCAATGAAACATTTTGATTCTTTTCTCGTTTCGTCATAAGCATAACCCGTTATCAGTGTTGCGGATCCATTGAAAACGCTAGGGATGGCACTGCATATTTTCTCGACATGTACCTACATAATTCGATGCACTTCACAATTCACTTTTTTAGTAATATGTTTCAACTGTACAGACTTAAGAGGTTTTATGCTGTTTTGTAACTCCGTATAATAGGTGATTGTGTCAATATTTGTCAATAATGATTAATGTATTTTTTTTTATTTTTTATTCAGTTAAAATCATGAATTTTCCCAGTTTAAAACAGAGCTGATGGCGAAATTGGAAAACTCGAAAAACTCTTAATAATTTATTCAGAAAACAAATGAAATTACTTATACAAGCGTTTTGTATACCAATATGTCACATTGACAACGAAATAAATATCGAGCGACAACCCTATGAAGTCAACTAAGTAGTTTCAATGAATCTGCAACACTGATAACGGCGTCGGGTCATAAGTCATACCTAATCATAACAAAACATGGGAGTACATTTATTTTACACGTTAATGTTTTATTAAAACTTGTCTGATGTTGCTAATAAAATCAGGATTATATTCAACCACATAAGTCAAGGGATCCCGGGGCATATCAGGGCATTTTCATAACATTTGCTGTTAAACGTTACTTAAGTTATTAAATATTATTTATGTATGTTTCAATCACGTCTTAACGGTCAGTTTTGTGACGGCTGCTAACCATAGTTAACCAATTAATGATTCACTGACAATGCCCAATCCATATCGTATGTTTGAGGTCGTTCACCCCGTGTTGCATCGAGAAATCCGATCACTGTCTGATATAAACAATGCTAAACAAAGCCGCTGTGGGATGATCCCAATGACGGCAGCTCTTATGGTGATGTTAATAAGGTAGCACATCGAATAAATTACATTACATACATACTGACATGCCTGTTTCCCGGAGGGTTAAGCAAAATATTAAAACGGAACATGAAATGGCTAGACTGCAGATAAATGCCTGGGCGGCGTATGTACAGTCAGCCACATATGTACGGTGACATCCATAGTGCTTAAATATTTCGGAACACCATACAGTTTGTACCGCATTCCGCATTTGTTGCGCTGACTGTACGCTCAGAATTCTTTTGCAAAATTATTTTACTAAAACCCATTATAAAAAAATAAAGACTTGTAATATGAATTATTCGAATGAACTTAATTACGTAGTTATTTTTTTCATTCGTTCAATAAGTGACATCACTATTAAACTGTCACCTAATACTGACAACACCGAAACTGAAATTCTGTTACAGTGACTGTCAGTGTAAGTGTCGCGGGGATCATCTCACACCAAATGCGAGAAAACTCACGTCTTACGTCATTTGTGTCAAAACTGCGTAGTGAAAAAAAAAAGTTATGACAAAATTATGACTATTTAAAAACACAAAGAAAATTTACAGAAGCAGTATTATAGTCCGGAACTGTGAATGAAATGCGCAGAAACGATTATAGATGGTCATAATTAAGTAGTTTAGTTTTATTACAATGAATTTTTAGTACCAATGTGTGACGTGAATAATAATATGGCGAGGCAACCACATGGCAGTTACTGTTAACCATTTGAACGCCATTGAATCATAAGGGTAATCACTTGGTCACTTAATCTGACAAAGTGGATAAATATTTGGGTCAAACTAATTTTTATTGCCACTCGTTGCCACAGAAATGTCCCCTGGGTAACTCGTCTAAAACAAGATTTTCTAAGGCACCACTCCATCAAACGTTAGGATTTTCAACAGTTTTATGCCAAATTCCTTCATGCTTCATTTCTTAAGCATGCAAATCCTGACTTTCGGGCAAGGATCATGGAAAGTAAACGGATTGACAAAGCCCATACTTTGAATCGTTCTTATTTACATTCAGCGCCATCTACCTTGCTTGAGTGACACATTAGGATCGCTGTTTTGTTATTATTTGACCCGCTGGCTGCGACCTTGGCGCCATCTAGAAATTGCCTGAATTTTAAGATAACTGCGGGGAACGATTCGAAGTATGGGCTTTGACACTCCGTATACTATCCTCCTTGCTTTCGGGGGAGTGGTGCCTTAGAAAATACTATTTTAGACAAATTACCCAGGGGACATCTCCATGGCAACGAGTGGCACTAAAAAGTTGTTTGACCCATTTTAATGCCGTTTTTGGTTATTTGGTAGAAGTACGGAATCGCTACCAACTAACACAGAAATGCCAACAAAATCACCAATCACAGCCAATTCATCAAAAACGTGTCAACGAAAGTGAGGCGGTTGAAACGCTCGAATACTAAATGACCCATAAACAACACGTCATCGCAATGTCAAATTGAACTTTAAGCACCGTACAGACCGACCAAAACAGTCCAGAAAACGGAGAAAAGAGAAACTGAAACTATTCATACAAATGTGTGACATATTCAAGCAATTTACCTCAAAAATGTGAGTTACAAAGAAAGTGGCGCCCTCATTAAATATCTTGAATTTGGGTCGTGCGTGCTGTACGGGCAGTACGCACAATGTGTCGGTGGCGTTGTAGGGTTTCTTGGCGGCCAAAAAATCTATCCCGAAACAGAATGCGTAGCGTCACGTCGTCAGACATGTCATAAACATGCACACGTGTCAGATGATGCCCGTGTGTGAATGTGGCCCGTACAGTCAAAGTCAAAGACATGGATCCGCGCAAAGTTGCAAAAATATGTATACATCAACCTTACCGTCGCAGTAATAAGGTCTGTATATATATTTTTGGGACTCTGTGGCGTCCTTGACTGCCCACGTGTGAGCCCCTGACTTCAAATAAAGAAGTTTGGTTACGCAAATTTTCAAATACGAAAAGTGCCTAAGAAATGCGCGTAGCCTAGCTTCTATTACATACTTCGATTAACAATCACAACTAGATGACGGGTCTGAGTCTTTTGTTCTGTTTTGTTGGTGATCCGTTATCTGGGCGATTATCGACCGAAGAAATTATCAAAGTGCATTGTCGTAGATCTAGTGTACAGTCAACCTCAGAAGCAGCCGAACACTTTAGTGCTTCGTCGCAATCACCACCAATACTGTGACACTTGAATTGTGTCACATCGGTGAAACTGACAAGGTACTAGTTCTGGTACTTTTGAGGCTCATCGCATGTACTATATTTTATCAACCAATCAAAGCAAAAAAAAACTGAAAATTTGAGTGGTTTTTTTTGAAAGGTTTACTTAACGCGTTCAGTGCCTCCGACGCATATATGCGTGTCCGTAACCTTCAGCTGATGCCGCTGTCAAAATTCTGTACATATTTGAACCCAATTGTGACAGCGAACGCATTAAGTCCGTCTGTTCCGTCTTTTTCTTCGAGATCATTTTTAAATTAGCAGAAACTAACACACATACAAATAAATGACATTACAATACAAAACGTACCAATAGGCACTTTAAAATGTCAATGATTAATAAGTAAAATAAAATATACACATTATTTTAAAACCTATTTACATTTTCGCCGCAAGAACTTTTCAATTTGGCAAGCATTTTTTTAGCAACATCCAAATGAGAACTTGCATTAATAAACATTAGCTTTGGCCTTATACTACGGAGTGCAAAATTCGAACTTCGTATCGTGCCGTCCCTCACAAGCTAATATTATTTAACACGAGAGTGAGCGGGACGATACGATACGAACTTCAATTTTCAAATTTTGTAGTATAGGGGCAGACGTATTAAGATTATCGCGCACACGCCGATTCCGTTTCGTGTTCATTTCAATACGGAGAATGGTAAAACGTGTTGACAAGTGTGCGATAACCTCAAAATACCAAGTGTCTGACTGGCAATGACGTTTCCTAGACATTTAGCGAATCGCAAGCATTAACTTACGAACACCTTAGACTTTGGGTCTAGTACAAAATTCACAAAAAATTAGTCCCAGTACATACGTCATAGCGCTGTCGTTCGACCAAACTAAGGTTGACTGACGCTCGATTAGTGTTCTTTTGGTTCGGACGTTGTCAAGCGCTAACCCGAAGTCCATGGTGTTGGTAACTTTCCATTCTACCATGATTCATGAACTCTGAGGCAAATAGAAAATACATAAATAAATCTATCCTACCGTACACTGTTACAGTTAAAACTAATTTAAGAGCGTCAAAAAGCTGCTAAATTGATTCAAATAAATTAATAAAACGGTAAATAAAATTATTCGAGACGACGGCATTTTTTTTTTTTAATAAATGCAGACACCGTCGCTGCCGCGGTCCACAGAAATTATAATTTCATGCTGAAAACAAAAATTAAAGAAATCATAACATAAAAAACATAATTTGACGGATATAAAACAACTGCCTTTTGAGTTCAAAATTAGAATTTAAACAAAAAATAAAATAACAAAACTTACAAAATAAAATTAAAGGGTTGTCGCCCACATGGCGAGTGCTGGCGGCGTGGCCAGTGGACGGCGGCCTTACTCGTGCCGGTACATGCCCCTTCGGACCAATATACAATGTTTAACAAAAAAAAAAAAAAACAAAGCCAAAAATACGAACAAAATCTGTTACAATATTTTTTAATCCAAAATCTTTGTTTTAAACTGCCACGATGCAAGTGAAATCAACAAAGCCAGCACGAATGGATTCGAATGATTGAACAATATAATGTTTCGCCAATTTGACACACACGTGAAAATGACAGGTCATTTTCCTGTAAAAATGTCTTAGACCGATTTTAGTCTTAAACCTTACCAGCACATGTAGCACGGTGCGCCATTTTGTCGCTTGTCGCGCAGTGTGTCCCTTTCATAGTGATGGAATTAGTGAAGGATGAGCGACAACCGACAAAATGGCGCGCGTGCTAGCTCCCCAGGGCCGTGTTTTTATAAAGTTACAATTACAAGCGGATGTCTCTTTCTAATAAAATGTTATGAGACTTCCGCTTATAACTTGTAGCTTCATAACACAGTCAAGTCAGCCTAAATGGCATAACGAGTGTCAATCTCAATCTATTCATGCCAGCTCCTAGTGACTTGATCTACAGTGATAAATATTCATACTTATAACAAGCGCTATCAAATCTATACTGTGTTTCTATAAAGCAATGTACTTTCGATCAATAATCACAGCTACAGTTACAATTACAACCTCAGAATACAGAACAAACCAGAAGCCGCGTTCAATCATATTCATATCCGCACGCCGCAGGAAATGTATTAGAACATGGCTTAGCGTTGCCGGTTGCGCACAGTCCCGTATTAGCCGTGGGGCGACTGACGGCACGGCGAGAGATTTCTCTATTCACTGCGCGGCCGAAACGCTCAACGCATAGTGGTAAGCGAACATCGTGCGTAATGTATACAACAATCGGTCCCGTAGTGATCAAGGACCGAGGCATCCGTAATAAACAGGCGTTTGAGGTTTACGTTTGTGTTGTAAGCTCAGAATACAGAACAACCCAGAAGCCGCGTTCAATCATATTCAACCGAAAACAACGAGTACTTACACTTGACGTGTAAACCTGTCCTGTTTTTATAAGCCCAACGGCATTTCTGCATACAGGAACGACACAAGACGGTATAATAAACATAATACATAATAATCAATATTGTCATTCGTACAGCACGTCAGTCTGGTTTATTCTGTATTCTGAAGTCAAAGCTAACGCCTCACTTGCAGAGTGGGATTCTCCACCAATGAGAGACAAGCTACTGGCCTACGCTTGGTGGAAATTTACAGATAGAACTGTCGCCACTGGGGATCCTAGCGGAGTTTTGACAAGCGATAGCCCTCAGCACTTGGGTAATTATTAATTATTGATCGAAGCAATTAACTACCAATGTTTTAACACTAACTACAATTTTGCCATACAATACAATACAATAGCTCTTTATTGAACACCCATAACATGCTAAACTTCAATTGACAACTTTTCAGATTTTTAAGACAAACTATTTGGGTCAATCAACTTTTCTTTGCCACTCGTTGCCATGGACATGTCCCCTGGAAAACTCGTCTAAAATAATATTTTCTAAGGCTCCACACCAACAAATGTTAGGATTCACAACAGTTATATGTACGCCAATTCTTTCATGCCTCATCTCCTAAGCATTAAAATTCTGACTTTCGGGGGAGTGGTGCCTTAGAAAATCTTATTTTAGACGAGTTACCCAGGGGACATCTCCATGGCAACGAGTGGCAAAAAAATTAAAATAATCGATTTATTGATTATTTTTGTTTTTATTTTTATGAAACATTCATAGAATGAAATTCAACATACAATGACAATGAAAAGAAAAATTCGTTAAGCAGCTGGACTTGAACCAGCAACCTCGGTAATCCGTACCACGCTCCACCAATTAAGCTATACTTAACGTTGGTGTACCTAACGAATTTCATTTACGAATTAACGAATTTGTCATTGTATGTTGAATTTCATTCTATGAATGTTTCATAAAAATAAAAACAAAAATAATCAATAAATCGATTATTTTCATTGATTCAGAAAATAGCTCCATCTCTTGCCACTAATGCGTAACTGTAGAAGTTCCGTAGTGGGTGAGCTGCTTGATTAAGCTACTCATAGATGGCGCTGAGGAGAGATCTTCCAAATAAAATATGACACAAGGCATTGAAAAATTCGTTAGGTACACCAACGTTAAGTATAGCTTAATTGGTGGAGCGTGGTACGGATTACCGAGGTTGCTGGTTCAAGTCCAGCTGCTTAACGAATTTTTCTTTGCATTGTCATTGTATGTTGAACGAGTGGCAAAGTTGATTGACCCATTTGATTAGATGTCTGTATTCTGTATGGAAAGAGGAACACAACAATAGTTTTTAATATTCTATAGGATTCATAATTAATCCATTAAGAGGTACTTATATTAAATGGACGTAATCCAGTGCTGCGTTAGGATAGATCCGTTGCCTTTGTCTTGTCTCGATTAAAACCAAGTAAAGACGTTTATGACGACAACATGACGTTGTCAAACTCGAAATCGCAAGAGCATTTTTTTTTCGTGAAAAAGGTAAAGGCGTTGGTAACATTGTTATTTTTATGTTATTGTCTTGTGTCTATAAGTACTTACGTAATACTAAATTTATATAGAAAAACATACTGACGTGTTCAGGAGGCAAAACTCTTTCGGTGATTACATAATTTTTTTAGGTGCCAAAAAACGAAATGTTGTCAATTCCAGCATCCGATTTAACCACTAACTATAAAATTATGGCTGAAACGTGATTACATGATATTAATTAACACAAACGACAAAGCCGTGAAATAAATACTTTAAGGGTGCCTTTCCACCAGCGCTGTGCGAAGCTAAGCAAAGCTCTAGTGAACAGTAACCCCAAAGTAAATAAGATCGGTTGGTTTCATGGCAGAAATACAGCTGAATGGCAGTGTCAAGAGATCCGACTGGCATTGCTGTCACGTCTGCGTTCGGCTAGTTAGATTATAAGCGAATCACAAACGTGACAGAAATGTCAAACGGGCCTTTTCATATTTGTCGTCAAAAAAAAAAGATTTTTTTTACTTTCACAGGCATTGGTGTGACAATTGCTCAATACCGATTAGTAAACAAGTTAGTGCAGTTAAGCGTAAAGCATAAATTGAATATTTGGTAAACGTGAATGAAAACATACCCATTGTTGGTTTCAACGTAAACTCGGTCTGTCTGTCCGTGGATCACCTGGTGAGAAAAATACATAAATGTATGAGAACTAGTTAAAAAAAATGGTCTTAGATTAATTCGATATACAGTCCAAACTATGATATCCTGGATTAGGTTAGTTTCCCCAGCAGAACGCCTCAACTACGCACAGTTGGAGCTCCGCGAGGTGGAGCTTTGTCGACTATCACGTATACGTTACAAATGATATACCAATAATTTAAAGGTACTTTTAACCAACCTGTTCAGTCAAAACTACTATTTATTGAATAATTTATTGAATCAGGCGTTACTTTGCGGAGGTCCATATTTATGAACTAAAAAACAATTACTTTGCTCACCCGCGACCACTAATGACAAATAGTTATATCTGTGCGGCAAATGTATGTTTCCATGCAACACCTCCACCTCCACTGCTACACGAATCAACACATGCCACACAGACCCAACTATCACCACCACCACTATACTAAACGCTGACGCGTTTCGGCACTCTCCACGAGGCCATTTACGAAGCACAACAACAACCGCTCAACATGCCACCACTTCCACTACTGACATATGTAAACCATGTACTCAACTTAGTTAATGACAAAACCAACGTACCCACTAATATTTTATAAATTCCAAACTACCCTTTTATGTAAGTCCTAAACTACCCTTTTTTAAGAAATGAATTCCAAACTACCCTTTTTATTTTTATTTTTAATCTACGCCAGGTACCCCGTTATTTTTAACCGAGTACGGTAAAAAGAGAAGTCATGTTCTCATTATTACTATGACACATTATTAAAATTAGAACCAAGTTGTAACAAAGGCGAAGAAACCAAATTAACTTGTTCATTAATAATAGACCCCATGTTGTTGTACCCAATTATTTCCAATTGTTCTAAAACCGATAGCCGCAAACCCTTATCACAATAATGTAAAATTTCGTACGTATCTGAGTCTAACAACGAATGATTCGTTTCTAATAAATGCTTGGCAAAGTTTGATTTCTCTGGATGATCATGCCTATATGACGAGACATGCTCTTTATACTTTCATGCTTTCATGCTTTTTATGCTTTCGGTTTGTCCAATGTATACTTGACTACAGTCGCTAACCAAGTCGTACTTGGTTCTAATTTTAATAATGTGTCATAGTAATAATGAGAACATGACTTCTCTTTTTACCGTACTCGGTTAAAAATAACGGGGTACCTGGCGTAGATTAAAATAAAAATAAAAAGGGTAGTTTGGAATTCATTTCTTAAAAAAGGGTAGTTTAGGACTTACATAAAAGGGTAGTTTGGAATTTATAAAATATTAGTGGGTACGTTGGTTTTGTCATTAACTAAGTTGAGTACATGGTTTACATATGTCAGTAGTGGAAGTGGTGGCATGTTGAGCGGTTGTTGTTGTGCTTCGTAAATGGCCTCGTGGAGAGTGCCGAAACGCGTCAGCGTTTAGTATAGTGGTGGTGGTGATAGTTGGGTCTGTGTGGCATGTGTTGATTCGTGTAGCAGTGGAGGTGGAGGTGTTGCATGGAAACATACATTTGCCGCACAGATATAACTATTTGTCATTAGTGGTCGCGGGTGAGCAAAGTAATTGTTTTTTAGTTCATAAAACTACTATTGCCTGTTTATTCTTTCTTTCTTAAACGACTAGCTAAGTATAACTCGTACAACCTACAATGGTATGGACTACGAGTCTACAATAATGTTGATAATTTTAGTGTCAATTAATATTAATATTATCATATGTTTTCCAAACGTAAAATGGGTCAATTAACTTTTCTTTGCCACTCGTTGCCATGGAGATGTCCCCTGGGTCACTCGTCTAAAATAAGATTTTCTAAGGCACCACTCCCTCAAACGTTAGGAGTTTCGCCAATCACATACCAATTCCTTCATGCTTTATCTTCTAAGCATGCAAATCCTGACTTTCAGGGTGTTAGGGTCTTAGAAAAACATATTTTTGTTGTGTTACCCAGGAGACAACTCCATGGCAACGAGTGGCAATGAAATGTTTTTTAACCCATGAACTAGTAACCTCATAATACAGAACAAATCAGAAGCCGCGTTCAGTCATATCCGCACTTAAAATTTAATCCTATCCTGTTTTTTAGGGTTCCGTACCTCAAAAGGAAAAAACTGAACCCTTATAGGATCACTTTGTTGTCCGTCTGTCTGTCTGTCTGTCAAGACCCTTTTTCTCTGGAACGCGTGGAGGTAGCATGCTGAAATTAATATCAAATACTCAAGCCTGCGGTCCCTTGAAGCTGTGAAAAAATCAACCTTCTAACTCAACTCAATCAAAAGATACAGACATTAAAAATGTGGTTTCCATACAAATCGCCGTACTGAGAAAACCTAAAGGGTACTTCCAGTTATCCTAGAAACTTGAAATTTGATATGAAGGTAGCTCTTATAGCACAACCACTCCAAAAAGTCTCAAAATCTTAAATTTTTATGTCTGTCTGTAGATTTCGCAGATCAATATAAGTTGACCCCACACTGTGTACATCTTGCTTAGGAGCAGGGCTCTGCTAACATTGGACTTCTTAAAACACTGGGGAAAACCGTTAAAATCTTTCTACGGAACCGTCGTGTGCGAGTCCGACTCGCACTTGGCCGGTTGTTTTGTATGTAGGAACGACACAAGTCGGCATAATAATGGTTAATACTATCATTCGTAAAACGTCAGGATGCGCTGCGTGCACAGGGCAGGGGCGACTGCGCGAAACTACACTATTCAAGTGTAGTATTGGACTATGGTGGCTTCAGTTAAGCGCGCTCGCGGGTTCTAGTTTATTCTGTATTCTGACTAAGGTAAACTATAATAAGGTAATAAGTAACAAACATGAGATTTCGAAATGAATATCACAACCACGACTCACTGAGTTATAAGTTAAAGGGAGGTTTTCGTTCAGTCCCATCGCAGGAGCTGAAAGTTAACATTACCATTGTTATTGACCTAGTAAGGTAATAATCGCGGTCAATAACCCGTTCTGAATACGTCACTTGTAAGGCGCAAAAGTATAGTGACACTTTAACGCGCGCGTTTGGGCCCACAGTAAGGGCTCAGAGGCCCGAGTACGAATATTCGAATCCTGCGTAACGTTATCGAGAAATTTGTATGACTTTTGAAACAGCGCCCGCCCCTGACCGTATTTTGAAGAAAAATTTAATACCAATTTTCTCGACAACGTTACGTTACGCAGGATTCGTATATTCGTATTAGGGCGTCTGGTGGTACTCACGTCGGAGATGGACGAAGGCGGCTTGCGGGCGGCGAAGCGGCCCACCGCCGCTGTCGGCAGCACCGGCGTGTTGCGGCCCGACTTGCTGCCGAACACGTTGACACATGTTAATCCATTGAACGCCAAGAACGCCTAAAGGCGTCGTGAGCCGATGTGCGTACGACGCCGCTAACACTTATAGGCGTCCGGCTGCAGTGCAAATGCGACCTACGGGCGTATGCTTAAGGTTTAAGTCCGCGTTGACGTTATGCCAACTTGGCGTGTGGATGACAACTTTTGTATGCGTCGTTGGCGTTGAAAGGGCATGCTTGGCAACGTATCTCATAAGATACATAGGCAGTCATCATCAGCCTATTTACGTTCCACTGCTGGGCACAGGCCTCCTCTCAGAATGAGAGGGCTTGGGCCATCGTTCCCACGCGGGCCCAGTGCGGATTGAACTGCTTCGCAGATGTGTGCAGGTTTCCTCACGATGTTTTCCTTCACCGAAAAGCTCATGATAAATTACAAATGTAATTTCGCACATAAATTCCGAAAACTCAGAGGTGCGAGCCGGGGTTTGAACCCACGACCCTCTGCTGCGATACGTCAAACCACTAGGCTATCACGGCTGACATAGGCAGTACATAGCACAAAAGTCATCTATGATTTTTTCTGCTGTTCAAAATTATACCATAAACGAAAGCAACTAAATGTCAAATGTCATCAGCAATAGAAGTTTTACTTGAAACATTTTTGTTGTGAACCATCATCGATATCAATATTTGCATTTTTTTTTATCATACATTTTTAATAGATATAAAATCAGAAGTGACTAGAATTCAGGATTTCTCTGTTTAGTTCTGCCAAATAAAGGGTTAAAATTCGGTTTACTCGTATTTGAAATGTCGAGAGTTTTTCGTAATTTCTAAGTTGGTTAGATTATTACTGTTTTTTTTTTTTTAAGTTACTTGGAGTCTGGCGAGGTTATGAAGAAAGCTGGCGAGACGGCGAAGTTGTTGCTCTGCCTCATGAGCCTGTCCACGCCGTAGTTCTTGGCGAGGAACGTCTCCATCTTGGACGAGGGGCCGTCGATGGCCAGGTCTTGGGGCCGGCTGCCGGTGTCCTAAGACAAACAGACACATACGATCAATAATCCCAAATGAGGGCTATAAATAAATGGGTCAATCGACTTTTTATTGCCACTCGTTGCCATGGAGATGTCCCCTGGGTAACTCGTCTAAAATAAGATTTTCTAAGTCACCGCCATTATATGAACAAAGCCGCGCGTCAGACAGCAGTGACATTCGTGCCGTGCGGGCCTGTGTCACTGGAGTTTCAGTCGTGAATATTATTATGTTTTGCGCAATTTAATATGTAGCAAAATATGCCATTGAAGACACATTGGCTCACCTGCAGCATGTTAACAAACAGCCGCTTGCCGTTGCCGCGCGCCGCTCACGAAGAAGTCCAGCACGCAGAGCGGCTCCACCTGGCAGACCTGGTCGAGCTCGTCGAACAAACACAGGCGCTGGAAGGACCATTGCCCGAAGGTCCTGGGCTCACCTGCAGCATGTAGTCGAACAGCCGCTTGCCGTTGCCGCGCCGCTGCCGCGCACCGCTCACGAAGAAGTCCAGCACGCAGAGCGGCTCCACCTGGCACACCTTGTCGCGCTCGTCGAACAGATACAAGTGCTTAAAGGCGACCTTGAGGAAGCCTATTATCTCGCCGTCGCCGCTGGAATAAACGGAAACGAGTATTTGTAACACCTGACGCAAAAAGAGGGGTATTATAGGTCTAGCGAAATAAGTTTTTCCACAGTTTGGGCAAAAATCAAACTTATCTCAATGTCATAATCACTTTGACATGTAAAAACATTTCTCAATTCGACTATAGTAAGTTTGACCACTATGTGTGTCTGTGGCACCGTAGGTAGCTCTTAAACGATTGCAGAGATTTGAATGTCACTTTATTTGAAAGCAGGTTTTCCAGCGATAGTTCTTAGACATGTTTTATCAAAATCGGTTCAGCCGTTTTCGAGATGAAAATATCGGTTTTGTAAAGTTCAAATCAAAAACGCGAGAGCCCGTTGATGTCTTCAGTATTAGTTCGGGAACCAGAATCCAGTTGATACCTTATCTTTGTTTTTGATATGTAAAAAGTAACAAAAAAAATAATTTTAAAAGCCCCCTCCGACATTTTTATTTAAAAACATCATCTCAAAAACAACTAAATCTATTTTGATGAAACCCATACACAGGTTAAACTTATAACACCCCTCTTTTTAACCGACTTCTTGAGTCAAAGGTTAAAAAACAGCAGACTTTCGCGCCCTACATTTTACACAAAACATTCGCTACCGAGCATAGCAGGTCAACCGACGCTTTTATTCATTCAGCAAACAGACTAAAAAAAGACCACAAAACAATCGCACGGCAGCGGACCAAAACGAAAAACATTAAGCACTTATGTTATTGGTATAAACATAGAAAATAACTGACAAAAGAGTAAGCCATTAGTTTTGCAGAGAACTAGGGTCTTGACAGACATACAGGCAGACAAAGTGATCCTATAAGGCCGGGTCCACTGCCCCATGTTTTCGATATTTTTAGGGTTCCGTACCTCAAAAGAACTGAATGCTTATAGAATCACTTTGTTGTCAGTCTGTCTGACAATGGAACGCGTGGAGGTAGCCTGCTGAAATTAATATCAAATACTCAAGTCTGCAGTCAGTTGAAACTGTGTAAAAATCAAACTTCTAAGTCAACGCAATCAAAAGATAGTCATTGAAAAAGTTGTTTCCATACAAATTGCCATTCCCTTAAAACCTAAAGGGTACTTCCAGTTATCCTAGAAACGTGAAATTTGGTATGAAGGTAACTCTTAAAGCACAACCCGTAGACAGAGAAAGAGATAGACGGCTGGACATTTCTTACTCACTCACACACAAAAAGGACGGCTTAATTAATACACATTATTCATGGCTAAAAGAGACAAAGATATTTATTTTTTGTCCCTCATCGTATGGCCGGGTTTTTCAAGGTTGCGCATCGCAATGCTCAAACAAACTTTGACGTTTGTCGGAAGGAGCGGAAGCAGTTAATTGATTTTCGCGTTTATAAGTTGAAATTTTAAAGTATTTCGTGATTTACTTGCGCTAAAAAGTGGCCGGTGATAGCTTTTTAGCTTTTACATCTGTGATAATGGCACGGTGTAGTGTTATTGGCTGTAAAAGCGATAATAGAAGAAAGGTTACTGGGTTGTCTTTTCATTCGTAAGTAGACAATTTATTCACGTATATTTTGTTAGTTCAATGACTAATGTAGTTATATTTTTATGGTTGTTAACTAGGTGCGTTACATTTTTGTTAAATTTGTTAGATTTCGGCTTTATTTGTGATATTTTTGCTTTATAACCTCAAAGATTAGTGTTGCTAGTTTCTAGAATAAAAATTCACCCCACAATAGGGTAATTCGTAATACATTAAATAACATATTTCATTCTTATGAAAATTTCAGATTTCCCGCTGACCCAAACCTTAGAAAATTGATAGAAGCTACGAGAAAAATTTATTATGTGCCAAATCCTTCATCAAAAATATGTAGTTAGCATTTTGACACAACATTGCTTTGGAAGAAAGAATAAACAACAGTACTTCACTTAATAACTTTTGTAGAGTTTCTAATGTTATTTATACATTTTCACCTAATATAATGTTTCACTGAATTATTTATAGTGTTTGACTTACCTGCTTAATAAATAATATACTTACACATAATACAAGGAAATATTATAGTAAGAGAATTTACTTCCATGAGACTTAATCATAGTGAAATGAAACTGATCACTCACAACAATTTTAACCGTGATAGTAGATGGTTGGTGCCCCCAAGTTGGAAGACTGTTAAATACTGCTAGACGAACATAATTTTGTGACGATATTTGCTGGATCGATTATTAAAATCAGTCAAGGTATGAGTTAAGAACATTATTCGACCTATAATAACTATGGTACTAATGCAGACTGCGGGGTAATTTTTTCATTACTTGGCAACCGTAAATATTTTATGTACTTTATCTGTTGTCCCTTTCCGTGGCACGCTGCTAGCATTCTTTTGTATCTTTATTCTGTGGCACAAACACTCAGAAAATCCTCAAAATCTTAAATTTTGATGTCCGTCTGTAGATTTCAGAGACCAATATAAAACGACCCCACACTGCGTACATTTTACTTAAGAACAGGGCTCTGCTAACACTGGACTTCTTAAAACACTGGGGAACAGCGTTAAAATCCCAGGTGCTAAAGCTAGTTTATTGAGGTACGGAACCCTAAAAAGCTTAACAATCGCGAGTCCAAACGCTAGACGTAAACGTTGTCGACCGCCACGCCGCCATAGTTTAGTACAATGCGATACCGTTGCCCACTTTGTGGCAAATCATTCTTTGACGCTCGGCGGCGTATTAAGGTCACCACGGCGGCCATTGCGGAATTTGTAGTTGTTAATATTTCTTGACGGGTCAACGAACTGCTTCGACTGCACATCTACAAGAGCTGTACTTTAATTATCTATACCCAATGATATTATAAGTAAAGATACGTCATATGCTCACTTGACAATCGAAAAACATGTTCCGAACATTTTGACATTTGCGCGAAAGTTTGGACCTTATTTGAGAGAGATTGTGGCCAAAGAGGCTACAATTTGTAGCCTTTTCTGCGCTTCAATTTCGGCGTGCGATGACAAACCTATCTCTTTTTATATGTAACATAATGATATTACATATAAAAAGAGGTAGATTTGATAGACAATGGTTTATACCTATAAAACAGTACCGTGACTGACTGGCAGACAACGCACAGCGTAAACCACTGGACCTAGAGACTTGAAATTTGGCAAACATATACCCTGAGTATGCTAGAGATGCACTAACAAGGGATTTTTCGAAATTCCCACGGGATAGGGAACTAGCCCATTTTGAAATATTTCACAGGAGCAAAGCCGCGGGGCACAAGCTAGTCTGTTATCTAAAGCTGCTTCGAGCCCTAATATTACTTTTTAACCGACTTCAAATAGGTATGGAGATGTCACCCAGAACAGAACCAGCACCAGCAACCCCGAGAGTCACTAGTCCGTTGCCGGACTTTAAGGAGGAAAAGGGACAGAAAACATGATTGTCAACGTACTTCAATCGAAAATATAGAAAAAACGTAGCGCAAATACATATAAGCTACAAGCTGCTCCCGAAAGCTCCTAATTGTACACCGTAATGAATATTACATTTCTTTGTGTATTGTTACGTTACGTGTGTTTGTATATTCGTTTTCGTTCGTAATTGAATCGACAAGGCCGAGCGAGCGACGTAACAATAAGAAATGCTGGTCTGTATTCACCAACAGTTTACATTTCGAATGCGGTAACAGTATTAATGTGAAGCATTTAGTTGGATATAACAACAACCTAACCAGTCTAAGTTTAGAAAAGTTGAAAAACCCCCGACATTGTCATTTCAAAGTTCAATATTTCAAAAACGGGTAAAACGATTTTAACGAAACTTACCTAAGAACCATCTCGATTGAACTAGCTTTCGTTTAAAAAAAACCACATCGAAATCGGTCCACCCGTTAGGGAGCTATGATGAAACAGACGGATACACAGATACACACACACACATGTCAAACTTATAACACCCCTTTTTTCTCGTTTTCCTAAATTACTCATCCGATTCCTGATCTTGAATTTCTAAAAATCCATTGAATGCAGTAGGTACTTATTGTTATCTTAAATAGTTAATATTTGGGTCAATCAACTTTTCATTGCCATTCGTTGAGATGGAGATGTCCACTGGGTAATTTTCTAAGACAGCATTTGCATGCTTTGAGGATGAAGCGTGAAGGAATTGGTATATACCTGTCGAAACTCCTAACGTTTGATGGAGTGGTGCCTTAGAAAATCTCATTTTAGACGAGTGACCCAGGGGACACCTCCATGGCAACGAGTGGCAAAGAAAAGTTGATTGACCTATTTAATAACAATTTATTCAAAAAATACATTTCATACTAAAATGTACGTAGAACTAAGGGTACTAAGAGTTAACCCTGTACTCAAGCTAAACATTTATACACATAATTACAAAAATAATAGAAAGTTTCCTTTGCGTCAATATAATTAACCAGTGCCGTAGCGTAAGATTTTTCCAACCTGTACAAATACGAGTAAAGTTATAGCAATACACACTACAAATACTGATGGAGATTTCCTTTGGGAAATCAACAATTGTACAGTCAGCAACAGAAGTAGCTAAGCAACGAAGGGGTCACAATGATCTGCACAAACTCTTATGCCTATAACAATAGAGCAGTGCTTAGGACATTGTGACCGCTTCAGTTGCTGAGTTACTTCTGCTGCTGACTGTAATAATAATTCTGCTAACATTATTATTATTGACGCGAAATTTTGTGAAGATGGATAGGTTTGGTTAGATTGTTACATTATCAACATCGACTTTAAACATTAAAGACAGGCCACGCACCTCTTTAGCGGTGACGAAATGCGGCCTTCACTCATTAGCTGTCATTAGACTGACATGTCAAACTTCAAGGGAATATACCACCTGGATAATGAGTATATTATTTACTTACGTATGGAATGTGATTCCTTGTGCTTTGTATTTCTTTTGTGTGTTATTTGTACAGTTCAAAAATGTGCACGACGTCATTTTGAGCGGTTGAAACTGTTGTAATTGGACAAGTCAACGAGATGTCACCGCGCGGCGGCCGTTGGCGACTAAGTCACCGAGTAACCTACTCACCTATATTGAAGTGATGAAGGGGTGACGTATCCGTTACTATTTGGTACATCAATGATTATCAATGATGAGAATGAACGGATTGTGTTGAAACTTCACAGATATGGCTAACCTCAGAATAATACACCTAACCAACTTAGAAAAGTTGAAAACCCCCCGACATTTTCATTTCAAAGTTAAATATTTTAAAAACCGGTGTACCGATTACAATGAAACTTAGCTAAGGACCATCTCGATAAACTAACTTTCGATTTAAAAAAAACGGTAAATCTTTTTGGGAGTTATGATGCCACAGACAGACACACAGGTCAAACTTATAACACCCCTCTTTTTAGGTTAATCAAATTACATCCATGAAACAACCCGATCGCTTTTCCAAGGTCAACACGGTTAGCGAACAGAATAATTCAATTTGCTAATAGAAACCGGATATAAGACCAATTTTGTTCAAAAACATAGTTTACAATATAAGCTTTTTATCTGACTGTACTCTTTGTTGACTGTTGTCATAGCATTGTCATGCAGCCTTCATGTCAAGAAGACAACATTTCGTATTTCTGCCTTAATGTCAAGATGTCAACTTTTCATATTTCTATGACTATAATTTGATTAGTTGTCTGTATTATGTTTGAAAAGAGGAGCTCGACAATAGTTTTAAAATGTAAATAGAATTCATAATTTATTGAAGGTACTTCTAAAAGGACTTCCAATTCTATTTTAGGACAGACCGTGTCCGGTGACTTTGTCTTGCCGATGTTGTCAAGCTTAACGCGTTAACTGCCAGCAACGCATATATGCGTTTTCCTGACTTTCACCCAGTGCCTCTGTCGCAATTTTGCGGGTAATTTGAACGCACATGTACGTTTGCGGCACCTGAAAAACTCTCAGGCCAAAGGGGTGGCAGCGAATGTGTTAAAATTGAGAGAGCATTTTTTTTTTCGTGACAAAGGTTTTATTTAGACTTGTTTTAGTCTTAAATTAGTTTTATTTTAAATTTAATTTAAGACAGGCATTTATTTTATTGTTTTAGTTTAGTTTAATTTTAGTTGTTTATTTATGTTTGTAGATGTAGTTTAATTTAATATACCTAATTATGATTATTCGTAACTATGGACGGAATAAATATTCGTATACGTTTTAGATTCCGCCTCTTTCGCAAGCTGTGCACGGTCTCACACGAAAATGGGCCGCCACAAAGAATTGTAAATAATCATCAAGTATTGTGAAATGAATAATGTATCGATTCATCGATCGAAACCCTTACAAGTGCCACGCCTCCTGCGCAAACGGAATATCCGATTCATAAACAATTCAGCATAGGAAATGCATTTAAAATGTATCATGAGGTGTTATGTGACGTCCATGGCCTGAGATATTGCCACCTGGGTCGTGTTTTATAAAGCTACAAGTTGTAATTCCATCACCTTTTGTTAGAAAGAGACTTCCGCTTGTAAATTGTAACTTGTAGCTTTATAAAACACGGTCCAGGCCCCTATTTCGCCAGCTTTACAATTGTCAGTTTTATATGACAATTCGATTTACATTTCTTTGACAATATGAAGCGCGCTAAAACAGAAGCTCTTCAAGTCAGCAGTTGACAACGAATTGTCATTGAAACTGACAATTGTAAAGTTGGTGAAATAGGGGCCTGGTGGAGGTATAGTCAGCAACAGAAGTAGCTACGCATATGAAGAGGTCACAATGATCTGCACAAGCTCTTATGTATGTAGCAATAGAGCCGTGCTTAGATCATTGTGAATGCGTCGCTTGCTATGATACTTTAGCTGCTGACTGTACCACAAGTAGGGTTATATATCAGAAATTTTGACCATTTGTTGGGAATGCGGCCAGAACACTAAAATGTCAGGATTTTTTTGTGATTTTTTTATTTTAATGTAGGTTTTTATTTACAATTTTAGTGCAAAACAAATAAATATCCCTGTTCTGCACTTCTTTTTAACACATACAAACTTCTGTATGTTACACTGAGAAAATATTAAACAGCATCTCATGCTAATTTGATAGTTGAATTTCTTAACTTTGAATAAACAGAGTACTTAACAGGTTACTTTAAATAGTATTTTCATATTCTTGGTGTAGTGTATCAATTTAATTGAAATTCGCATGAGCTCTTGATAAGCATAAAGATTCCACATTATAATTTACAGAACAACAATAGTAAAGTATACAGTAAAATTACCTATTTCATGGTAAGTACAAATGGTTTTATGTAATGTGGCATATGTAATATGTGACATCGATATCAAGGATTCAGGTTCTATACCCGGGATTAGTCATATTTTCTGGTTTCCAGTGCTTATTTAAACTATAATAATGCATCAAGGTTTGTTCTCCGTCTCATCTTGCCATTATCTAAGCCATTGCACTGTACGAATTTTGCCAAATGATTTGTCTTAGTGATAATTTATGTTCTCATTAGTAAAATGAACTTCAAATATACAACATGTCTCTACCCTGTGGACATAGATGAGTAGGATGTGTTGAACAGGGTAATTTTAACCTACTATGTACAAAGTCTCATTCCTTTCAAACTCCACAGTATTAATGGAGAAATTACTGATTTACCATTTAATACTTCAGAACAGCCTGTATGTAGATATTTTTTTAAATTTTCATTGAATCAAATAATTTACCATATCAGAACATTCCTGAGAAGGAGCTCTACTCGGGATCTCACTGAATTTCCAGAGAGTAGTAAACATGCGCAGTAAAGTTAAAAAGGGATCCACAATTTTCGCTTCACATGTTAATAATGTAATGAGATGCACAAACAGACGGCTACAAGCATCGGAACTGTATTAATTGTCAGTGATACTCACTTCTTACCCGCAGCATCCTTGAGCAGATAGAGGACATGGGTGGGAGCGTTGCGGAGCTTCTCCGCCGTTGTGATGGCTTTGGACAGACCCTGGGCTGCGGCAGACTGGTCCCCGAGAGAGTCAATCAGCTTGCCAAGGCTCTCTTGGACAATCCTGGTGAAGGTTTCAAGCTTAGGAACAATATTTTTATATGGGCTGTTTCTTAGTTGATTTTAGGAAACTAGGGATTCAAAGGTGATCAGATATCCTGTGGTTGACTGACTATGAAGGTGGAGGTCCCAGGACCGATCCCCATACTGGGCATATAATTGTCTTACCCATAGTAAAATCTTTGCCTATAATAGTTTGGAACTAGCTTGGTCAATATACTTATATTAATTTTAATGTGTTTGTGTTACGATGGCACATTGCTCTGTTGTGTAGTGAAAAATAAACAAACATATATGCTCTCAATTGGAATATCTTTTTGTATTTTTTTCCCAATTTTTTTATTTTTTGCGTACCAATTCTGGTGTAAGGGTATAGCATGCAACTCTGTGTCGAGGATCCGGGTTCGATTCCCATGGCTGTTTCTGTGTTGTTTCTGGTTTTTTTCTTTGTATATGTGTAAATGTGAGTTACAATAAGCATTATTTTGCTCCTAAGCAGATTTGACTATTACTTAATTATAAGTGAATATTGAGTATCTTAGAAAGTGCAATTTTTTAAAACATTATGTAGAACATTAATTTGAAATCTTAGCTTGGTTTAGGACTAATGTAATTTAAATGAGAGCTTTTGAACATCAAGTCCTAAAAGCAAGCATTGTTTCCGATCTGATGGTTTCGCAATGTGTTAAGAATCATGTCATCTTAGGAATTTGAGAGCATACCATGACTAATCATTAATGAAAAACTCAATTAAACGTCTCAAGACCAGCGCTACCGTTTGTGACTCACAAATTTAGTTAATTCAAAGCACTTATACACCAAATAAAGACCATACGCACGAGATCTTTAGTATAATCGAGGACACCTTCGCGAGCAGTGAACCTTGACAAACTTGAGAAGGCGTGCCTCTTGTAATTTCTGCCCATATACGACCAAAGCTGATGTAATAAAAATTTGCAACTAAATAAAGGAACATATATGTGAAAAATCGACCTCACCTCACGCTCCTCACATCCCCGTGACAACCTGGAGGAATCAGGGTGTAATTCAATTTGGTGATGTCGTCCTTTAGCATATCGTTTACGGGTATCATCCACTCCATTTTTAACAGTTTCACTCACTAAATTACAATTTAGACTTAGTTAATGGATGTTTAAAAAAATTAGAAAAAAGGTCGGAGTCGCGACTACTGCAGTGTAAAAATCTTGGTGGACTGGCGCAATCGGTGTTGCCGTGCTTCGTAAATCTTGTCATGCATGTACAGTCAGTTAGCGTCATATATATGGTGACATCCAAAGTGATCAAATAGTTCGATACACCATACAAATCGTATGGTGTACCGAACTATTTCAGCACCTTACAGAGTACCTTTTTGTCATGTTTGTGTTGGCGGTTTGAAGGCGGCTAGTTTTTGGTGTGACCTGTTCATTATTTAAAAGTCAAATCAAAAACTTTGAAATTTTGCAAGCTTTTATTTTATTTTTTTATAATTTGTAATGTTGTGGTTTATCATTACAATTTATAATTATAATATAAGCATGGTCAGTTCAAATGTAGGTCAAATCTTGCAACTGAATTTTAAAGCAGGTTGTCCTCAACTCTTTTTTTTTAGTAATATTTATGTTATCTTTAAAAAATACAATATGGTTGGAATATCACTAGCACTTTGCGTCCACAATTATTATACGGTTAACCATTCCAAAATTTACAGCCCTGCCTATCAGAAACTAGCACCACTAAATCATCATTAAAGTTTTAGAACAGTGCCACAAGACGGCGCCACTCTAATAGTAACCGAATAACCGCTGGTATAGTCAGCGTCATAATTATTATGGTAACACCCAAAGTGATCAAATATAGTTTGGCACGCCATACAAATTGAATGATCTGCCGAAATATTTGAGCACTTTGAGTATGACGCTGACTGTACCTAGTTTCTGTCAAATTCAAGTCAAACTAAAATGCGCCTGGAACTCTTTGCCTGAAGTGAAGACACTTATCTATAGGTACTATTCCTGTAGGGGAAGCGAGAAGCAGAGAAATGTGGGAGTTGAACTGCTAGAATTACCTCCTTTATAATATAACAGCTTCATAGTTTTGTAATAGCAGAAATATTGTCTTTTTCATAACTGCTGAACCGATTTTGATGCATTTAATGGACATGACGTGCAACTGAAAACGCAATTCTTATGCAGCTACCTTACAGTTTCTAATATAGGCATTTAATTTTCTTTAGATTCTTGATTCTCAGATGAGTGATATTTTAATGTAAAGGGACCAACTACAGTAAAACAATGAATCATTACACGTAACACCATTTATTTTATTATTCAGACAGAGGTTTATATAAATAGACGAAGGCGTGGTACACATACATGGCACCAAACTTATCTATGCGGGTGACCAAGCCGGAGCTAAGTCAAAACTAAACTTACTGCACATAAAACAGGCGACAACGACCACTGTTCCACCCGCAACAAATAAGTTTGTTGTGCCACAACTATCAAATCGTATAACATTAATAATTGTTCATTAATAATAATAATAATCAATGTTAATAAGCTCAATGAAATTTTATTCCATTGCCACAGGAATGCGAATTTAAAGAAAACCATATTTTTTTACGAAAGAAAACTTAAAAGAGTTGAGATTGTGAGATGTTTGATTGAAAAGAGGATAATTATCTTGAAAATAATAATACAAATGCTGCTGAGGCCCGATTACGAATATTCGACTCCTGCGTAACGTAACATTTCGTATCGAAATCGGGAAACTTCATACTAAATGTTAGTTCCAAATACGCTCACGAGCGGGCACTGTTCCAAACGTCAATTTCTCGATAACGTTATTACTCGATTACGTTACCCAGGATTCGAATATTCATACTCGGGCCTCTGAGTCTCTAGTGTAATTTTTGTCACAAGAAAACGTGTCGATCGTGTTCATGTTAACGTCTCAATTACTATGCACAACTCGGCAGCGCCTCTAGTGGCATGCAATGGCAATTTACTATTCGCTTTATTTGACTAGTTAACGCGGACGTCTTTTGTTGCGACGTGAAGCTTACACCAAGGGCTCAGATTGCAAATATCCTATCTTCAATCATCTTCCCGCCTCTCGTTTAGTGCCGTTCGGAATGTGAAAATCGCTTAAAAATAAATTACGGACTAAATTCACAGTGCATTGTTAAAATAAAAACAATATTACAAAGTAATTGATTCGGATTCGATAACACCCACCGGCACAATTATTAATCGCAAACCCCGTTTTACCCGAAACTGTTATTTAATCAGAGGTTTTTTCAATAAATAGTAAAATAAAAACAGGATAGGTGATTCATCGTGCCTCTGAGCTTAGGAAATATCAAGTTACCTTAATATCTGTCAAGATGGTGCGGTATTGTGCATAAGATCGTCCGAAAACAGAAATGACGAATGCCATAGCGAACGCACACGCGTTATACAAGAAGACCAGTTTTGTAACTTTTTCAAGTATTATTCACTTTAAAGACTTACTCACATAAAAGACACATTGTTATTTACTAGCTTGAATGTAACAGGACTTGGTTTTGTAAGTAACGTGCTGAACGCGAGTGTTCAGTGTTCTTCATTATTCGATAGAACAACACCAGACCGATATTTAAGCCACTTGACCCTAGTTTAAACAACAAGTCCATACTTTATAAAAATAATTGCACGTTAGGCCATAATATTATAATCAATTCCCTCAAAATATCCTTAAATATCAATCGTAAATAATATTAGTCAGGAAAAAGAGTTCAGTCAATTATTATGCTAAAGAAAATCACATAGTTACAAAAGCGTTACATCGATTTAATTTTAGACTGTGGCCTGACCAGCAATAAGATTGGAATGACAGCATTAATTGGATTATATTAGGTACATCTCAATTAATAATGTAAGGTCAATAGCTGTTGCTTTTATTCGTCACCAGGGCTAAAAGTTAAAATTTTCAAGCGGAAGTCTCTTTCTTACAAAAGGTGTTAGATTGAGATTGCCGCTAGTAAATTGTAGCTTGTAGCTTTATGAAACACGGCCTAGAGGTCGCTACCGTCGCTGCCTTACTATAAGCTTGTTGATTTTATTCGCCACCAGTGTCGCTATCATCGCTGTCTATTTTCTGTTTGTACCAAAGTTAGCCACTAGGTACTAGTGTAACGCATTAGTGTGCGTTCACTTGTTTTTAGAAGATTTAATTTATATTCACCAGTCCCGGGGTCTGCTGGTCTGTCTGTGCGTTAGCAAGTCTTGCAACTTTTTTAATCACTTAGAAAATGAAAAAATACTTACTGTCTATGATTAATTTAAAATACGAGTAGAGAAGGAATAAGTAATCACAACCAATCAAAAATGTTATTAGAGCAGTAGTAGTTCTTCAGATTCACACCATTTTCGAATGGTATTTTCACAGAGTAAGTTTGTAAAATGATTTAGTTAAGTAAATTTGTCTTACATTTATTTTAGAACCTTAACCTGCTGGTGAGGCCTCAGTGTAAAATGCTTAATAATAACACATTTCGTGAACATTTCGTAGTAAATCAGGTATTTAGCTGGGAAAGGAAAGCGCCTCACGGCACAAGTAATTGTGGGCATCAGCTAATGTGAATGCAGCCGTTACGTTAAAATTAAAAAACACATTCATAATTTTAATTCAAAGTATACAGCACAATAAGGTTTACAAACTAAAATAAAACGAATGGAACGTTATTTCACGATTATTTTGCAACTGAGTCTTAGACAAAATTAGTTAATTTTAACCATAAATATTAACTGCTTTTTAGCCTGACCACGTCACACGTGTTCAGTTATTATAACGAGTTGTTAAGCATGCTTCATACTTGCGGCGAAATAAAAATGCCGACTAAGTGGTTGCACCGAAAACGAATTTAAAATAAGGAGAATTGTGTGATTCGTATTACGTTGCTGTGCTCGACCAACTACTTACTAATACTTCGCTGCGCGGCCTCGCAATGTATTCCAACTTTGATAAAATCTCGCCAGTGTTTGTTATTCGCAGTAAGTAAGACCAAGTATACGTTTACAGTTTTACTGGGTCCGCGAGTATTTTGAGCTGGGGCAATAAGAACAAGTTTAGGAAATCAGTTTAGCGACAGTCAGAAGCTTTCAACGGCGTTGTTTAATAGTTAATTTTCCGTTCCGTTCAAACGGCACGATTTTGTTGTCCAATTTTATTGCGACACTTTTTTTAAAGATTGTGATGTCTGTGCAAATGTGACGCCTGGCGCATTTTCAATTACGTCTTTGATGGGAATTGATTTTAAAGTAGATTGGTATGTTTTTTTACAATCAAGCGTTGCCAAGAATAAAATACCGCGCCACAAGTATGAATGCCAGCTTAAATACAAAAATTGCGTAATAATACCGTCGAATACTGCAGGATTGGCACAAGACGTATCTATTAATACATATAAAGGTCGAAAAATACTTTTTTTATATAAATATTTTAGGAAATAAACAGGACATGGCCAAGAATGGACCGAAATATATTTAATCACATTTTTGTAAATAGGATTTTTGAATATAAATATAGCACGAGTTTATCTTGAGAAATAATTTGATATAAGTTTATTTTTCGATAAATAACTGATAACACATAAGTAGGTAACGCTGACTGCATTAGGGCCAACGTTGTAGACGCATCCTGGCGGCGGCTGCTCATACAATTTATTCATTGAACATACCTTTAGAAGCAATTTTTTCTATCAATCGGTTTTTTTCCTCCTCTGTGATTTTTCACGTAAAATAATCAACTTAACATTAACCCATCTCTCGATAAACTCGCGCGAGTGCTTTAGACAAAAATGTATACTTATGCCGCTAAAATCAATCGTATTACTAACAACAGCAACAATTACAAATCCAAATACTGGCTAACCTTAAATAACTTATTATTTCGATTTAATACAACATCACAGTTAAATTATAACTTGAGGGCTGAGTGTAATCTGACGACTGCCTTTGACGGTAACATAATAGTTGTTACTTGGCACGAATCAATTCCATCAATTTAACTATAGTAGTTTATGCAACTGCTACATAACGAGGGTCCTTAAAACACGAGTGTTTTTATGAAACGAGGTGAAGCTGAGTTTCATAATAGGATCACACAAGTGTTTTAAGGCCTAATTATGTGGAGTTGCATACATTACTTTATCTACACACATATTATAAGTACTCTAAGATGGGTTTAGAAGCCGAAGGCATATATCATACCGTAGACAGACATACAGAGCTGACGTTTCGTAAACTGTTTTTTTTTTTGTAAAATAAAAAAAACATCACATTATTAATTATACATGTCGGATTGAACTCGACTTATATACGTGAGTGATCCGTTTTATTTCACTATGATTGTAAATTACGTTAGTTGTCAAATTCGAAAAATCTAATTCGATATCGAAAAGTCATTACGACATCGAATTTGATGTCGTAATGACTATTACTTTACCGCTGGACCTGCAGGGCGGGCGGAGGCGACGATGTACTACAATGCTGGTCATTTTCTACGGTTTCTGAACGCATTATAGAGGACTTATGATATGTGTGTAGATAAAATAATGTATTAGGAAATTCCCAGCAAATCATGTACGATCAATAAAGTTATTTATTATCTAACTATATAAACGTAATTAACGTCGTAAATTCGTACTGATGCACGAAAGATCAGCTAAAGAAAACGATATTTATAAAGTGTTTTGAATCCAAAATTGGGTTATTTTGGCTTTGATTTTGTTCGTATTAAGTAGCTTCAACTTTCTAGCCAATAAGGTAAGGGCATAATAATTTATGCCCTAATGCAGTTACTTAGAGAGTGGCGAAAAAACGGACTGAAATGCGGAAATAAGGCTTAGCCACCTAATCGCTCTCACTCCAAATGAAAAGTGCTCTGATAAAAAAAGAATTCACAATCGTCATTCTACGTCTCAGCCTGAACAAGAAGCGTCCATTACAATCTTTAAGTACCTTAAACAAACTACTTGACAACAATCTCCTGCATGCACCTATGATTAACAAACATGATTCGTTTAGAATAAATACTGTGTGAAAACTATTTGCATTCGTCTAATTGGGTAGAAAACATGCCCAGCTCAAAAGACTAAAGCTTGGAATTTGATCGTAAATTTCAAAAACCTTTGGACCCGGAGAATTTGGTCGTGATTTTTTGGAGAAATAAAAGACAGAAATTTAGCTTGTTTCGATACAAACAGAGCATTAGTGCGCCTTTACAATGTAGAATCAAAGTGTAACTAGACTTAAATAATACATAATCAAATTAAAAAAAGTTTTTAATGTCAATCACAACGGCATTTGAAAAAACTGATAAAACCTTTTGGTAAGATGGCAACACTCAGTCGCAGCTGCCCAAGAATTTTTTTATAATCTGATCCAGTACACCCGAGAGCTTCAAATACTAGTGTCTTCCTACACTCACCCACATCCTTGCGTGCATATTAATTTTAAATCGATCCAAGATCTAAAGATGTGTAATCTGATTAGACTGAATTTTAATACCTACAAAATAGCATGAGCCTCTTGCTATTTTTAAGATAAATTGATAATTTCAAATAGAGCTGCCACGAATTCATCGAATGAGTGAATGAAAATACTGATTTGTAATTTTCGTACAACTCACATATGAAAATGCCTGACAGGATTACATATTTTTTTTATATGAGATGTCTAAGTGACATCAGTTTCGTTCAATCCGTCAGTGCCAGCTCTAGTTGATTATTTTTTATCTAAAGAATCGCAGCGTAATAAACTGAACTAAGGCCCGAGTACGAATATTCGAAGCCTGCGTGGTTACGTTACGTTATCGTGTAGAAATCGCTCCAAACGTCATAGAAATTTCTCGACAACGTTATTACTAGATTACGTTACGCAGGATTCGAATATTTGTATTCGGGCCTCTGGTGATGCCAACCTACCAAAAGTGTTTCCTGTTTCGAAAAGAAAACAGAGTAGGTAGTGAAGAAAACGAAATGTTAAATAATCCTGTTTTAAAACTCTAAACGTTACTAAATTTGTGCTTCGTGTAATCTATTGGTGCGAACACATATTACGCACATACAGTATTAAATAATACATCGTATACGTTTTTAAGAATATCTTGCCTTAATAACTAACCTATTTGGCTACATTTTGGTTTAAATAAATACCCGTAGGAAAACGTTAAATCCAAACGTTGCTTACAATTGTTGTCCCGAGATGTGGTTTTTTGATAATGATAAAAATGCTAACGGAAAAAAGTTCGATTGTAACTTTTTGGAACCTAAATAAAAACATGGGCTTGACTTGACGTAATTGTATCTTCTGACGATACGTTAACCTTGAGTTAGTGTCTAAACAAGAGCTAAAATTATAAATACTTAAGGCTAAAGTTTCATAACTTTGCTAGGGTACTGAAAATGAACCCAATGTAAATTTTATTTTAAATTATATTTACAAACTTCACAATAACAAGGTTTTATGCCATATAAGGAACACAAAAATACACTTTTCTCCCGCTAGAGGCATGAGCATCAATTTAAAAAAAACTTGACTGGTGGCGCCATCTTCTGGTTGTATTGTGTTCACCATTATAATTATTAAAGTGCTAAAGTAGTACATATTTAACTCGCTGCCCGTATTTAAAAAATAAACTTAGTTTTTATAACATTATTGTACTCGTCAAGTAATATCGTGTACTAAACATTAATGTAACAAAAAAATAACTATTTCCATTCTTACACTAAACTTGAGATTACAGCAATTAATTTTCATGTTATAAAAATTTCGCAAATGTAAACAGTAGATGATCAAAGTGTAGCCAAATTTAAATATACGTTTCCTTTATTTATTAGCTTTGTCTTAGTTAAGTAAGCTCGATATTTTAAATATAATGGATGAATTAGTTTCGAGTTCGATCGCGAGAATTTGCCGACAGGTGGCAGCTGTTTTGCGATAACATTGATGTGGAACAAATCAGTCGGTTAAGTCGATTGTATTATTATAAAAATACTTGAAATAAAAACAGTCAAGGTATAGTCTCAAACAGTACTTTTTGACAACCCAGAGCCGTCTTTTTCTCCTCAAGTTTGGCACCTCCTAAAATTGGCACTCGGAACGCCTAGACCTAAAGGTACTTCGTTTTTTTAGCATCAGAAAAAAGGCGAACAATCTCGACATGAAACGTTAATAATAAATATAAATAGTTAAATCTCATGTTTGTTTCAATAAAAATACGGGGTCCAGATCGTTTGCTTTTTTTTATAGAAAAAAAAAAACAAAGTACAAGCGGGCTATAATATTCAGGCCCTTCCGAAAAACACAGGAAAAAAGGAGGGTATTCAGGGGCTGTCGTTTAGTACCGAGAAGTGACACTGGTAGTCGAGGCTGAGGACAAGCCTGCATTAGAGAGTAACACTACAGGAATCGTGACCTGTGATTTAACCGACTGACTTACTCTCCGCACCGGAACACAACAGCGCAAGCGCTGCTGCTTGGCGGCAAGATTAGCAAGTAAGTTTGTGGTAGCGATTGGGACGGACGTTGCACAAGGTCCTACCACCCGCAAAAAGTGACATTGGTACTTAAAGCTGGGGGCGAGCCTGCTTTAGAAAATAGCACATCAGAGGAGGTGTGCTATTATCTAAGGCTACTCTCGGCTATTTCAGCGTTGAAGTGTCAAATCAGTGCTCACTTAGCACCGAGAAGTTTCTTTTTATTATATAAGGAAGGCAAACGAGCAAAGGGGACCACACTCATGATAACTGATCTCCATTGCTCATAGACACGCGCAAAACCTGGGTCTGCAGATACGTGGCCGACCTAGAGGGCTAAGATAAATTGCCTTTTGGGCGTGAGATTTGACCGGCTGACTTACTCTCCGCATCGGAACACAACAGTGCGCGCACTGCTGCTTAGCGGCAGGATTAGCGAGTAAGTTGGTGGTAGCGATCCGGGCGGACCTTGCACAAGATCCTACCACCCACAAAAGGTTACACTGGTACTTGAAGCTAGGGGCAAGCCTGCTTTTAGAGAATAGCATATCAGAGGAGGTGTGCTATTCTCTAAGGCTATTTGTGGCTATTTCAGCGTTGAAGGGTCAAATCAGTTGTCATTAGTATCGAGAAATGACACTGGACTCTAGGCTGGAGGTGAGCCTGCATAAGATAAAGAGTAACACTACAGGTGTTTTATTCTCTAAAGCAGTTTTTGGCTATTTTAGCGTTGAAGTGTCAAATAGGTTTTTTATTATTATTGCGATGCGAAAGAGGGAGGCAAATGAGCAAGCAGGTCACCGCCACCCATGAGAACCAGCAACCCCAAGAGAGTCACTAGTCCGTAACCAGCCTCCACGGTGGAAAAGGGACAGAGGATAGGGGGGAGGGGGATCAGGCCTCCGGCACTCTCACTGACCGGACGAAACGCAACAGGAGTGCTGTTACTTAACGCCGATTTTCTGCGAGAGGGTGGTACTTCCCCGGACGAGCCAGCCCATTCGTACTGCAGCAAATAGCTACAGTATGGCTCTCCCACTCCATAAATTTACATTTAGTACCGAAAAGTGACACTGGGTACCTAGGCTGGGTGGGCTAGGGGCGAGCCTGTATTATAGAGTAGCACTACAGGAGGTGAGCTAGTCTCTAAGGCTATTCGTGGCTATTTTAGTGTCGAAGTGTCAAATCGGTTGCCATTATTTTAGTAGTTAGTAGTAGTGACACTAGTACTCTGTTATAAAAAATAATATTAGCGCTAGAAGCAGTGAGCAGGGTGCAAGAAATAATGCCACGTCGAACTCGAAACCTTTGTTGTAAACAGACACCTTTACTGCATATTTAATTATAGCGATTACACTGAATTGGCTACATCTACCACATCAATAAAAATGATTGAGACGTCGCGATTATATCTTATTCAGTTTCTACAAGCTGTCAAATTGTCACTTTAACACTGCCATTATTAATTTTTTTTGTACGACGTCAGTTCAATTCGTTTGGTAATACCTTACGGTGTTTCATTCACGATATTCAAAACAATGACTACGCGTGTGAGTTATTATGTCATCCACTGCTACCGAGCGAAATTCCATAGAAGCGACGATCTGACAGCGAACCAGAAACGCCATTTCGTACTTCGTATGTCGTAAACCTACGTTTGATCACGTATCTTGTGTCCCATTGTTACTAAAACAATCGTCTCAGTACTTGACTATATATATTACAATAAAACTTATTACTACGTTTAAATTTACAACTCCACAATCGAATTGACAGAAATGGCGCAGCGCAGGTCCGTTTTACTTGAAAGTACCTTTATAGACAAAATACACATTGACGTTTTACTTTTAGTGCTACAGGGACGCTGTTAATCTTTTCGACGCCAACAACTTATCTTATCAGCAACGCAGATTGAACACCAACGACTGATATTATCGGTCATTAGAAGGATAGCATTTTGGTTTCTTGCAAGAAAATGGTATCTTAGCATCGAAAAGGTAAGGTCTGATGATTAGGGGTAATTTAAAATGCAACCACACGAGACTCAACTATAAAGCTACAAGCTAACCAGAGCTGTCCGAAGTAGCTAAGCGGGTGAACTGAATAAGACTAGGCAATTGAGGCGACCTTATTGGTGGCTTCCAGGACAACGTAACCCAGACGACCATCAATGTCTATAAAATATCGCTTCCCTTTATATACGCAGTTTCACTTTACAGAGGTGTCTATTCGTTTCGTATGACACTTACTTTTCCTTAACCCCTCGTACGCTTAAGCACTGATCTATACCAAGTTTAAGGCCATCTTTTTCTATTCAAATGCCCAAAATTAGTAAATGTTAAAATAGAAGACGCCTGACTTGCCGAATACGAGAGTTTAACACAACAGCGCCATCTATAAACTTAAAGAAGAAAATTGATATAGATGTCGCTATTGTGTTACGCAGGAGTCTTGAAACGAATGGAACCAGAGACCTCTTTATAGTGTAACCAGCAACAGTAAGCTTATTATTTTCATGGAACGAAACGTTGTATAGAAATTTGAATTTTTCTTAGTGTTGTTATTGTCCTTGGGGGATTTTATCCTCGTATCCGCTCAGCTATCTCATACAGTTCTGGCGCATGTGAAGCCTAGGGTACTTTGAGCAACAGAGCCTATGGTTGCTTTAATAATTTGCCGTAAATCCTTTGTAAAAGTGCTGCCGTCTCTAGTAAAACAGACTTGCGCGTTCACTCTTGTTCACAATCACAACCATGCCCCTCTCCACACCGACTGCCATCCTTGTATTCCCAGACTAACCTTGAATCCTGAATCGGTACAGGTTCAAAAAAACTCATTCAATTTTCTTTTCAGCCAGTTACTTTCTAAACCGCGTCGAAACCGCCACCAATATTCAGTATGGCATAGGCTCGATCGAAGTTCTGTCAACGCTCAACGCGTCTCTTCGGAGTAACCCAATTCGAAAGAGACGAAACAAACATTAGCTTTTCTGGAGTGGCTATCATTCAAAGGTGCATTCTTATTTTTGCTTCAACAGTCTCGTAGGATGGCAATCATCAATCACGTTACGTAATATCAGATTTAAAAAAGCTAAAATCTACAGCAAATGCTGCGTTGTAAGTCTGTGTAAAATCGTCATTTCTTTTAAGTCTGACTCGGGAAACTTTTCCCACTTATTATAGCAAGATGTCCCATGTGTAATCTACTCTTATAAAGGGAGGTGATAATGGTAATCCATAGCCAATGCTAAAATACGCTACTCTTAACTAATCTGCATTGAATGTCGAAGATACATTGCCAAGGAATGATCTGTTAGGAACAACTGAATTACTCCGTGAAGGATTATTTGTAATCGTTGAAAACAATACGGGACTTTTCAGGTGGTCGTAACGGTCCAAGCATTGACCAGAGGCCTTAATATCTAACGCGCTCGGCTTCGCTTTGGCATTTGCCATCTCTAACTTGCATGATCTCGAACAGTTCAAGAGAAAAAGGCAGCGAATGCAAAGCGTGCAATGCGCAGTCAATAAGATGACGTTTCTGAGTAGAGAAAAAGCAGAGCAGCGTTTTCAGACGAAGTCGAATCCGGTGGCATTCATCAAATCAGGTGAGACGAAGCTACGCGTCAAAACTGCCTCTGTCGTAAATCTAGATACAAAAGTTCAAGTCAGTGTAGCTGTTGTAGCTTCTAGCTTCAATGTTGTAGTTTCTCTCGATCACGTCAGATGCGCTACTTTAAAAAAACAAGCGAGCGTCGCGTTTTCGCGCACTGTTCCAAAGTTGACGCGACATTATCGACCACTGTTAACACTGTCACGGCAACAGTTGGAAAGCAACTCGTGTGCACTGTGTCTTAACTCTTCAGTCTAGTTGTGCGTCTCGGCGACGGTGAGGAACACGTTGTCACGCGTCATCGGGTTCTCGATGATGTGAACGGGGCGCTTGCGCCGCAGCGAGTCGGCGGAGCTGTGCGACCGGCGCGGGCGCAATAGGGCCTCGATGTCGTCGCTGCTGCGAGACGTGGATGGCCTGGCTGCGCGCCCGGCCAGAGCGAAGTCAGTCGACATTGCCCTGCGAAACATTGGCGGTATTTCGGCTAACTGCAAAGGTCTTTAGTCATGCACGAATTCAACATACGCCGTCTATGCATTTATCTGCATAGTCTGTGGCCTTTTCGTGTCGAGTTTTAATATTTTCAAGATTTTGTGGCAAAAATACTTAGCTGATAATGAGATGTTCTTAAAATATTTGGTTCAGTCATTGATCAAATCATTTCTTATATGAACAGAGAGCATTATTAAATAAATGTGGTATCATTATTTGGGTCAATCAACTTTCGATTACCACTCGTTGCCATGGAGATGTCCCCTGGGTAACTCGTCTAAAATAAGATTTTCTTAAACCCCCACTCCTCCGAATGTCAGGATCTGCTTAGGAGATGAATCATGAAGGAATGGTATATGACTGTCGAAACTTTTTTTCTCTTTCTCTCTTTCATTTTTAGACGAGTTACCCAGGGGACATCTCCATGGCAACGAGTGGCAATGAAAAGCTGATTGACCGATTTCGCACAATGACATTTGGCTGTATTTTTTTTTTATGTGACAAGCAAGGCAAACGAGCAAGTACGTTACCTGATGGTTTGGTTGGACCACTGCACAGAGGGTTTGCAGATGCGTTGCCAACCTAGGGAGCTAATATGAAATGCTTCTTGTGCCCGTAATTACACCGGCTGTCTTACTCTCCACACCGGAACACAACAGTGCTTGCACTGGTTAGCGAGTAAGGTGGTGGTTCTGTTGTACCTAGTGATATAAATGTTGGACTATAGTCACTAGGAGGACTAGAAAGAGGGCGCGGCAGACCACCGCAGCGCTGGATGGACGATGTTCGACGGCACGGAGGTCGAGACTGGATGAGACGGGCACAGGATCGCCAAGAGTGGAAGAAGAGGGCTCTTCCCTCTGCCTATATCCAGGAATGGATAAACAAAAGGCCACCATGATGATGATTACAGTCACTAGGAGACTGTCGTGCGCAACCAGCGTTACCTAGCGTGCAACGCGTACAGCACGGCCGGCAGCGGGCAGTCAGCGAGCGAGGCGGGCCGCTCGAGCCGGCGCAAGACGCGCGCGCGCACCGCGCCCGCCTGCTCGCCGGGCGTCGCGCGCGTAGGGGACCCGCCGGACTTGTCTGCAATCGAACCAGGATTGCGATCAAGGCCTGCCGCCATTACTTGACCTATGCTATACACGAGCAGTACATAGCACAAACGTAATTTTTGATTTATTCTAAAGTTCATAAACCAGAATAGCTGAATGTCAAATATCATTAGCAATAGGAGTTTACTTAAAACATTTTTGTATTGAACCTACATCAATATCTATAGCAGTCTTCTTGTATTTTTATTTCATTACCGTGACTCACACGTGCCATTTCATTGCTGGGTAATTTTCTTAAGTTTTTCACCTTAAACTACCTAAGGTATAGTTTCGTTAGTTATTTCCGTCCGTTTCTCTGTCTGTCACGTCTTAGTTCAACCAAAGACACTCTAAGTATAAAATAATCACGCCGCCGATAAAATGGCAGAATGAAATCTTGATTTTTTTTGGAGTTCTTCCCCTACACGTAAAATGGGGAGAGGGGATTGTTTATAAACATGATGAATTTCATAAACAGTTTATATTTAAGCAGTTGCCTAACCAATACCCGTTCTAAGAGCCTTGGTTACCTGCGGGCGCGGAGGCGCGCGGCGAGGCTCCCTCCTCGTCCCCATGGCCCTCCGATAGTGTCTCCAGCGGGCGGTGGTCCGGCCGGGAGCCCCCCGGCTCCGCGTCGCTGCCCTCGTTCGACGTCGACGGCGTAGGGTTCTGAACAACACATCCAAGTGTTAATGGAGGCAGAAGTCTTAGCTGCTTAGTCAAACCGGGACAGGGGTTTGTGCACTTGTATCTTAATCGTGAGTAAATTCTAAGTCAAAGAACAGGACAAGTGTGAGTTCGAGTCGCGTGGAGAGGCTTCCGTACGTTAATAAGGTATTTAATATTTTTTAACGACACAGTTTTTTTTATAGGTTTTCCTGTAATCTATAGGCCATAGGTAAAGACGAAAAACTGATCTGACAATAAACGGTTCCGACGAAGAACGCATCTGGGTCAATCAACTTTTCGTTGCCACTCATTGCCATGCAGATGTCCCCTGGGTAACACCACAAAAACATGATTTTCTAAGACCTCACTCCCCCGAAAGTTCGAATTTCCTTGTTTAGGAGATAAAGAATGAAGGAATTGGGATATAACTGTTGAAATTCCTAACGTTTGATAGAGTGGTGCCTTAGAAAATATTATTTTAAACTAGTGACCCGGGGGACATCTCCATGGTAACGAGTGACAAAGAAAAGTTGATTGACCCATCTGAATCTGACGAAAATCGCCATCTGACCAAAATCTTATCTGACGTATAATTATAGTGATATCGCTAAAAACTGTGTGACTCACGTTGTAAATATCAGTGACGCCCGGCGGAGCGGTGTCGCCGACGCCATCCAAGAAGAAGGTCACCATGTTGCCTTTGCCCTTGACGTCAACAGTTCCGCGGCATCGCAGCCGGTAGCCCCTCGCAGCCAGGATATCGTACACCTCCTCAGTCACCTACAGGAAGAGCGTTCGCTGTCGTCTCAGAACAAGCAGACACAAGCAATGGATTAAATTAGTCAGCTCCTCTGCGAAGTAGTGTACAGTCATGCAAAATAGCTTCGTCTGCGTTGAGTCTTCGACTGACTGTCGGGGTCAACGATGTCCGCGGAGGATGCCTCGGAGAGAGGAGAAACATGTGTCTTGTACTATTTTAATAGTTGTGGGCGTATTTTCTATTTTCTGAAGGAGGGCGGCAAAATTGATTGCATGACAATAAATACACAGCGCAGACGAGGCTATTTTGCATGACTATACTGCACTATTTCGTGGAGGAGCTAACTAATTTTATCCATTACTTGTAATATGGACCTCCGCAAAGTTACGCCTGAATCTAAAGGGAACAATAAGTAGACACTCGTGAGAAACCACTTCGCCAGCATAACTAACTGTAAACTTATCTAGGTTATTGTGGTACCACAATCGCACAGCCTTAGAAATAACAATTCGGAACTGTCTGAGTGTACCAATCGCTGTGCTGAGCTATCTGTAGGGTGTCGCGAGCGTACCTAACTTAGATTGGGTCTCAGTGGCCTTGGTGGCAGGTGTACCGTCGTAAAAATTACCCAAATACCGTGTATTTACATGGCTATTTACCGGTTATCTCATTTTAGACTTTTTTTTTTATAAAATATGAGAAAACACAAAAACACAGTTCTGGGAAAACCACGCGTTGAGGAGGCTTGAATAGAGGGTGAAATTTGACAACGGTTTGCCTTTAAACAGATTTAATTGTGGTATAAATAAGCGTTTAAATGGGGACTGCAGCATCAATATGCACAGAAAAACTATTGAATTCTACATTTTAATAGAACGCTGTTAACTACGCGTCGATTTAAAAATGCCGTAATTCAATTCTGTGCATCTGATTAGTGGGTAGTCCCATTGAAAGAAATGAACAATAGATTAAAAATGTTTCATAATCACAATAACGGACCATAAACATTATGACGTCCAATAATTGTGAAAGGGTCTCAACGTTAAATGACGCTATTTATACCACAACGCACTCAAAGGTACACTTATCTACTTCAAAACTCTCATAACTTAACCACACCTGGCGTTATTGTCGAACGTGCTCGCTCGCTATCGAATTCACCATCTCTAGTTCTATACGGAGTTCTAGAGTTCTATACGGTTTGAAGAAAGGGATGGCAAATGCGGCAGCAAGTATGCAATCGACAAAGTAGCGTCAATCTCTAATGCAGCCTCAAGCGCTAGAGTCACTTCCTTACACTATTACAGACTCGACACAACAAAGCTCAATCCAACGAGGAAAGGAACCTCAGAGAACAACGCCCCAGGTGTGACCAAACGTTTGAGACCCTTGGGGTACGCTCTCGTGTTCTCCGAACCTGAATGTGATCCAGCAAGCCAGTCGAGTCCATTCGCGAGGCGACGTTCACCGCATTCCCCCAGATGTCGTATTGGGGCTTGCGAGCTCCGATCACGCCTGCCACCACGGGCCCGATGTTGATCCCTGCAAAGTGCTAAGTTGCCGATGGGAAAGAACTGGAAAGCTGGGAGGCAAGAGAAGTCGCTTGGCTAAGTGCGCTGGATATTTAAAGTGATATTATACTACATTCGCAAGCAGAAAACGACACGGATAATTTTTATTATTATTAAACAGATCGTCTGGAGAAGCGTTTTTCAAAAGTCCTCAACATCAATAAGATCTCATTCTTAGGGCTACAGCTGAGCGCCGCGAAAGGAAAGACCTGATGAGACTTAGAAAATCCTATTGATCTTTTCGTCTCGCAACGTTCCGCTGCCGCATAAACATAACCAATAATTAACAGGAGTGAAAGATGTAAATAAAACTGAAATAAGTACGAAACTCATCAGCCGACCGAATGCCTCAGCACCATTAGCCATAAGAATTTTTTTAATACCGGAATTGCTACCTTAAGTTCTTCACTAAAGAGAGAATAGAAGATCGCGCGAAATCTACTATTCTGCTCCTTATTGAATCTGCTTTAGAGTATCAACTTGACCAATATTGACCGCAGTCATCAATTATTTCAACATTTTAAGACCGTGACAGCAATATCTTTTCTGCATCTCTTTTTTTATTTGTAAAAAGTCGGTTGGCTAGGTTGAAAACATCAAGACAATGGATCCTTTTAGTCTACTGCCTCTTCTACGTGATAAGCCATCCCTCAGAATCATGGGCCAAACTAGTATAGTTTATGACAATGTTTTTCTGCCCATATAGTGTAGAAAACTCAACATTACACGATGATAGCGGTCATCTGAGTTAAGATCTGGCGAGTGCTGCGGCTCCGGTCGGCAGTGCTCCGGCGCTCACCGATCCTGATGCGGAAGCTGTTGAAGCTGTGCTCATTCACGTACTGCAACTGCTCGCGCAGGCGCAGTGCGTAGTCCGCCATAGCGGTTACGTGCCGGAAACCGCGCAGGTCACGGGTGGCCGCTGTCAGGCCTGTGAAGTAGAACGAAAGGAAGGTTTCTTCATTCCGTTAAGGCTGCCCGGGGCGCTATTCATGGAGTCTCTTACCCACGGCACAACCTACCCTGTTCAACTGGTTGAGCCATCGGGAATTTACTTATATTCCCCATAGCCCATAGTACACTTAGGTACAGACATAGGAGAAAAACCTATCCCACGGGCCAGGCAAAAATCAATCTTGTGACAATGTCATAAACATTTTGACAGGGGAAAGCTTTTCTCACTTAAACTATATTCGTTTTCGTTCAACGACTATTATGCGTCTATTTAAGTATTAGGTTAGGTTAGGTTAGAGTCGCTTCAAGCGGCGTCCAGTCGACGTTGTTTCATAGACGTCGAAAGAGAACTAATAAAGGTGTGCTATGGGTTAATGTGCGTCAGCGAATGTTTCAAGGGGAGAGGGAACATCAGGGTGACACTTTTCCTAATACAACTACTTGACTTTTGACTCGCGACAGCTCTAATTGGTGTCAGTCACCCGGAAGACAACAGTGATACCGGCTGTCACTTGTTACTACTAGCATGCTTACGAGATAAGGCAAGACAAAATAGGCTTATAACTGTTACAACTCCTAACTTTATGTGAATTTGTATTATAAAAAAATCATACTTTTAATGAGTGACCGAGGAGACGTCTCCATGGCAACGAACAACACTAAGTTGATAGACCCAATCGCAATTGTCCCATGATGTTGTAGGGGGCGCTACAGAGTTTCCGTAGAGCTCTTATCTAAGGTTACAACCTTGTCATAGCTATGTTAAAAGTTATGACGCTTTTAATAGTTTATTAATTATGATAAAAAGTAACAAGCCAGTATAGCGAGGCCGAGTATCTTTGACGTTGGTTTTAAGAACAGAATAAGCGTTAACATTGATTTATATTAGAGCAGTCTTAGTGAAATACTGCTGTAGTCGGCGTTGCCGCACATATCAAAAGTAGGGCGCGAGCTCAGCCAAAATGATTGTGCGATATTGAACCGTACAGATATGTCAGAAGGCCAAACTCACCAGAGGCAGCCATGTACGTGGCGCCAGTGCTCTTGATCTTCTCGATGTACTTGAACTGGTCCTCGGCCAGGATCTCGTCGAAGTCGGCGATAATCTCGTTGAGGAGACGCAGGCACTCGACACCCTCGTTGTTGCCCTCCAGCTCGACGTAGAACTCGGAGAAGTTCGGGATGGAGGCGAACATCACGCAGACGGACTCGCACTGCTCGTGGTAGAGCTCCTGACGGGGAAGAAAGGAGGGACGATTCAATTCAATTCAATTATTTTTGCAACCATGGTGTTTATACAGGTCTCTAGGTCCAGTGGTTTAGGTCTGTCAGTCAGTCAGTCAATCATGGTACTATTTTATAGGCTTAGATTACTTTTAAAATTCTTATTATTCTTATTGAGATTAACCGAGAGAACGCAGTCAGTAGCGTCTCGGTGACAGCTTAGACAAAATTCTTTCGTATGTCCGCCCGCCGTCTGTTCGTCTGTCCGGCTGTTCTTCTCTACAGGTTGCATTTCTCAATCAATTCTCGTGAAATTTTGTGAGCAGGTTCGCTTTATAAAGATGGATCAATCAATTTTTTATTACCACTCATTGCCATGGAGATGTCCCCTGGGTAACTCTTCCAAAATAAGATTATCTAAGCCACCACTCCCCCGAAAGTCAGGATTTACATGCTTAGGAGATGAAGCATGGAGGAATTGGCATATGACTGTTGAAACTCCTAACATTTGATGGAAAACGCCTTAGAAAATCTTATTTTAGACTAGTTACCCAGGGGACATCTCCATGGCAACAAGTGGCAATAAAAGATTGATGGACCAAATTTTTTTTGTCGATTAGTTCCTGGATTTTTTATAAAGAAACTAAAATGGGAAGTATCCAAAAATAAGGTCGCGAGGTCTACAGCTCACAGAGTCACTAGTCAGTTATGTAGGGAGGCCTATGTCAGATGATGGATGACTCACGTCAATGTTCTTGTCGCTGCAGAGGAAGTGGGCGGCGACATGTTCCGGCAGGATGTTGGCGAGCAGCTTCCGGTTGTAAGCCTCAAGGTGTTCCATGTCCTCTTTCTCGTCTGCAAGACACATTAATATAAACATCATGACACAGAACTATATCCGGATAGAAGGAAATAGCGTATGTACCTCGTGTGCCTAAAGGAGGGTTGAGAACCATCATCAAGCGTTCCAGCAACCAACCGTTTTCGCAAGTCCCTGACCTTTCATTTATTTTAGTTTTATTACAAGTAATGAATTACTTCTTCTCCCGTCTTAATAGTTATTTCGCGGAGAAGCTAACTAATTTAATCCATTACTTGTAACATGGACCTCCGCAAAGTTACGCCTGAGACAATACCTATTTTTATTGCAAAAGGGAGGCGAACGAGCGTGTCCCCTGATGGTAAGTGATCACCGCCACCCATGAGAACCAGCAACCCCAGTCACTAGTCCTTTACCTAGATCCTAAAGAAGTAATAAGGATATTCATCCTCCCCACGTACCGGTGGCTTGTAGCTTCCAGATGAAGTCCAGGCGGTAGGTGCTCTCTGTCTGCTGCGCGTGCAGGAGCAGCGCCACCGCCGCTCCGCACGCGAGCACCACGTTCGTCCACTGCTGATTCATCTCGTCACACTGCCATCTGGAGACAGATTTTTTTTATTTATATTCAAATATATATATATATATGTATAATCTCCTAGCCGGTTTCGGCTACAGCGACTGCTAGCTAATTATAAATAAGGGCTGTTGATTGTTTGCCTTTTCATGTGCCCTAAGATGGCTGCAGTAGCCAATCTTATATGAGAAGGTGCGCAAGCACAGGCGGCACGTAAGGACACTGTCAACGTAATGGTAATAAATGGCTGCTGGTGGTTTAACCTTTAGAGCGTTACGCTTGGCGTCCAAGTCGGACCGCCTCCGCTCTTCAAATTCCGTCACCTTGTCTCTAACAAGACGCCGCCACTCAGGACGGAGGCCCGCCTTTTCCTCCCAGTTCGATGGGTCAATTTCGCACTTCCTCATGTGTCTTTTATGAACATCCTTGTATCGCAGGAAATTTTTCAAAAGCCATAAATTGTATGGTACATGATGATATTGTGCAATGCAAAGTGAATCAATACAATTTTACCCAGAACGTGTAGCTACATACTTACATAGGTACTTAATAACTAGCAATATTATAATCATAATATTCACTTACCTAAGCTATCGGGACATAACTCAATGACAATTTTTTTAGTGCTGTCAGAAACTTAGAGTGATTAAGCGACTTAATCTCAACAGGCAATTAATTACAAACTAGCAGCCACATATATAGTGTTCCGCTGGTAGATTGCTGTCATGGCAATAGGGCCCTTGGACATCATTAGCAAACATTGAATTTAGTCTGAGGCTGTTTAATATTTAGGCTTAGCCTCACAAAACACAAAACCTACTTTACCTCAATGTGCACTTTTATGGGTCAATCAACTTTTTATTGCCACTCGTTGCCATGGAGATGTCCCCTGGGTAACTCGTCTATAAGATTTTCTAGGGCACCACACCATCAAACGTTGCGACAGTTATATGCCAAATCCTCACTTTCAGGGGAGTGGTGACTTAAAAAAAAAATTAAAAGAGTTACCCGGGGGACATCTCCATGGCAACGACTGGCAATAAAGAGTTGATTGACCACTTTTTGCAAAATGTACACTCCTCAAACGTACTTTTGGCCAATAAGGGCACTCTCTTAGCAAGTGCTTGTTCCCAAAAAGTACGCTTTTCCAAAACGCACACTTTCCTAAAATGCACATTTACTTGAAACGCATTATTTTCCCAAAATGCATTTTTACATCCACAAAATTAAAGATGGCTACCTAGCTCGTTTTACAAATTTTGATGACGTATTTGAAACGGCTCTTTTTGGAAAAGTGTAAGAGCCTTTTGGTTCTGGGAAACTGTGCCATCAGAGAAAGTGCACATTTCGGAAAAGTGGATTTTATGAGCCTAGGAGGCATACCAATATTTTTATTTGTGATTTGATTGGTTTTTAATTTTATTATCATTTTATTTTTATTGTAAAAGATGGTAGTTAAGCAGTACAGTGCAGTAGGAACATAATGCATTAGTACGGATACAGCCGCAACATTACAGGCCACCGAAACTATCCGCGAGAGACACCGCACTTGTTGAATGTTGTCAAAATTTCGAGTTTCTGTAACGTCTTTGGTTCCGTAATACACCTTCATTTTTTCAAGTGTTTTTTCACCACTATCGCTGTGACACCCATCGCCTACGCAGTAAGTAAGGTTTTACAAATAAGTTGCCGATTAATAAACCCGAGCCGTGGCAATGGTTTCCATCGTCACCAAGTTTGTAAAATCTTACCAACCGTGTATTAAACGACGGTTTTCAATACATTTGTAAGAAAACAGTGTAAATAACACTAGTTAATTGAAGAAGAAGCACAAGCTCATATATACTACTGTAGTCTTTGCACAAGCTAACTAACAAAAATGACGCGTCTCTATAACCGCGCATGCGTGAGTCTTGTTTTTGTTTAACCAAAATAAAATTATCAGGCAAAGGTACTTGACCGTTCAGCCACTGCGAATTTTTCGAATAAATATAAGGTAACATACAATGACAATGCAAAGAAAAATCAGTTAAGCAGCTGGAATCCATTTTGCTAATTCACTGCTTGGTTTTCTATTAGGTACACCTACTAAGATATTTTTTTTATTTTAGAAATTCAAAACTCCTTGCTCAAAAGTTTTTAAATTGGACTTCTAATAGGACTAAACAAATCGCACTAAATGGTAAAATTAACTTTTGAGCTAGGTACAGTCAAGGAATTTAACTCCCTACCCATTTCGTTAAAATGTCGTTAGACATTTGCAATGCATTAAGGTCGAAAATTCTATTTCAGTAATAGTATTGAAATGTCAATACTTACGTTATTTGTCACCTCGCATTACAGAAAACCTTTGCTTAAAATTATCATTTGCTTTTCTAATTACGAACACGTGTCAGTGTCAATCGAGAAAATTGAAAAATAATTCTCAACAAATACGTTATTATTTTTAAAATGAAATGTTTGCTGCTAACCGTGAACTATTAAGAGCTCAGATAGTGGAGTTACACCAAGAAGGAACAGGGATTCGTGAGATAACACGCCGGTTAAATGTCAGTAGAGACACAGTTCGCCGTTGGGTACGGCGATATAATACCGAAGGAAACCTTATTGATCTACGGCAAAATAACCATCGCCCGCTTGCAATAGCCGAAGACCAACGCCGATTAATGCGAAGGCAATACATTCTGGATGGCTTTTCGTCAACGGGACAATTTGCGGAGAAGTTTGACGTTCACCCTAGAACAATTAGGAATTGCCTACATGCTATGAATTTACATCACAGGCGGCCTGCGAAAAAAATTGCCTTGACCGAGAATCACAAATCAGCCCGACGTCACTTCGCCCGCCAGTATTTAAACTCTGACTGGACGTCTACAGCTTTTATTGACGAAAAGACATTTTCAAGTTCTCAAACCGGAAGATTACATTTGTGGCGATTTGATTGAACCCGGTGCACAGAAGACCACGTCGTGGCTAATCATGCATCTGGACGAATTACTGCAAACATTTCGGGTTGGATTTCTTCAGCAGGTGTTGGAGAACTCGTGAATTTGCCACCCAGAGCTACCGCTCAGAACTATGTAGACCTGTTGGATGAAAGTGTGCTTCCTACTTTACGAACTTATTATCCGCAACAGGAAGTTCCTCAAATTGATTTTGTGCAATTTTGGGAATTAAATTCCTTGACTGTATTTGTACGTAGCTACATCATTTGAAAGTGAAACTTTCGATCAAATGTGTGAGTTTGGCCACAATCAACGTTCTGATGATATTGGTACAGAGGATGATGAGATGGTACTGACTTGTCAGAGTCGGGCTGCTGTACGAGCTGCTGCAGCAGCGTGAAGGTGATGAAGGTGGCGCAGCAGAGGAGCAGCGTAGCAGTCTTCACAGCCGTGATGAGGATCTGGTGGCAGGCGCACAGGAACATTGCGAGCATCGTCAGCTGCAGGTAATGCTGAAGGCAGAAAAGGGAAGCTTCTTTATGCAAAACTCGTCCGAATCCGTTTCGGCTACGCGTAGTCACCATTGAATTTGGTACTAACACCATGGACTTTGGCTCTTGTACAAAAGTCACGAAAAAATGTGTCCCAGCCAATTGATATAAACATCAGGATAATATGCCCTATGGAACATTTTGAAATAGGAATGGTGTTGCCGAGGCCGCCGGCGGGAGTGGCGCGGCCGGCGGCGCCCGCGCGGACATGCTCGCGGCTCATATCACTGAGACTCCGTTTTAGTCTCACTGAATTGAAAACAAAAACGAAGCACCGAAGGGCCCGTCCATACGCTATAATTATAATATGTCTATTGTCCCAGCACAGCGCGGCATTTTTGGATGACAGTCAAAATTTGTAAATACGAACCTCCGCAAAGTGACGCCTAATTCAATAAATCATACCGGTCCGGCTTTAATTTAAATTCCAACCTTTCAGCATTTACACAAAAACATCGCGCCACCAATTGAATGCGACTTAATACTCAAATACATAGGCAGAAACTATGGCTTGCCACTTGCTACGATCCTTACACCTCTTTAGCCTCATCCACATTACTACATCTCTCACGCTCGCCGGTTCCGAGTACTACGTACATGATATTTGCGACTTGATAAGTCATTGTAACGCTCAAGCTAACCATCAATCGAACTAAAATATAATAGTGTTTCTTTACCGACAGGCAAACAATAGCAGGAGGCTTCTGAGCGATCGATTCTGGAGGCAGGGGAGGAAAGTCGGCAACTCGGAGGAAAGTTACAAAAATGTTGGGAACAGTAGACCCCTCCCCCCCCCTCGACCCCATCGAGGCCGCGCGTTCTTCATTTACTTTAGAGCGTTTGTGAGAAAATAAAAACTAAGGAACCAATGACGAACTGGTAGCGGTCGCAAGGTTCTGCAGACCTGGTAGCCCTTTCGGTCTCAGTAGCTCTCGATTAAGGCCCAAAACTTGGGAGCAAATGTCAAAATGTTCGGAAAATGTTCTTCGATTGTTTTGTGAGCATTATGTCATGACGTATCTAAGCATTTTCAAAAAAGAACTGTGCACCCTTTATGCCAAAAAAGTCCTAAATTTTTCCATAGAAAATTTATTTGTCAGTTTTGTGACGGTCTATATGGAATGTATGTAAAAACGCGTCACAAAACTGACAAAAATCTGTGGGACACTTTTTCCCATTATTTAAATAGATAGCCCTCGTATTTCTAAGCAGAAATAATCCAAAATTTGTTAGGTTATTCAAGGAGGATAGTATACGGAGTGTCAAAGCCCGTACTTCGAATCGTTCCCCGCAGTTATCTTAAAATTCAGACAATTTCTAGATGGCGCCAAGGTCGTAGCCAGCGGGTCAAATAATAACAAAACAGCGGTTCTAATGTCTCACTCAAGCAAGGTAGATGGCACTGAATGTAAATAAGAACGATTCAAAGTATGGGTTTTGTCAATCCGTTTACTTTCCATGATCCTTGGGTTATAAAAAAAAAGTAAAGGTGGAGGTACCACACAGTTTTCTGAAAATGCCCATCTTTAGTTATTATATAATTGACATAAGATTATATAATAATCATTGGTCACAATTGAATCATATTTTTGTGAAGCGTATTCCAAAATATATTGGACAGATTCCTTCCTTCACACTTGCTAATCAGCCAGCCAAGGCTCGCGGTAGGTAATCCTGACCGCCGCGCGGTAAATCTTGCCAGTGGATGACGGTAAAACGCGTTCTTGTGAGAGGGCAGTCAAACTCGCAGTAAAGGTCGCGCTTGGATCACGGTAAAACCGTGGTCTTGTGGGAGGGCAGCCGAGTCCGCTGTAATCTTGACCGCGGTAAAGCTCACCCGTAAATCACCCCCTTTAAATGTCGGATAACGTCCCTAGCGGAACCCTAAATACAGTATTCGCTGTTGTATTTATAGGTTTTTTCTATTGAAACTTGGAAGTATATGATTTCTTTCTTGATAAAAAACTACCAATACGACGAGAAGTTATAGTCATATTATAACCTAGTTTTATCAACAACAAAAAACTATTTACCTGGGTAGGTATATCTTAAAACAAAAAAAATCCACAGTCGGTTGCGATTTAGTTGGTTTGATAGTACATAAAAAACATAGCCTGGGAAATGAATGCTCACAAGGGAAGTGTCAAGTGGGAAGGGAATGGTCGAAAGCAGACAGTTTGACTTCAGGACTTTGTTTGGACTAGTTAGAGGATTAACATACTAAAAGTCCCCACTCCTCGGAGGTGGGCCCTAGGGTGGGGGGCCCAAAGAAGCTCCCGTTTTTTGGTTTTTTGTTCATTTCTCCAAAACGATGTAACATACCAAATTTCGTTATACTACACAATGAAAGCTGATAAAATTTACTACAACTTGGTTATATATACCTTTTACCTATTCTCAATCGTTGTCTTAGATATGAGCTTCGAAAAACAGTTGTTTTTCAAAAATGCGTTTTTTAATTTTTTTTTAAGTATACTAATATTATGAACTACCGTTGAAAATTTATACAAATTTCAGTTAATTAGGGCACAACCCATTATTTTAAGTATTCTCAGCTGCAAATATATCAGACATTATATCGGCAGACTGCTTTTAGTCGATACCTATGCTCTTATTCATCAGACTTGGAACTCTTGGCAGAGTTGGTGTATCCATCGAATATAACATTACACGTTTTCCCTGGGTAGTTACGCTTTATGAATATTAGATAGTGTTACATACAGTGGCCACTATGCCTCCTCTTGCCCAAATCACTTTATGAATGAGGAATCCTCCACCAAGTAAAATGACAAGGTTCTGTAGGTGACTTGGCTTGCTGGTTGCATCAAACATGGAGTAGAGGGCTGATTTTTAGATTTTCGTCATTTCATTAACATTAAGGAGGCTTAAAGTTAAGGAGTAAGGTAAAAACCACATTTTTGAAAAACGACTGTGGTTCAAAGCTCATATCTAGACAACGATTGAGAATAGGTAAAAAATGTGTATGTAAAATTAGTCCTTCTTTGCCCCCCCCCCCCCTCCTAGGGCTCACCTCGGAGGGGGGGGGGGGACTTTTAGTGTGTTTGTCTCTTAACTAGTCCAAACAAAGTCCCAAAGTCAAACTTTCTGCTTCCGACCATTCCATCCACAATCACTCATTGATCACACTAATAATATAAAATGTTATCTAAATAACTCATACCTACTCACCCAAAGTCTAGACTGTCTAAATAGACAGTTTAAATTCATACAAGCAGTTTTTTCATTCGGAATCCACAAGCTACATACCTCGTTGATGGAATACGGGCAGACGGTGTTGCCCTCAGCGAGAGCCGACAGCGAAGATTTAGCCGTGTGCAGCGCCTGGCAACACGCAACCAAAAAAACATCAGCACTGTCTATAAGATTGGTTAATACGCTGCTTAAATTAAAGAGGTATGGAACGGGCTATGTTAATCTCCCTTCGTGATCAAATTACCAATTTTCTCAGCGCGTTTCTCAGGGCTTATGGTAGAGCTCAAAGCTGTCTCGACGCTGCGCTCGCTGTCAAGCACAGCTGTGAATTTATTCCTTACAGAATATCAACCCAGCAGGGTAATTGCGTAGCTATTTTGACATTCGTCATCGGTTTCAAATGTCAGTTTTTGTACGACTTAAGACTTGAGAGTATAAGAAACATTTATCAGATTTATTTAGATTATAAGCCTTACATTTATTAAACTTAAGACTGTAATTAACTTTAAATATTTGCATGCCAAATAACAAACAGAATACACTGTACAAAAATTGTAATACTTAAACATCAGCTCGACTATATTTCTAGCAATAAACTACTTTGATTTGATTCGATTTGACTGTGACAGCTAGCCGTTTCCGATACCAATTGTCAGCCCATACAAATGAACACGATGCTGATTGCGAGCGAGTTAGACAATAAGCATGCAGTTTACACACTCGGATTAGTGCGTGCAGCACGGACTTGTGATAGCAGTGTGTCGTGACCCATGTACGGGGCAAGGACTGTGGAGGTGTTAAGCACATAGCTCCCAGCACCCGACAGTCGCCTCGCCTCATCGGTCGACGATCGACGTCCACTCGCTGTTGACAGTTAGACCACGGGTGGAAGTCGCGTGACCCACGAGTTTCCAAGGTGGAACTGGGAACTTAGTGCACCACTCGACGTCCACTCGTCGACAACTAACGGCGAGGCGATCCGGTGTCGTCACGCGTCCAGTGAGCTCATGCAGTGCAGATCTGTGGTGTGGTTAGCGAAGTGGTGCGGTGACTAAGGTCTACTAGAAGTTATCTACTGATGTTGCTGTTGTTAGTCACAATATGGCCCTTTGCGTAGATTAGTTACCATGGAGATGTCCCCTGGGTAACTGGTCTAAAATAAGATTTTCTAAAGCACAACTCCATCAAACGTTAGGAGTTTCGACAGGTATATGCCAATTCCTTCATGCTTGATTTTAGAATAATGCAAATCCTGACTTTCGGGGGATTGATGCCTTAGAAAATCTTATTTAAGACTAGTTACCCAGGGGATATCTCCATGGCAGCGAGTGGCAATTAAAAGTTGATTGATCCAGATAATTAAAAAGAGGGCTATTGAGGCAAGTTGGATGGACGACCTCAACAGGGCCGCTGGCAGCGGCTGAGACCCATGAGAGTGTTGTGTCGTGCTAGGGAAGAGGCATATGATAGGAAGCAATAGACAGCTATGGACAGATGAATAGAGAGCGGATTAGAAGTAGCTATTACTACATTAATATGGATACGACTAGTGCAATTTGTAAGTCTTGCAACAAACTAACTATCTATCTAAAGAATGTAAAGAAAAATATTTCATTCTAACTAAAGGAGTTTTGCAAGGTGTCTCACCATCACAATCTGGATCTGTAGCAGAAGTGCCGCCAGCTGCGCGCACGACAGCGCCTGCGCAATTGTGCGGTTGGAGTGGACGCGGAGCGAGATCAGTTTCACGGCGGTGTGTGTGTGCTAAAAAAAACTGGTGATTGGCTAGTGGTCGAAATGTGAAAGAAAGAAGACATTTATTCACTTTCACAAGAAGACACAAATTACACAAGAAAATATACACAATTTCACACATTTGACATTGGTAAAGTTGGCGATATAGGAGCCTGGAGTACAGATGTTCGAGTTGCGGAAAATTTCCAAAAAGCTGGAATAGTTCTCGGAAATTTCTTGAAAATTCCATTGAAAAGAAATACAAGAAATTCCAGTTTCCAATTTCGGAAAGTTTCAAACCCCATAATGTACAGTAAACGTGTGAGAAATTTCTGAAAGTTTCCGACGGCAGATCAGCAGCCTGTAGCCTGGAGGCTTCGTAACGTACCTTGAAATCGATGCAGATGACGACGTAGGAGGCGAACAGAACCACCAGCCCGCAAACCACCATCGTGGCCAGGCCATAAATGTTGCTGGGAACAAAACATAGTAAGTGCAATTTCATAATCAAAAATGTCAAAAAAAGGGTCACTTCTATTGACTTACCAACACCATGGACTTCGGGTTAGCGCTTGAAAACATCCGAACCAAAAGACCACTAATCGAGCGTCAGTCAGTCTTAGTTTGGTCGAACGACAGCGCTATGACGTATGGCTGTCATCGAAAAATGCCGCGTTGTACTGGGACACATACTTCGTGAATTCTGTACTAGATTCAAAGTCGATGGCGTTAGTAAGTTAATGTCTACAGCTCACAGAAACTAAGCGTTACAATAAACAGAGTAGGTATAGAAAGAGGCACAATTTTATTGACTCACAGGTTGAATGCGAGCAGCTGCGTGGTCACCACGGTAGCGTATACCACCAGCGAGCACATGAAGTACACCTTCAGCATCCTGTCCCGCTCGGCCGTGTACTGCGAGATAGAGAGGACTGTTAATCGCGATGGGCTTTGACGACCCGTTAGCCTAGTGGTTAGAGACTGACTAGTGTCTCGTAACGCATAGACATTACGTTAGGTACTGCTGTCGTAATTCTGGTCAATAAGTAATAAGTGTTTCAGTTTCTTTTCCTCCAAATTGCCAATTTCGTCCAAGTGTTTGAAGTCAAAAGTATTTGACCAGTGTGTGTTGCCAGTGATGACTTACGGATCTAAGACGTGGGCGCTAACGATGGGAATTATAAGGAAACTCAAAGTCGCTCAGAGGGCGACGGAGAGGGCTACGCTCGGAGTTTCTCTGCGGGATAGAATCAGAAATGATGATATCCGCAGTAGAAGTAAAGTTACCGACATAGCCCGAAGAATTTCGAAACTTAAGTGGACTGCCACAGTGGGCGGGGTACATAACTTGCAGAACTGATGGCCGATGGGGTCAGAAGGTTCTCGAAAGGCATCCACGGACCGGGAGATGAGCTGTCGGCAGGCCTCCAACAAGATGAAGCGACGACCTAGTAAAGATCGCGGGACCGCGGTGGATGCGGAAAGCACAAGACTGTTCTGAGTGGAGAGCCTTGAGGGAGGCCTATGTCCAGCAGTAGACGTCTTACGGCTGACATGATGATGATAATGAAGTAATAAGTGGGCGGATGACGGACGCAAATTACGTTAAAATAATATCTATGGCTGTCGCGACTACTACTACAGATCAGTGATAACCGACTTCTCTGAGACAAAGTCGCGCGCAACAGCATTCAGTTCAATAATTAGTCTATAATTAACTCATCAGACTTTTTGAAGACTTCCACGCAAAGTTACTTAATTACCAGAGTTAAGTAAACATACCTAATTATTAATTAGAGTAATTTTGTTTTCACAAAGGCCAGGGGTGTCGGGTGTCGGCTCGTTACTATAATCAGAGAAGCGACCCGGAGCAGACAACATGAAAAGTGGCTGGTCACTCTTGTGCCTTGTCGCATTATTATTAGTACGTCTAGTTTATGCAACTGTTACAAAATGACAGTCCTTAGAACGCGAGTGTGGTTTTATGAAACGAGCGAAGCCGAGTTTCATAATGAGATCACACGAGTTTTTTAAGGCCTAGTTATGTGGAGTTGCATTATGTCCGTCTGTTCTCGTCTACAGGTCGCATTTCTCAACCGATTCTCGTGAAATTTCGTGAGCAGGGTCGCTATAGAATTGTCGTTTAGATTTTTAATAAAAAAAAGAAAAAAAAACGAAGAACGTTCAAAAATTAGGTAGGAAAGTCTAGCTCACAGAGCCACCAGTTATGAGTTCTTTGGTAAAACTTCACTACGTAACTCCTAGGGGTCAAAAGTTTGCTAAAAATACGTCACGTGATTAATGAAAGACCCCTTCCTTATCTTCAATGTTATTTAAGACAATTCCAACCCCATTTCTATCACGTCAGCTGAAAAATAGGCTTGACCGTCGCCTCACGGTAAACTTAAATTGCTTGACAACTTTTCGATTCAATTTCTCCAAACTCGTGATTGACTTCAACTTGCTAATTCAATACCAGGTCCTATGTCATTCTACGAGGCGTCCATAAACCGCTCTGCGTTCATGAGAACACGGTTGAGTTTCGGATGAGTGAGAATGGGGGGTAGGTCGTTTTGTAAGTTGGGGCGGTGCTGGATGGACGCCGTGGGTAATGTAGTGGAAATTTTTTGGAGTTCGATTATTTATTACCATCCTCAATACTTAAAAAAATATTTAAAGACAAAAAACCCGACTGCAAAAAAAGATAACTAAAAAGAGAAAAACTAGCTCATTATAAGTGCAGTGGCATTTTATTTATTTTTAATTATTTTGTTTTGTTTAAAGCTCTTTAGACTTAAGTATAAACTGAAAATACTTGAAAAACCAATTTAAACAGCTAAAGATCCTAAATGGTCACTCAAAATGAAAAATTATAAAAAAAACCTAAGCTTGATTTTCAAATATGTACCTATTCGATGATACCCCACTTGATAATATAGTTTGTCGACTTAATTTTTTTATTTTTCGAATAATGGCGTCTGGTGGTCGCCATATTATATTTATCTACACACATATCATAAGTCCTCTATAATGCGTTCAGAAACCGTAGAAAATGACCAGCATTGCAGTACATCATCGCCTCCGCCCCCCTGCAGGTCCAGCGGTAAAGTAATATTCGATATCAAATTCGATTTTTCGAATTCGACAGCCAACGTAATTTACAATCACAGTGAAATAAAACGGATCACTCACGTATATAAGTCGAGTTCAGTCCGACATGTATAAATAATAATGTGATTTTTTTTCTTACAATAAAAAAAACAGTTTACGAAACGTCAGGTCGGTATGTTTGTCTGTGATTAAAAAAAACAGTTAAATTCGTGACAGGTATGGGTATGATATATGCTTTCGGTTTCTGAACCCATCTTAGAGTACTTATAATATGTGTGTAGATAAAGTAATGTATGCAACTCCACATAATTCAATCACTCAGCTTCGCCTCGTTTCATAAAAACACACTCGTATTTTAAGGACCCTCATTATGTAGCAGTTGCATAAACTACTATTAAACTACTGTCATGTCTTTAGTGACACGCGCAAGATTAACACGAATCGATTGAGGTCAGAATCATCAAAATCGGTCCACGCGTTCGGTGTCTAGAGTGCGACAAAGGAACAAACATACATACATAGGCTGATAAACACAATACCCTCCTTTGCGTTTCGCAGTCGGCTAAAAACGAATGCCAAACAGTGCCGAATAGAGTCAAAAGGGCCACACTCAGCATGATGCTGAGGCAAGCACTCTACAAGTACGAAATAGAGTCAAAAGGGCCACACTCAGCATGATGCTGAGGCAAGCACCCTACAAGTACGAAATAGAGTCAAAAGGGCCACACTCACCATGATGCTGAGGCAAGCACCCTACAAGTACGAAATAGAGTCAAAAGGGCCACACTCAGCATGATGCTGAGGCAAGCACCCTACAAGTACGAAATAGAGTCAAAAGGGCCACACTCAGCATGACGCTGAGGCAAGCACCCTACAAGTACGAAATAGAGTCAAAAGGGCCACACTCACCATGATGCTGAGGCAAGCACCCTACAAGTACCAAATAGAGTCAAAAGGGCCACACTCACCATGATGCTGAGGCAAGCACCCTACAAGTACGAAATAGAGTCAAAAGGGCCACACTCACCATGATGCTGAGGCAAGCACCCTACAAGTACGAAATAGAGTCAAAAGGGCCACACTCAGCATGATGCTGAGGCAAGCACCCTACAAGTACGAAATAGAGTCAAAAGGGCCACACTCACCATGATGCTGAGGCAAGCACCCTACAAGTACGAAATAGAGTCAAAAGGGCCACACTCCGCATGATGCTGAGGCAAGCACCCTACAAGTACGAAATAGAGTCAAAAGGGCCACACTCACCATGATGCTGAGGCAAGCACCCTACAAGTACGAAATAGAGTCAAAAGGGCCACACTCCGCATGATGCTGAGGCAAGCACCCTACAAGTACGAAATAGAGTCAAAAGGGCCACACTCCGCATGATGCTGAGGCAAGCACCCTACAAGTACGAAATAGAGTCAAAAGGGCCACACTCACCATGATGCTGAGGCAAGCACCCTACAAGTACGAAATAGAGTCAAAAGGGCCACACTCACCATGATGCTGAGGCAAGCACCCTACAAGTACGAAATAGAGTCAAAAGGGCCACACTCACCATGATGCTGAGGCAAGCACCCTACAAGTACGAAATAGAGTCAAAAGGGCCACACTCAGCATGATGCTGAGGCAAGCACCCTACAAGTACGAAATTTCATGTCACGGTACCGAGTACGTATTTTATTCGATTTAAACCTATCAACCCACGCATACAGCAAGTATAAAACAAATATTCCCTGTTTGTGTTCACGGACTATTCACATAGTACCTACATTGTGAATTAGTCCCGGGGACCCTTACAATGGCCGCCATCCGCTATAGAACAATGGATACCAAATCGGACCGTCGAGAATTAGCGTATTAATATTGGAACAGAGACTCAAGTTTTTGAAGTTAACATTTCAGGAACTCGACTGATGTTTACTGGCGTCAGAACTTAAAAGACTTCGGAGCTAGCTTTATAACGTTAGCTATACTAGCAGTCCGCGGCTTTGCCCCTGCGAAGTATTTCAAAATGGGCTAGCTCCCTGTAACGTGGGAATTTCGAAAAATCCCTTCTTAGTGCACCTCTAGGATACCCTAGGTATATGTCTGCTAAAGTTCAGGTCTCTAGGTGCAGTGGTTTAGGCTGTGCGTTGTCTATCAGTCAGTCAGTCAGTCACAGTCTGCTTTCAAATACAAATAAACTCGTTCAAATTGGTTCAACGGTTTAAGAGCTACGGTGCCACAGACAGACACATAGTCAAACTTATAACACCCCTCTTTTTGATGGGTTAAAAACAGCGTTATGATAACGTTATGAACTACGAGCTACACGGGCACGACTGGCGCGTCCGCTTATTCAGGCTACTCTGTCGTATTCGGCTCATTCAATTACGATCTAATGACATTTCATGGTTTTATTATGATTGGTGAGTTTCCATTAATTCATATTTGCAGCGCAGGAATGGGCAAAATTTAGTGTAAGGAAGAAATAAAGCAATTTACAAAGGTGGAAGCCTTAATGTCGCCATAAGCATAATTTTTATCCTTATGACAGCGACAAGTAGCGACAAGTCGATTCAAGCCGCCACACGAACCACCCAGGATCCTGTAAGTAAACCAATCATACTTTGGTATCCAGCTTCTGATCACGGAACGTCAGGGAATAGAACTCTACAGTGCTCGGCGCGCAGCCGGTCGAGCGCCTACAGATCACCTCTTAAATGAGCCTGGATCCTGTAAAGCCATCATACCTTGGTCTCCAACATCTGGTCCCCGAAGGTCAGAGAAGGGAAGACCGCACTGCTTGGAGCGCAGCTGGTCGATCATCTATTTATCTCCCCCCCTCAAATGAGCCTGGATCCTGTAAAGCCGACATACCTTGGTCTCTAGCTTCTGGTCCCAGAAGGTCAGGGAAGGGAAAACCGCAGTGCTTGGCGCGCAGCCGGTCGACCGCCTTCAGATCACTTCTTGAACCAACCTGGATCCTGTAAAGCCGACAAACCTTGGTCTCCAGCTCCTGGTCCCTGAAGGTCAGGGTGAACGGGCGGCAGTGCTCGGCGCGCAGCCGGTCGATGGAACGCGCGTCAATGGCCTTCATCAGGTATTCGTTCACCTCGTCTTCTGGCTTCTTGAAGTCGCTGCCCTGCTCGATCCTGACGAAGAAATAAATGTCTTCAGGGGAAGAGCTGTGGTAAGTCTATTTTAAGAACAGCCATCGCATGCCAATGCATTTGTAGGGTTTCGTATTTCGTACAACGGGACCCTCTATTACTAAGCCTCTTGTCGGTCTAAATATTATATATCCGAGGGTTATATCTTTACAACTGTATTAAAACAACGGACACATTAAAAACGTCTTTAATTTTCGTTTCTTCTTCTTTGTTGTTAATAACAATAGACCAGATTATTACGGCCGTTATTAACAGTTATTAATTAAACTAAGAATTAAGGAGGTCCCCTTAACAAGCAACGTTTTAATAGGCATATTGTGTAGTGATAAAACTACATTGGAACGCTTCTACTACAGATGTATCAGGACATCGATTGATACCTACACTAGCAAGAAGTCGCATTACATTGCAGGTCCGTTAAACTAACGAGATAGAAATGTTTCATTCAAGAGCCGCAATGTATTGCAACATCGGTGAATGAAACTAATCCAACGTTTTATATTAGGTAGTGCTAATTCTGGGATATAGTTCAAACACAAAGACGTGCTGATGGATATTGGCAACCATTAGTGCCACCGTTCAAAAATATCTAAACATGGACCTTATGTGACTGGCAATAAAGCCTCTGTATGGGTATTTTTAAACGGCTGGCTGTAAAGATATGGAGATCTGGACTGTACAGTCAGCAGCAGAAGTAGCTAAGCAACCGAAGCGATCACAATGATCTGCACAAGCTCTTATGTCCATAACAATAGAACCGTGCTTAGATCATTGTTAACGCGTCGGTTGCTTAGCTACTTTGCCTGCCGACTGTAAAGAGACTTTTCTATAGTGAAACTAGGTAGCTAACTCTTAGTTTTGCCGTCCTAGATTGTATTTGACAGCGACCTCAAACGGCTAACAGCCTCGTTACGGCTTTATTATCTGTATTAAATACACAAGTTCACGCTCCGCTGGGCTGGCCAGGAATAGTTTGCTAGCAGTTTCACTAACGCAAAACCAGCTCAAACGCGCAGCCTCAAACTAAGTCCATCACCTTTGGCCGGGCACGGACACCGTTTCGTTTCAAAGAGCGGTGAGCGGATAGGTTTAATATGAAACTAGTCCCGTTTGTGATTTAAAGTGAAACTAATTGGAACAGATAAAGGCTTGAGGCCATTCAGCTCCCTACCTTTAAGATAACACGACGAAGCACAACTAACAGGATTTAACCAGATGTAGTTAGATTAATCCCACCAAAAACATGTTCGTGTAAAATGTTGCCAAGACGAGACCGTACGGCTCGCATTGTGAAAAAATTATCAGATCTTATGTAGAGCTAAGCTTCTAACTCTACACCTTAGTTAAAATATGTCGCTTGGCCGTTAAGTCTGTGTACTTGCGTAATTTTCAGATCTCCAGCATGAAATTGAGTTTGTATGGGAAACCAATACAAACTTCCATACCCTAATTTAAAGAGTGGAAGGCGATTAACTAAAAACCCTGGCCCCTATCTCGCCATCTTTACAATTGTCAGTTTTCTATGACAATTTCGAACTACGAGTACCTACAATTCTTAGTCAATATGAAGTGCGCTAAAACAAAAACTCTTCAAGTCAGCAGTTGACACTGAATTATCAAAGAAAACTGACAATTGTAAAGTTGGTGAAATAGGGGCCAGAAGAGACTAGAATTCAGGATTTCCTTTTTTAGTTCTGCCAAATAAAGGGTTAATAAGACCACTATATTATTGAGATCATAATCTCGAGAATTTTGTTTAGTTGGTATAATCCGAACCCAAGTTATGAGGTGTCAAAAATACGACGAATAACGCTTCGGGAAAAGGTAGGTGGCTTGGCTAGTCTTGGCGTGGGCACTACCGTGCCCCCAGATATTTGTTGTTGAATGGAATGCATCTTGATTTGTACATGTGTTGGTTTCCCATAAACTGGTGTTCAATAATAGTTTAAGTTAGTTGCAAATAAATCCTCAAGTGATAACCACATCTTTCTGTGTCTCCATCCCTACAAACCAAACCAAACCTTATCTCCAAAACATATGGTCGAACATCGAACCGGATTGTAAAGTGACTTACGACGTTACGTGCCGAGTAACAAACAAAAGAACGGACCGGGCGGCCGGCGCGAGAACAAAAGGAAGCGGCCGCAGGTACAAAAAAAAGGTTAACTTGCACATCGATGTTAAGAAATTTAATGCAACATTGTAATGATTTAATTTAAAACTACGTACTACGCTATCGAAGAAAGAAGAAATTACATTGTAAATTAAACGAAAATTTGGGAGAATGGAATTAGAAATGAGTACCCCGGAACAATTATTAAGTATATTGGAAAATACAGCGTTAGCATTAACGAAGGCACAAACGAATCTAAAAAAATCCCCTAAGCAACGTATGACGCGGGGTTATTTAGAAACAAGATTACAATCAGTGGAAGAGTACTGGACCACGTTCAAGAAGACACATTGGGAACTTCTGAAGTGTGTACCTAAAGAGAAAAAGCTGGATATTCCTTACTTCGTTAATGAAGATTATTTTGTGTATGAAGACTTATACATATGCATAAAGGCTGATATAAAGGATTTGTTAACTCCAGTAAATAAGTCCGCACCTGCACCTGGACAATCTGCTAATAACTACAGTGAAGGACTACTTAAATTGCCTCGAATTCAGTTACCATCATTTTCTGGACTTTACGAAGAATGGCCGGCGTACCAAGATCTCTTCATATCTTTGGTACACAACAACCAATCGCTGAGCAAGGTACAGAAATTGCACTATTTGAAAAGCACCCTTACTGGAGAGGCGGAATCTTTATTACGACACGTTCAAGTTACCGAAAGTAATTATGACCAATCATGGACGACGCTCAAGAAACGATATGGAAATAAAAAGATTATAGTAAACACCGTTTTGAAAAGACTGTTTATGCAAAAGAAGGTACCCACACAAACTGCAAACAATATTAAATCATTATTAGACACTACCTCAGAATGCATTAACAGCTTAAATAATCTCCAAATTTCCACTGACTCTTGGGATCCGTTGATTATATTTTTAGTGGTGCAAAAATTAGACCCAGAGACTCATCGAGAATGGGAACAGTTTTCTTGTCAAGACGATACTGAAGTACTACCCACTTACGATGACTTGAGCGCATTTCTTCAATCTAAGTTCCGAACACTCGAACTCATAACTCCACCGTCAAGAGAAAAAGCCTTTAAATCAAGAGAATATGCAGTACACATTTCTACGACGTCCAATACCAAATCAAGAACATGTTCAATGTGCAACGAGGATCACACATTATGCCACTGTAGGGAATTCACGAAGATGCAACCCACAGAAAGATGCGATTATGTCAAGAAACATAACCTTTGTTTCAATTGCCTGGCTCCAGGACACTCTGCAAGAAAATGTCATCTCAACATGTCCTGTCGTATATGCCACAAACGTCATCATACGCTGGTACATCAATCTGCGCCGGTAATATCGTCGAGTCGAATCGATAATATTCAAGCCAATCACAGCCAAGTGGAAGATGAGTCACAATCAGAAAATACTATGCCACTGAAAATCGAGATGTCTTCTCACTTTACGACTGGTGCGTCTACAGCATTACTGGCAACCGCTCTTGTGCCAGTAAAGGATGAATTAGGAAACATTACCGTGCTTCGAGCTTTAGTGGACCTAGGCTCCCAAGCGACGTTCATAAGTGAGAGGGCCGCTCAGATGCTTCGAGTTAAAAGAACGCCTGCCGCTAGCACTATTACCGGGATAGGTTCCACAACCACTACTGTTAAGCACAGTGCCGAAGTAGAACTCCTATCAAGACATGACACCAGTTTCCGAATGAAAGTGAAACTTTATATTATGTCGGCGAGACTTACCGCTCAGCTACCATCAAAGACCATCTCTACAAACACCTGGCCACACTTACAAGGACTCGTTCTAGCAGACCCCAGCTTCAACCAACCAGGACGAGTAGATATGCTACTTGGTGTTGACGTATGTGCCCAAATTATGAAAAGTGAAGTTATCAAGGGTCCCCCAGGCACCCCATGTGCTCAAAATACCAGCCTGGGTTGGATTCTATTTGGAAACATACAACATGATGAAAAAGGAGATGAGATACGAGTAATGCACCTGAGTCTGGATCTGGACGACATGTTAAAACGAATGTGGGAAGACGACAGAGATGAAAGAAGAAACCCAACTGAAAGCGAAAGAAAATGTGAAGAAATCTACCAATCAACCACGGCCAGAACAGAAGAGGGGCGATATATGGTCAAGTTACCAACGAAATCTAACATATTATTATCAACCCAAGGAGGAACACGAGACATAGCTCTAAGAAGGTTATATCAATTAGAAAGAAGATTCAAGCAAGACCCTAAACTAAAAAACGAGTATGTCAAAGTTATGGAGGAATATAAAGAATTAAATCATATGCAAGAAGTACCCATAGATCAAGAAACTAATCCAGCTGTTTATCTCACACATCACCCCGTGATAAGAGAAGAAAAGGAAACAACAAAGGTAAGACCAGTCTTCAATGCTTCGCAGAAGGGGATAAACGGAGTCTCTCTTAATGACGAGCTTCTGGTCGGACCACAGTTGCAAGACGATATGAGAAGTTTAATAATGAGATGGCGCACGAAGAAAGTGTGTTTTGTAGCTGATATCCAAAAAATGTATCGACAGATTCTCGTGACCGAAGAAGATAGAAATTTACAGAGAATACTATGGAGAGCGACTCCAGATGAGCCGGTAAAGGATTATCAACTTTTAACGGTAACTTTCGGGACAGCCTGCGCTCCATATCTTGCTGTGAGAACTTTGCACCAAGTGGCCGATGACGAATGCTGTCTCAACCCCGATGCTGCAAAGATTATAAAACAAGACTGTTACATGGATGATCTTATGTCGGGAGAGGACACATTAGAGCAAGCAATCAAACAAGCTAAGGATTTAGAGACTATTCTGCAAAAAGGTGGTTTCGTGCTGCAGAAGTGGTGTTCAAACAATGCCGAATTCCTCAAACATTTCAAGCCTTCACAAAGAAGTACATATGTAAATCTGGATATTACATTAGATGGAACTATACGAGCCCTAGGATTACACTGGAATATGGGACGAGATATCTTTATGTATAGTTTAAACTTACCTTCAAGCTCCGCTAAAATAACCAAGCGAGTAATCCTAGCTGACATCCAGAAATTATTCGATCCTCTTGGATGGTTAGCACCTACTATATTGCTGGCAAAACTATTAATTCAAAAGCTGTGGCTACAAGGTATCACCTGGGATGAAGAAGTGGAACAAGAAATTGCGGATGACTGGACTGACTTAAAGGGAAGTTTTCAATACTTACCTCAAATTGAAATATCCAGATGGCTACACACGACTGAAAATACAATGGCAAACGTCTCTGTTCACGGCTTCTGTGACGCATCAAATCGAGCTTATGCTGCTGTTGCTTACCTGAGAGTACGAACAGCGGATGGAAGTGTGAAGACAGAGATCCTAGCTGCGAAAACGCGTGTGGCATCCACAAAGGCCAAATCACTCCCGCGACTGGAGCTATGCGGTGCCGTGTTACTAGCTGGATTACTAAAACAAATAAAGGATGCAATGAATATACCTACGCGACAGATATTTGCCTGGACCGATTCCACCATCGTTCTGTCATGGCTATTTGGAGATCCGGCTAGATGGAATACTTACGTGAGGAACAGGGTGGTAGAAATATTAGACGATGTTGGCAATCACAATTGGTATCACGTTCAGTCACAAGAAAATCCTGCTGACGTAGCTTCGCGAGGCCAGCAGCTGCTTGACCTGAAAAGCAATATTATGTGGTGGAAGGGACCGAAGTGGCTGACAGAAGGAGAAATCACATACAGCAGACCAAAAAACATTACGACGAACCTGGAAAGAAAAGAAATTCAAATTAATTTTAAATTACAAGACAAAGAAGATCGTTTCTCTACGAAGTTTGAAATATTTGATGATATAAAAGAATTAACAAAGGGTATAGTCTACTGTAAAAGATTTCTTAACGGAAAGAACCTGAAAGATAAAGACACCGTTATGACTGCTAATGAACTAGATGAAGCGATGAAAACATGCATAAGGATTGTACAGAAAGAAAGGTTTCTGGAAGATATAGAAAATCTAAAGACAGACAAAAGAGTGAGCAAGAAAAGCAAATTATTATCTCTACAACCTTACCTGGATGAAGATGGGATCCTCAGGGTGGGCGGTAGGCTACGCCACGCTAACCTAAATGAAACTGAAAAACATCCTATTATTCTAGAAAACGATACATACCTTACTACGCTGATAGTACGTGAAGCTCACGCAAAGACTTTGCACGGCGGACATCAATTGATGCTGGGCTACTTACGCTCGAAGTACTGGATTCTGAAAGCAAGGAATGCAGTAAAATTAATAATAAGGAAATGTTTAATTTGTGCCAAGCATAATGCCATAGTAAAGTCACAACTAATGGGAGACTTACCTTCAGTAAGGGTCAATCCAGCTAAACCCTTTTTACACAGTGGGGTGGACTTTGCTGGCCCGTATCAAGTTTTGATGTCGAAAGGCCGAGGTGCCAAGACCAACAAGGCCTACATAGCCATTTTCGTTTGTATGTGCACCAAAGCCATACACCTCGAATTGGTGGGAGATCTCACCTCCGAGGCTTTTATCGGAGCCTTTAGAAGATTTGTTGCCAGACGTGGAAGATGTGCGCACATCTGGAGCGACCAAGGACGCAATTTCGTCGGCGCCAACAAGGAGTTGGCTGCTGCTTTCTCTGAAGCGAAATTGGAGTTTGAAGGCCCGATCGCCGACTCGCTAGCTATGGATGGCACTGAATGGCACTTCCTGCCCGCATATAGCCCACATATGGGTGGATTATGGGAATCAGGAGTCAAATCCATGAAATATCACTTAAAACGGATACTTAATTCACACCTGACTTACGAGGAAATGACCACTCTCTTATACCAAATAGAGGCGTGCCTTAATTCAAGGCCTTTAAGTCCTATTGACGAAGCCGACATTGACAATATTGAGCCTTTGACGTCTGGTCACTTCTTGATCGGCGAAGCTCCTATCAACGTACCTACGCCTGGTATGCAAAATATCCCCATGAGTCATCTCTCTCGATGGCAGCATATGCAAAGGTTGCTGCAAGACTTTTGGCACAAATGGCAACTTGAATATCTCTCGAGACTGCAACAGAGACCTAAATGGCAGCAAACCTTAAGGGAGTTTGATATCGGACAAATTGTTCTAGTAAAACAAGATAATCTGCCACCTGGGAAGTGGATGCTGGGTCGTATTCTAGACAAGCATCCAGGCGCTGACGGAGTGACTAGAGTCTACACTTTAAAAAGCGGAGAAAGCATAACAAAGCGATCTGTAACAAAGTTATGCCATCTTCCTGTTGACATCCATTCCTAATGTGTGGTGTAACTTAGTATAGTTTAACTTTAATATAGTTTATTGTACAATTCTGTATCACTATAAAGCTTTAAAAGTTTACACCTATCTAACTTTTCGCATGTTTGGCAAGCAATTTCCGGACTGTCACCTTTCGGTCCGTGCCTAGATTGCTCTTTAGGCATAATACATGGTATGTGAGTTAAAGCATGATATTTCTCATACCAAGCCATTGTAGTGAGCATTTCCATAACTTATTTTGTAAGTTTTGTGTAAGTGTCGAAAGAAGAAAGGACTTGAGTCCTTTGGTGGGCGGCATGTTGAATGGAATGCATCTTGATTTGTACATGTGTTGGTTTCCCATAAACTGGTGTTCAATAATAGTTTAAGTTAGTTGCAAATAAATCCTCAAGTGATAACCACATCTTTCTGTGTCTCCATCCCTACAAACCAAACCAAACCTTATCTCCAAAACATTTGTTAAACATCAGATTTCGCTTCGGGGGATTTTAGAGTTCTTAGGTTTGAGCACTTCAAGGTGAACTTTGTTCTATGATGTCTTTATTGGCTCACAACAGTCAGACGGATCCACAGTTGGGCTTTGATCAAAAATAATTGTAATTGGGTTGATGGATTGATGCCAAAGTGGTATTTTAAAATACAACTTAATAAATACTTCTAAACTACGCGTTTAATATCGACGTCTCGCTTATTATACTTTAAAAAGACTTTATACCATTCAAAAAGATAACTAATTATAGGATACAGTTTGATCATTGAAAATTATGCCGTCATAAGTATGTAAATCATACAAATTTCATACTAGCAATAGCAGTATAAGGTCAGGAATATAAATCCATTCAAATAGGCAGAGCTAATAAAATCCCAGGAAAAATTCAAGAAACTGGAAATAACAATAAATCAAAAATAATTTAAAGACATTCCTTAACGGAAAATGCTATTATGATGTGTTCCGGTATGGAGAATAAGACAGTGAGTGAAGCTACGGGCACAAGAGGCATTACATCTTAGCTGTCTAGGTTGGCAACGCATACCGACGGTATTCTGACTCAACCTCGTATATAAACTTTGACGAAATTACAATAACCACCTTAGGTTCGCGGTCTAGAGTGGTTATTCCCATTTCGTCAAAGTTTATACACGAGGTTGAGTCAGAGTACCGTCGGTATGCGATGTCTATGGGCGTGGGCAGCAAGCAGACTTACTTGGCGGAGTGTTTCCCATGCTGGGAGCCATGGCCCATAACCCTCATTTCTTTGGAGACGTTGCCGTTAAGCGAAAACGTGTGCTGTGGCTTCTTGTCCTGTGTACAGAAGCACTATTTAAACACCTCAGAATACAGAACAAACCAGAACCCGCGAGCGCGCCTGAAACTGAAGCAACTAAAACTAGTCTTAATAGAGCAGTTTCGCGTACTCATCTCCGTGCACGCAGCGTATTGTGACATGTTGAACAGTCAGCGTCAAAAGTCGCTCATCACTTTTGTACCTTGTCGCAATAACACACTTGTCAATCACGTATGAAGCGCTGTATCTGGCCGTAGAGCGAAAATGTGCAAAAGTGCCAAGCAACTTTTGCCGCTGACCCTACGAATAACAATAATAAGTAATTCAATTCAATCACACACCCACGCCGCGCACTGTGTCAATCTATTATTGATTTCACTACCCGTTAACACTTAAAATATAGTCCTACCTGTTCTTATTAACCCAACGGCATTTCTATATGTAAGAACGACACAAGAAGAGATTAGTACATATATCTAGTGTCATTGACTACGAAAAACTACTCTGTGTACTTAGTTTTAGTTAGTTCAGTTTTAGGTGCGCTCGCGGGTTCTGGTTTGTTCCGTATTCTGAGCTATACCTCAAATCAAGCAATATAATTATTAGACTAGAGGAGTCCAGTAACAGCCTGGCCCTTTACAGTTGTCAGTTTTCAATGACAATTCGAACTACATTTCTTTGCCTATATCAAGCGCTCTAAAACATTTGACACGGAATTGTCATTGAATGCTGACAATTGTAAAGTTAGTGAAATAAGGGATGTGGTGATATCCAGACTGTTAATATGAACGGATGAATCTAAATCTACTGGCAAAGTCGAATCATTTGATCCCTGACCCACCGTAGAACGTTGTCACAGTAATTATCATAACGTCGGGGATAATGCAATACCGCGTAACTAGCACTGGTACCTAAATACTGCGTATACACAACACCCATAGTGCAAAACCACGTAACTAGCATTAGTAAATACTGCGTATCTACAAAAAACATACGCAACGAGTGTTTTGAACTTTGAAATATTCTAATCAGGATTTTACGTTCGCTGGCGGGAAATCTTAATTTGGAAACATTTGTTAGATACGCGGTATTAATCAATGCCAGTTACATAGATTTTCCCTATGGGTGTGTTGTGTAGATACGCAGTATTTACCAGCGCCCATACTACGAAATTCGAAGTTCGTATCGTATCGTCCCGCTCACTCTCGTGTTAAATAACATTAGCTTGAGAGGGACGGCACGATACGAAATTCGAATTTTGCACTTCGTGGTCGGGGGGCTGTGCTAGTTACGCGGTATTGCACTATGCCCGACGATAATGATTTTCCTTGTCAGCCAATGCGGTGTCAACGCTCCATTTTCTACGAAAAGGTACCCAGTGGGTAACGATTCAATGGTACGATCACATCACAGTCTATGCAGTCGTCAGACGAAGGCCTCTAGACAGGTCAATCGTGTGGGAGGGTGCGGGGTGCGGGGCGGGCAGGGCGAGCCCCCTTGCATACGCCGCCACTGCCCGATTAGTTAGGAACTTTCGCCCTCCTTGGTGCTTGGGCCATGCGGTTGCGGTGTCGGCATTTACGCAAACATCAAAGGCGTCGGACCACTGGTAGGTATAAGCATAAGAATAAATAATAACATAGTAGAACGGAATCTCTTTTGACCGAGTCCAAATCGCCGCCATTTATATACCTACTTCCCCCTTCACGTCGTTATACCCCTCTGTCGTCCAGGCGTGTTGCTAGGGTTGCTTGCTATTAAATATTAGGTACTTACGTCTAAAGATAATATCACTAAGATATAAGTTTTTTTTTTGAGATGATCATTTTATTTCAATTTTACAAAATATGAGATTTATAAATCATTACATATCATAGACACTTCTAAATAAGAAGATATTATAAGTGCCATACCAAATGAAGCCATTTAAGGTGATTTAACCGCTCAATTGCTTTTGGTAACTAGAGCTAGGTAGCTCTAGTCAACGCTCATATTTTGTTATAAATAGAGTTCAACTCAAAATTCAAAGCAAGAGAGTGGTTAAGTAAGTATTACTTACCTACAAATATAAAATAAAATACATACAGGCTCACGTAAAACTATTACAACCAGATTATAAACAGCCAAACGCGCGTGCGGCGACGCCGGCCGTGACAGCCTGACTGAGTAGTCTGTTTAACGAATACTCTAATATCGTGACCTTGAGCCCGTCCGGAGCGGGAGTTTCCGTTCTACTATGTTATTATTTGTTCTTATGGTATAAGCTCTTTACACTGTGGTACTATAGTACGTACCACGCGGCTTGTGTCATCCGGCATGATGAGGTAAGTGTCGATGTTGTGGTCCTTCAGGTAGGTGTTCCGCTGCCCGCCGTGGCCGGGCTCCACTTTATAGTCGTCACCGAGGCAGCGGAGAGTCTCCTTGGTGATGTGAACACGTCTGCAACAACGGCACACTTACAACGTTTCTAAATACCAGTGTTGGCAATGATGTCAATTGATTATAGCTATAGTTGTGTGTAGGTATTTTATGCTAATATTATGTATTTTTAACCGCCGACGAAAAAGAGGGGTAGATAGATAGATAGATAGATAGATAAAAAACTTTATTCGACAACCATGACTATGACAAATGCAGCAAGACAAATATCTTACAAGCTATACACGGAAATTTGTCACGGCATAGCCGCGAAAAGGCGCCGACTCAGCGTGTGCTGCCGGCATTACTGCCGCAGCGCTGATATTCTGCCGGGGTGTTATAAGTTTGACATGTGTATCTGTGTATCTGTCTGTCGCATCATAGCTCCCAAACGGACGGACCGGTTTCAATGTGGTTTTTTTTTAATCGAAAGCTAGTTTAATCGAGATGGCTCATAGCTCGTGGGTTTTTCATCTTTTCTAAGTTGGTTAGGTTATCATTAGTTACCTATAGATTACCTAAAAAATCTAAATGGCACCACCTGCTTTAATCTGACCTAACTTTTATTCCGATATGGTTGCCTGGTAGAGATCGCTCTGTAGCGATAAGGCCGCCCATTGCTACCTTGCATTTTCTTAGAACCTTTTTCTGTTTTGTTTATTATGTGGTGTTCAATAAAGATTTCTTGTAGGTATTGTAAAGTGGATGGATGGATGCGGAAAGCACAAGACCGGTCTGAGTGGAGAGCCGCGGGGGAGGCCGCCGGCCAGCAGTGGACGTCTTGAGGCTGACATGATGATGATGATGATCAGAGCCGCGGCGAGCAGTTCACGTCTCGCCACCGGCGCAGCGTGTGCTCCCAGAGGAAGGACTACGGATTAGTCCGAAATATGTCGGGCTAAACTCGACTGACATACGTGAGTGATCTGTTTATTTCACGATGATGCTTGTATTAGTAAGGAGGTGTTTGCTTACCCGGCGACGCCGCCGCTCTCCATGTAGTTGGCGAGAGTCACGTCGTTGGACCACACGTCGAACTGCCACTTGCGCAGGCCCAGCACGACGCAGTGCACGCGGCCCGTGTGAATGCCCACGCGCATGTTCACGTTCACGGCCATCACCTCGCGGACAAGCCTGCGATATTAACACGTTTTTGAAAAAAAAAACATAAACAGCATTTTCAAAAGAAACGATGTTGCGAGCCCACCGTGGGGAGCGGTACGTGGTGCGTGCGGCTCATATTGCTGACACTAATTTTAGTACCATAAAATTGGCAATAGTTGTGAAGGGACTACACATTATGATTGGCGGAAAATTGTTTACTGTAATCTCATCTTGACTCAGGCAGCCCGGTGATGCAGTGGCAGCAGGCAGCGACACTCTCACGCACCTCGTGGTCTCGCCTCGGGCAGCCTGGAGACACAGTGGCAGCGGGCAATGAGACACTGTCACGCAGCGGCAGCAGTCCGTAACACAATGACACGCAGCGGCAGCGGGCAGTGACAAACTGTCACGCAGCGTCAGCAGACAATGAGACTCACGCGATGGCGTCGATCATGCCGAGCCCCATCTCGACGCAGCAGCGCCTGGTCATTCCACGCCTCGGGCAGACCACACACGCAGCGGCAGCGGGCAGTGACACACTGTCACGCAGCGGCAGTGGGCAGTGGCACACTGTCACACAGCAGCAGCAGACAATGAGACTCACGTGATGGCGTCGATCATGTCGACCCCATCACGACACAGCAGCGCGTGGTCATCCCACGCCTCGGGTAGGCCACACACTCAGCGGAAGCGGGCAGTGACACACTGTCGCGCAGCGGCATCGGGCAGTGGCACACTGTTACGCAGCGGCAGCACACAGTGAGACTCACGCGATGGCGTCAATCATGTCCAGCCCCATCTCGACGCAGCAGCGCGCGTGGTCGTCGCGCGCCTCGGGCAGTCCGGACACGCAGTAGTAGCAGTCGCCGAGCAGCTTGATCCGCAGGCAGTGGTGCTCGGCGGCGAGACGGTCGAATCTGTACGTGACAAGACAGGGGTCGTTATACTCTAAGGTGTCTCGAAGTGGTGTAATGGATCAAGTTATTTTGCCTCTGCGCTCAGATGAAACAAATGTATTATTTTGCAGTTCCGAAAAAAAGTAGGGTTCAAAGAATACAATGCGAGGCCGTAAAGCAAACGATATTGGAATGTCTACAGCTTCAAGGGACTGTAGGCTTCAGTATTTGATATTAAGACCATGCTTGAGTACATGCTACCTCCACGCGTTCCAGACAGACAGACGCAAACAAAGTAGGTAATCCTATAAGGGTTCCGTTTGTCTTTTTGAGGTGCAGAACCGTAACAAGAGCAAATGTCTATGGGTCACTGATAAATTTATCATAATAACCTCCATGAAGAGAAAGACGGCATCGTTTGATCAAAACGTGAGGGTCCGGGCGCGGCCAGAAATATTTCACACCGAATCGCCTCATCCGTACTAATATAATAAATGGGAAAAGTTTATCTGCACGGACGGGCCAATCTACGGGAGTGCTAAACTATTACAAGAACCCCAAAGCTCGCTGAAGGTCACTACGTCCACAGCCGTATTTCGTCACCTTCCCAACTTGTTCTCATTTCCTATGACGATCAGAGCGCCTAGTGTAATCGCCGACCAGGCCAAGAAATACGTCACGATTGCGTTCGCGTTTAACAATTCTCATACCATTTGATACTTTAACGCAAATGCGATCAAGACGTATTTCGTGCTTTTTGATTTTTATGTATATAAGTATGTTTATCCGTTGTCTAGTACCCATAACACAATCTCTGCTTAATTTGGGACTATATAGGTCAAAATTGGTAACGATATTAAAAAAATATGGCCCAACTATCCAGACTCGTCGGCATTCCCATCTAACTAAGTAAGTAAGTAACTAAACACATTATTGTACGAAAAAAAACGGGACACAAACACAATTTCCAAAAAAAAAACCAAATTAAAGTACAAAGGCGGGCTTATCGCCATCCAAAAAAAGATTGCTTCCATGGAAGTGAGTATTATCTTTTCGGATTTTGCAAGTAACAAAAAAAAAAAAAAAAACAAAACATAAAACCGGCTCCTTTCTTTCACAGGTCGACAAGAATTAGGCGGGGTCTCCATCCTTTTGTTGTCAGCATTCCCAAAATCTGCACAAAGCGTTTTCGCTCTTCCTTCATCATCCGTACGGCTGAGGAGTGGAATTCCCTGCCTGCGTCTGTGATCCCTGAACACTATAATCTGGCCGTTTTCAAGTCTAGGGTGAGGGCATTTGCTAGGCAAGCGTGCCCCATCGTAGACCACATCTTCGCTTACCATCAGGCGTGATTGTGGTCAAACGCAAGCCTATAGTGTATAAAAAAAAAACCTTTATTTTCTTTATCCAAACAATACCATCAAAACCTTATTATTATTCAGGGTTTATTAAATGCATAAAACGCGAATAAAACTTTTTATTACTAGATGTATCTTCGTCGAGATGAGGCGGCGAGGCGCATCTTTTGAACCATCGCGTCTGCAATGCGGCATATTTAATTTACTTATAGTCATACTAATTAGGGGAAATGATAGGTCGTACCACTAGGCTAAAACTAATGATATTTATTACATACAAAAAACCGGACAAATGCGAGTTGGACTCGCGGATGAGGGTTCCGTACAAAGATTTTTTCCCCCAGTTTTTGAAGTGGTCGAGTATTAGCAGAGCCTTCTCCCTAAGCAAAATGTACGCAGTCCGCATTGGCCTGTGACAACACAGGTAGACACAAAAAATTAAGATTTTGAGTTTTTCCGCAGTCGTTGTGCTATAAGAGTTACCTTCATACCAAATTTAAATTCTCGAAGGTTCTCGAATGGCGTCGACTAGTACAGTCGAGTAACAGAAAAGTATGGAAGTAAGTCGTGTAGTCGTGGTTTTTTTTGGAATCGCCAGAGGTCACGACTATATGGTTCCCCCGGTTTGCACCGTTTCTATTATGTACGGAAGACCTTTAAATGTTAGGTATAAACTTTATACTGGTGTAATGTTGTAGTATACTAAAAGTTATTTGGCGTAAATTTAGCCACGTGTAGAGAGCCCTTTGGTACATAATGTATCTTAATTATTAACGTGTGTGATGTATGAATCCTCAGTAAATTATTATTTTCACGTTGCGGCTCGAGGATAATTCGGTCGGTTGGTGCAATCTTACATTAATTAAGCTTTATATAGAATTATAAACACTCAATTCACTTTGCACCCCTGTGCAAAGTATGGAACATGTATTTTTTATCCTTTTCTACATTGTGCTTCGGGGCAAATTAAGATAGTCGCGAAAATTAAGAAATAACACTTATTCAATGGATACTACATTCGCACTTAATAAAAAAAAGATTTTTTTAACTGGAAGTTTGTCAAAGTACTTCCATCTAAATGTAAGGAATCGTCGCGAGCGCCAGGCGGCCGCGGGGGGAGGAGCGGCGCGCGGGACGGGGTGAGAGCGCAACGCCACCCGCATTTATGCGAAAAACTACAATTGAACGCTGGAGCCGCACGCATTAAAAAATATACGCTGGAGCCGCACGCATTAAAAAATATACGTTACTTTTTAACCGACTTCAAAAAAGGAGGAGGTTCTACGTTCCACTGTAGGTATGTAGTATGTATGATTTGATGATGGGATCTCAGGGAAATCGAGGGCAACCCTCAAATTTTATAGGCATTTAATATGTGTTTCATATATTCTCTAGGCTACTCAAGTATTTGAGTCTGATAGTCATCATCTCATGTTAATGAGCTGATGACGAAAGGTACAACTCCTTAACGGTTAGGAGTTGGAGGATAATTCTGAAAATGTTAAATCAACGTAAAATTGTGAAATAAAAATCTTTCAACAAAAAAGTAAAACCGCTTTCAAATTAAAACCTAAAATAATCCTCTAAAATAATAATAAATAAATAAAATAAAATAAAATAAAATAAAATGCACTTATTTCGGACAGAAGAAACTAAAGCCTTAAGTTTTATGGCCTAGCACTAAGTAGCAGAAATATGAAGTCGGAGCTTCATTCAAAGAATATTCCGCTCGAACCGCATTACTTTTAGAATTGCTTACTCATGTTTACTTACAATTCAAATTCACTTATGTTGAGAAAAACTAAATTATAAGAAGGTTTAGTTCCGTGCTTTATTAAATTCATGTATTTATTTAATAAAGTTGAGTTGATTACGTGCGCGACTGTCCGCATACGCAGCTCACATCATGCACCAAGAATCGTGCGTCGTCGGTGCGTCAACGTTCGGTTGCCTTTTATAATTGCTCGTCGCTTCTGTGGTAATTATTAACAAAGTTACAGAACCGCGTGTTCCGTATAAAAATTTAAATTTTTTATAGAGTGCGAATGTAAAACAAACCAATTAGGACTTTCATTAGTTTCAAAATTTCCCCCGAAGTACAAAGACGGAAAAACATGGAAAACTACCATAAAACTACTTCCCGGGTGTCGCACCCCGGTGCAAATTTGATATTGTATTTAGATATTATTTTTAATCATATTCTCAATTTGCACCTCTTTCTATATTTTCCCCGGAGCCGTAATGCTCAAAAGTAAATCCTTGGTTATACAATTTTTTTTTGTATGTTCCGTAGGTTGGATTAAACTAAATAAAGCGTGCAAATGTAGATTGAGATGTATTGAAACGTATGCCAAATTACACCGAGTACACCTTTTTTTTCTCGATAGTTATTCCAATTGAATCGTTTTCACCCAATTTCACCCCTTTTCGGGGGGGCAAATATATTAAGGGGTGTATTAGGTTCGATTTTTAATTCATACAAATCGATCTAAAATGTTTTTATCAGTTCTTAGAATTATTTCCTGACTTTAGTGAAATTTCATCCATTTTAACTATACTACACGGACCGGGAGACGAGCTGTCGGTAGGCCTCCAACAAGATGGAGCGACGACCTGGTAAAGATCGCGGGACCGCGGTGGATGCGGAAAGCACAAGACCGGTCAGAGTGGAGAGCCGCGGGGGAGGCCTATATTCAGCAGTGGACGTCTTTCGGCTGACATGATGATGATGATGATGAAATTTAAATTTTATAGGGCAATTTTGCGGGCACAAGAGGCATTCCATCTTAGCTCTCTAGGTTGGCAACGCATCTGCAAACCCTCCGGGGTTGCGGGTGTCTATGGGCAGTGGTGATCACTTACCATCAGGTAACCCACTTGCTCGTTTGCCTTCCTCGTCGCATAGAAAAAAAACTGGAAGTACTCTTTATTAGGTTTCATTTTGTATGGCAACAACCTTTTTAATAACTGTATCTTTTGATTGTGTTGACTTAGAAGTTTGATTTTATCACAGCTTGAAAGGAATGGAGGTTTGAGTATTTGGTATTAATTTCAGCATGCAACTTCCACGCGTTCCAGAGAAAAAGGGTCTTGACAGACAGACAGACGGACAGCAAAGTGATCCTATAAGGGTTCCGTTTTTCCTTTTGAGGTGCGGAACCCTAAAAATAAAACTGTTCCTCGGCACTTTATTGATACCCGTTCTGCTTGCTTAGTATTCATTAAGCCAATTTATAACAAGAAAATGGCGTCGTTGGAGTTCTAGAAAAAAAGGGCACTTAAGTTTGTTTATACTGCGAAACAAAATTGAGATCGACGGCGATTGAAATGGAGCTTTGTAAAGATCTTAGTTTTCTTTATTATTTGTACAGGAATGTTTGTATTGTGGAGTAAAATACGGAACTATGTCAACAGTCTGGCAATTTAAACAACACCGAAGCTTTGTTCAAGCAAAAATAAATTCGCATTTGAAGGCAAATATACTTCGGGAAATCCACTAAAAAAATAAGAAAAACCTGATAAAAGTGAAACACAAACAGTACTCTAAAACCATCAGTTTTATGGTCTAGCGGTCTAACATTATTTACTTTTTGTTGAAAGATTTTTTATTTCACAATTTTAATACACGTTAATATTTAAAATATTATCCTCCAACTCCTAACCGTTAAGGAGTTGTACCTTCCATCATCATCTCATCAACACGAGATGATGACTACCAGATGCAAGTACTTGAATAGCTTTCGAAAATATTATGAAACATGATTCGTGCCTATAAAATTTGAGGGTTGCCATCGATTTCCCTGGGATCCCATCATCAGATCCTAACTCGGTGACAATGGGACCAACCAGAAAGTATACCCTTTTAAACAAAAAATAATTTTTGAAATCGGTCCAGCCGTCTTCGAGACTTCGAGTAATCGGGGAACATACATAAAAAAAAAAATATTCCGACGAATTGAGAACCTCCTCCTTTTTTTGGAGTCGGTTAAAAATATAAAGTCAGTTCGGTGCATTCGGAATATTCTTTGAATGTAGCACCGACTTCCGGATTCATAATTTGTGCTAGGGCACAAAACTGATCGCTTTAGAGGATTATTTTTATGTTTATTTTAAGGCGGTTTTTGACAAAAGACTTTTTTTTAATTCATAATTTTATGTTAAAAAAACCGGCCAAGTGCGCGTTGGACTCGCGCACGAGGGTTCCGTAGAAAGATTTTAACGCCTTTCCCCAGTGTTTTAAGAAGTCCAATGTTAGCAGAGCCCTGCTCCTAAGCAAAATGTACGCAGTGTGGGGTCAACTTATATTGCTCTGCGCCATCTACAGACAGACATAAAATTTTAAGATTTTAAGACTTTTCGGAGTGGTTGTGCTATAAGAGCTACCTTCATACCAAATTTAAAGTTTCAGGTACATATGGAAGTACCATTTAGGTTTTTGGAATTCGGCAATTTGTAGGGAAATGGCTTTTTTAATTACTGTATCTTTTGATTGCGTTGACTTAGAAGGTTGATTTTTGCACAGCTTCAAGGGACTGCAGGCTTGAATATTTCATAATTATTGATTTTAGCCTGCTACCTAGATGCGTTCCAGAGAAAAAAGGCCTTGACAGACAGACAGACGGACAACAAAGTGATCCTACAAGGGTTCCGTTTTTTCCTCTTGAGGTACGGAAACCTAAAAACAGTCGAATCGAAAACCTCGTTTTTCGAAGTCGGTTAAAAACAACTGCAACTTTTTTCAGCACTTCCAACCATTCGATGAATGTCGACAGTCGCATCCGGCGATCATCAGAAATTGACGTCCGCAAAAATTCATCTCTTTCGTTTCGCGCACAATGTTTACAAGCAACATGGGAATCGCGTCTTTTAAAACGCTCACCGTCCCCAGCGTAGAGTACTTTACACCGAGCAGTCAACTGAGCAGCATGCATTCAAAGAACTCTGAAGAGAGGGTACTGGAAGCTAAGATGTTGTATCTTCTCATGGGGTCCGCGGCTTTGGTCTACATAGTGTACAGTTTTGTTGGGCTCCCTACGGCTCTGGTCCAAGCCAAAGATAGTATACTCCTCAAGAGGACCACCACCCTCGCACCTCAGTTTTCTGACGAGACGGACGAAAATATGAAGAACTTTCTGCAACAGCTGGAAGCCCGTAACAAAGATGTAAGTCCATTGATATAATATAAACATCAGGATATGGTCTTAGAACACAGGAACGGTATTTCGAGCCAACAGAAACTGTTCAAGTGCGACTCGAACTCGCGCACCGCGGGTTCCGTGCAACGATTTTCCCTTTTTTCCCCCAGTATTTCAAGACGTACAGTGTTAGTAGATTCCTGCTTTCAAGCAAAATGTAGGCAGAGTGGGGTCATTTTATATTGGTATGTAACATACTCGTATTAAACAGACAGACATAAAAGTTAAAGATTTTGAGATTATTTTGAGTGGTTGTGGTATAAGAGCTACCTTCATACCAAATTTCAAGTTTCTAGGACAACTCCATGAAAGGTCCCTTTCCCATGGGTATTTCGAAAATTCCCTTCTTAGTGCACCTCTAGGATATTCAAGGTATGTTTCCAAAATTTTAAATCTCAAGTTCCAGTGGTTTAGCCTGTGCGTTGTCTGTCAGTCATGGTACTGTTTTATAGGTATAAGACATGGTATAAATTATACTTTTACAGGATCCCCACCCACCATTCAAGCGCCCCGCACGACCCTTCCTCCAGTGGGGGCGCAAAAGACCAAGAACTCCTAGAACTCCTGCGCCGACCAAACCAGCGGCAGCGGGCGCCGGCGGGAAGCCAACAGTCCTCCACCCACCCCCCCTACTGTCCACGGAGGGCAGAGCAGTAACACCTCACCAGTTAGGGACAAAGAACTCAAATTTTAGATATTATTACCTCCATTCTAATAAACAGACATAAACACATAAAGGAAGATTGACAAACCGTCTTTCGTTTTAAAGTGCAATAACTCGTTAATATTCAAACGTATTTAATGAGGCTTAAGTTGAAAAGCATCGTGATTAATAAAATTAGTGATTCATGCAACTGTTACATAACGAGGGTTCTTAAAATACGAACGTGGTACAAGGCCAAGGCATTTTTTGTAATTGAGGCCTATTTTTAAATTGTATTGGTTTTTGAAGATGAAAACTGACTGTCGTAATGCTGGTTATTTTATTATTATTACTTACAGTTTCTGAACGCATTATAGAGGACTTATGATTGTGTATGTAGAGTAGATAAACTACTTAGCTATACTAAGCGCCAGCTTAGCAGCTGTTGAGCATTGCTTCTCAAAGTAAGACTTCTCAATTTGGTTTGCATCAAGTGAACTCTTGTGTAACCACAAACATTATTATAATGATCACCTTGACCACCACCAACTCAATACTTGTAACACTCCTCTGATTACGTCGGAGGCAACAAAATAATAACTCATTCAGCCATTAAACGTGATTCAGAGCATCTGGACTCACCAGGTTTGCCTGCCGTCCATGAAAGCTTTGCTGCTTAATTAATTTAAACATTAAGCTGAGCATCAACGTAACAAGACTAATATAAGCAAAGGATTACGAAACAAACGGACAGATCCCTGGAGCTCTGTCCTTCTTGTGCTAAGGAAGAAATAACCATCCCTTTGTGCGTCGTCAAATGTCAAAATAAGGGAAATGTGCTGTAAAAATTACCACTAAAAAGTACATATAGCTAAGTATATATAGCTACCTGGGCTATACACATTGACTTACTAACACCATGGACCACCATGGAATGGACTTCGGGTTAGCGCTTGATGGAAAGTGTGCGTTTTAGAAAAGTGCACTCTTTGAAACAGTACTTACACCTTGTCATGATACTCGGGACTTAATCGCGTAAAAAATATACATTTAAATTTGAATTTAAATACCTCGACGTTTCGGACGCGAAGTTGCGTCCATGGTCTCGAAGGGACTTTAAAGGCCATAACCAACCAAAGAAAGACCATGGACGCAACGTCGCGTCCGAAACGTCGAGGTATTTAAATTCAAATTGAAATAAATAAATGTGTGTACCTTTTGGGAGTGTACATATATTTTGCAAAAAAGTGTATTATTAGAGAGAGTTTTATTATCTAACGAGCTGTTGCCCGCGACTTCGCAAGTGTAGATTTCGGTGAACTATACAATTTTCCCGAATAAAAAGTAGCCTATGTTATTCATTAATATTCGAGCTATCTTTTGACCAAACTTCATCTAGATTGGTGCAGCGGTTTTCCCGTGAAGAGGTAACGAACAGACAGACAGAGTTACTTTCGCATTTATAATATTAGTTAGTATGCGGCTAGGTTGGCAACGCATCTGCAAACCCTCCGGAGTTGCGGGTGTCTATGGGCAGTGGTGATCACTTACCACTCGCTTGCCTTCCTCGTTGTATAAAAAAAAAAGCCATGAATAAACTCAGAGAATAATACCCCGGGCCGCAACACCGCGGGACTCGAGAGCAAACTTCGGAGAGACTGCATTAATTTGATTGCGAATGTTGCGGACTTTATTGCGCAAACAGAGGGCAATATTGACAAGCGCGACAAATAAATGGGCGAGATTAAATTTTGATTATTTGTAACGGCCAAGATTAAGGCTGCGGGCAGGACGCCAGCGGCCGGCGGCGCGACAAGCGAACCGGTCAGCGATTTTTCTGATGCCACGGACCAACCCACCCTTCACCACGGACCAAACACCGCATCTTCTATAATTTACTAGGAAAGTCATTACGAAAAAAGTCGCGATGAGCGGGCCGGGGGAATGGGTCGTGATTGGTTCATAGCTTGTCATCTCGCTTGTCATCTGGTCGAAAGTGAGCCGCGATTCGACGCTGGAGAGATTTATAGGTGCAAATGAGCATGGTGCGTTTCGGAAACGTTCGAACTGACATTTGGTGTCCAGAGGGTGGTTGGTCCGTGTCTGATGCATTGCGTGTGTCGCCAGGCGGTTAGGCTCATAAGTATTTCATCATCATCATCATCATGTCAGCCGATTGACGTCCACTGCTGGACGGCGGGCGGCCTCCCCCAAGACCGGTCTTGTGCTTTCCGCATCCACCACGTATATATTTACTGGTTACCGGATCGCTACCAATATCTTACTTGTTAATGCTGCCGCTAAGCAGCAGCGCTTGCAGTGTTGTGTTTCGTTATGGAGAGCAAGACAGCCGGTGTAATTAAGGGCACAAGAGGCATTTCATCTTAGCTCTCTGGGTTGGCAACGCACCTGCAAACCCCTAAGCCCCTGGGGTTGCGGGTGACTATGGGCAGTCATTTTTGAATATCGACCGTTTTTCGGAGCTCACGATTGGGTAGGATAGGTAAAAAGTATGATAACATCGATAAGATAAAGCTTTCATTGTGTAGTAACTACATTGACTTCCTAACACCATGGACTTTGATTCTAGTACAAAATTCACGAAAAATGTGTCGCAGTAAGTACAACACGGCATTTTTCGATAACAGCCATACGTCATAGCGCTGTCGTTCGACCAAACTAAGACTGGCTGACGCTCGATTAGTGGTCTTTTGGTTCGGACGTTTTCAAACGCTAACCCGAAGTCCATGGTGTTGGTAAGTCAATGAGTAAAAAATTATACAGCAAAACTGCCAATGACGCATCGTTTTCGAGATATGAACTAAAAACGGGACCTTCTTTGGGCTTCCCAAACTAGGGCCCCCCCAGGGCTCCCCTCCGAGGGGTGGGGACTTTCACTATGTTTGTCTTTTATCTAGTCCAAACAAAGTCCCGCGAAGTCTAACTTTCTGTGAGCACTCATTTACAACGCTATCAGGATTATTAAGCATTTCGGAATTAATTTAATAAACGGGTAGTAGTATCTCAATGTTGATTCCACACCTGATTTCCTTCTTAGCGTGTGAAGAAACTCACAACCAGTCAGCGATGGTAAGCACAGTTTTCACAATCCCAATTGCCGATTGACAGGTATTTTATTCTCAATATCACAACACAAAACTATTGCGTACCCCGATCACGATTCTGGTGTTAATTCTTTATTCCACACGATCTGAAAAGTTGCTTGATTCAGCTCATAAATAACCGAGTGGTACGCTAGTTTTATTTTGTGGCAAAAGTGCTGTTTCATTTTAGTTTCCGAGCGAAATATTTCGACGCCGTGAATCGGTGTAAACGGATTATGAAAGCGCGGGGACCGCGGAAAATAATGGGATACATTTTTAACACCCGACGAAAAAGAGGACTGTTATACGTTTGACATGTGTATCTGTGTATCTGTGCATCTGTGTGTCTGTGTATCTGTCTGTGGCATCGCAGCTCGTAAATGGATGGACGGATTTGGACGCGGCTTTTGTACTGTCGAGTTAATAAATAGTTGTGGCTCTGTGAGCTGAAGACCTCGCAACCACGTTTTCTGAACATTTTCCGTCTTTTTTTTCTCGATTTCTGAAATCGAATCGACAAAAAACTCAAGGTACAAATAATTAGCGAATCTAAATCGGTTGATAAATGCAGCCTGTAGAAGGGACTAGCTGGTGAGACACCGGACAAACGCATCTGATAGACATACGAAAGAATTTTCGCCCAAGCTGAAACTGAGACGCTTCCATTACTTTGTTCGCTCGGTTTAATTGTGTTACGAGCATTCCCGGCAACGACCATAGGCCCCTATTTCACCAACTTTACAATTGTCGGTTTGTCATGACAGTTCGAACTACATTTCTTGGCCAGTACCATCCAGTACCTACGAAGAGCGCTAAAACAAAAGATCTTTAAGTCAGCAATTGACACCGCATTGTCAGTTTTCAATGACAGTTCGGTGTCAACTGCTGATTTGAAGAGCTTTTGATTAAGCGCGCTTCATATTGTCAGAGAAATTGAGGGCTGGGTGAAAGGCTATTTGTTTCAAGCGACATTTTGTGAACTTTACAGGAAAGCCATTTAAAGTTTCAAATTTTCAAAAAAAATCTTAATTTTTAAAAAAGTACTTGTCATATTTCAATGACGATAACTTCTCTAGTCATCAAAAAAATCATGGGAAATTATGTTATATCATTTACTAATTAAATTACCAGAGGTTCTTAGATTCTTGTCGCTTCATACATAACTTCCTATATCGACTTTATTCCAGAGTAAGGGAAAATGATTGAAGTGCCTACAGTCTCATCAATCAACAGAAGGCAAAATGGTTTAAGTAACTTTACAATGCATATCTAGTTCGAATTGTCGTATAAAACTGACAATTGTAAAGATGGTGAAACAGGGGCCAGTTGGTCTTATCTGGTTGTTACAGAATAGGACTATGAAGCTTGAGGTCCCAAGCCCGATCTCCGGTCAGGTCAGATATTTGTATCCATCATCATCAGATCAACCAGAAAACGTCCACGGACGGCGGCCTTCCCCAAGGATCTCCACGACGATCGGTCTTGTGCTACCCGCAGCCAATGGCTTCCCGCGATCTTTACCAGATCGTCCGTCCTTGCGACCAAATCGTCGCCACTCTAGAACCTTACAGCCAAAGTAACGGCCTCTACGAGCAATGTGCCAAGCCCACTGCCACTTAAGGAATAAGGCACTGACTTACCAACACCACGGACTTCGGGTCCGAACCAAAAGACCACTTATCAAGAGTCAGTCAGTCTTAGTTTGGTCGAACGACAGCGCTATGACGTATGGCTGTCATAGAAAAATGCCGTGTTGTATTGGGACACATTTTTCGTGAATTCCTACCAGACCCAAAGTCCATTGGTGTTAGGTAAGTCAGTGGTGTTTGGATTATTTGTATGACGACTACTACGAATGTTTGGTCTCAAGTCTTCGGTGTTTAAATACGTTATGTAAGGGCTCAGCCGGCTCCCGAAAGCAGTCCGTAAACATTGGGTTTCGACCTGCAAGAAAAATCGTGAAAATTGCAATACATTGCGGCGTTCGAACGCCCACTCCAAACTCGTTCGCTTTACGGCTTCGCATTGTATTGCAACTTGCATGAGTATTCTTGCAGCTCGGCTTAACACGGTAGAGTTACCGTACAATGTGTACCTACGCCAAGACTCCACGGAAGCTATTGCAAACAATGTCTCGTTGACTTTATTTGTGAGAGCAATAGATGTGAAAACTGAGACGTGTGTGCTGCTCGTAAGAAATAATGGTGAGTTGTGAGTTTATATTGTACGTTCTTTATTAGCCTCGTAAGGTCCTGTAGTCGTCCCACGATAACTCTGCAACGAACTGACAACAGTAGAAATCTGAAGTTTGTTTATGGCAACACTGATTTACAGTCAAACAACACGTTTTGAACTTTTGATTAGATTAATCATTAAACAGCCCCTAAACTACGAAAATCGAAGTTCGTATCGTGTCGTCCCGCTCAAGCTAATATTATTTAATACGAAAGTGACGGCACGATACGAAGTTCGAATTTTGCACTTCGTGGTCGGGAGGCAGGTTATCGTTCATTCACTATCCACCATTCCAATACCTCTCATATTCGTTTTCTACGTTTTTTTTACTGTACAACGGCAAAACCTACTAAACACTGGCAAAAATTGTCCTCCAATGGCCAGAGCCATATTTAAAAAAAAAAAACAGCAACTTTTGATTGCTACTATCACTATTAATCGACAACATCCATACATACATTCATACTTTTCACACCTGGAAATTAATATAGGTATCGAAAGGGCTTTGCCTCCTGAGCACAACACTATATTTACAAAAAAATTATATTACTTATTTTTTTAAATACAAGAGAATAAAATAAAATTACCAATTCTACCAAAACGGCGCAAGAATGGGGTAATACTTTTGCCTTTTTCACGAAAAAAAAAAGTAACAATAAGTAACGTAGGTTTGACAATGTCAGATAAATTTAACATCTTGGTTTTGTGTGGGATTTTGGCGGGAAACCGATGAGAGTAGATCGTGTCGTTAATTGAATCTTAGTTTCTGTGCTTAATGTTGTTTGGTGGATAATAAAGATAGTGTGTAATACAACAAATTAACGTGACAGTGCCCAGCAAATGAAGAATTCAAGTGAAAACGCGTATTCCCTCTGTTTGTGACCCCCAAATATCCGCTGGCTGCTGTTCGCCGTAGTTCGCCGTAAAGTACACTATCGCTTTACGGAAGGCATGAGCAGCTGACAGGACGTGACTAGGACAGACTGACACAACTCTGACGGTGACAGGACTTTAATATACACAAATTTACAAAACACATCAGACGTGGCTGTATGGACTCAGTTCCTTTGCCTATCCCTTATGGGTGAATTAAATAACAAACAAAATCTTGGTTTTGTTTTTTTGATCGTGACAAGACAAAGGCAATTGATCCATCCTAGCGCCGTTTCGGAGTTACGTCCTTTTGGAATAAGTACCTTTTAATAAATTAATAATAAATTAATTACAAGTCCTAATGAAAATTTAAAACCGTAGGTTTGCTCCTCTTTCAAAGTAGAATACAGACAATTAATCAAATTATAGTCTAAAAAATACGAAATGTTGTCAATTAGAGTTTGAAATTGGCGTTTTCCCAGAGTTAAACACCCTGCTTTTCATCTCGACTATAAGGGAAGTAAAAAAAACATTAATCTTAAAGAAAAAATATTTATACAAAAAAAATATTGATTTGCTCCTCCGCGACCACAGAGAACAAAAGACAAACAATGCTTTCGGGCCAATTTCACGTTTTTTTTAAGCGTTTTTTTTTTCTAAATTGATACTGGTCAGAATAATTATTGTTAGTCCTTATTTAATAGATTCTATTAAAGAACTATTTTACTTTATAAATTCAATCAAGCAGTTAGACAATACCTATGTATTTATAACAGTATGTATTTTAGTACACATTTTTTGTAAAACAAGTAAGTTACAATGTTAAAATTGAAACAAATAGTTTGACTCTATGGGCTGCATTCACAATACCATTGCCATTTAACGGGAGTTTTTTTTTAATTAATGCAAACTACTTTTTTCGTATTTTTATTTTCATTTAAGTGTAATTTATTCAGAAAAAAACTACGTTAATGTTGTAAGTATTAATAATTATTGGGTACCTAAGCATGTTTTTTTTTTATAATAGCCAACAATAATGAAAAATAATAAAAATATAAGAATTGTGCCATAGGCTGTACAGGCTGAATAGGTCATAGTCATAGCCATCCATCCAGCGCTTTTTTTTTAATTTTTTTACTCCCTAGGGGAGCCATGCATAACTTTCCTCCCGTATGTTAGATAAGATATGCCTCGCTTTCCGCGTATGAGAGATGAAAAAGTATTTATTACCACAGCGTGATTTTTCTGGGTTGCCAATTAATATCTTATGCAGAGTTATCGCGGGACGATTACATGAGATATATAAATAGAAAGGCGGTTTCTAAACCAGTGCAAGCAGTACAGTCAGCTGCAATAGTTGCTAAGCAACCGAAGCGGTCACAATGATCTGCACAAGCTCTTATGTCTATAACAATAGAGCCGTGCTTAGATCACTGTGAGCGCTTCGGTTGCTTAGCAACTATTGCCGCTGACTGCATCTTCTTGGAGGAGACCCGTCTCCAGCGCGCTTAGCTAATCTTTGCTGTAACAATTTTTCCACAACAAAACTTCTCTGTAGGTATACATATTTTGGTTACGTTGACATGAAGTTTATTTTTTCACAGCTTCAACCTGTTGCCGGCCAAGCATGCTTATTGTCTAACTCGCTCGCTTACGCTATCGTTTTCATTTTGATAGTTTTTTTATGGGCTGACAATTGGTATCGGAAACAGCTAGCTGTCATTTCAATCCGATGACAGGTGTCAAAATAGTTACGCAGTTACCCTGCTGGATAATAATTAAGATATTAATTAATTGTAGTTTGCTAACTCCACCCGTTACGGAGAAGAAGATTCTTGGCAGACAGACAGACAACAAAGTGATCCTATATGGGTACCGTTTCTCCTTTCGAGGTACGGAACCCTAAAAATCGCAATTCACAACACAAAAACAAAACAACGTTTTTTTTTAAAACGACAAGGATGGCAAACGAGCAAGTGGGTCACCTGATGGTAAAGTGATCACCACTGCCTATAGACACCCGCAGCCCTGCCAACCTTGCCAACCTAGAGAGCTAAGATGAAATGTCTCTTGTGCCCGTAATTACACCAGCTGTATTACTCTCCATACCAGGACACGATAGTACAGTCAAGGAATTAAATTTCCAACCCACCTAAGGTTTAATATCGTATAGCAAACTGTCACCATAAGAGCTAGATAGATCACGACGTTGCTTTGACATGTCGCGTTTACGTTGACATTTTCGACCTTAATGCATAGCGAATGTCTAATAACAACATTTCAACGAAATTGGTAGGGAATTAAATTCCTTGACTGTACAAGCACTGCTGCTTAGCGACCGGACTAGCTAGTAAGATGATGGTAGCGATCCGGACGGACTTCGCAGAAGGTCCTACCACCCGTTATAATTAAGTGACAAACGTAACCATTAAGCGAACTTCCGTCTCTCTACATAAATACACATTTACGACTGCCGTTGTCATCAAAGGTGCATCCGTGGGTCGAGCACGACTTGTCGAATCCTGCGTAACGTTACGGTTATCGTATCGAGATCGAGAAACCTCATACTAAATTTTAGTTCCAAATACGCTCTCGGGCGGGCGCTGTTCCAAACGTCATACAGTCGAGTTCTCCAATATCTGTATACAGCCAACGGTTCATAAATATCTAAACACGGACCTAATGTAACTCAAAATAACGTCTGTGTATAGATATTTTTGAACTGTTGACTGTATAGATATTGGAGAACTCGACTGTACAAACTCGACAAATAAATAAATAAATAAATACTTATCATGGGACAAATTGACACCAATTGACCTAGTCCCAAAATAGGCAAAGCCTGTACTATGGGTACTAGACTACGGATAAACATACTTATATACATATTAAACATCCAAGACCCGAGAACAAACATTCGTATTCATCATACAAACATCTGCCCCGACCGGGATTCGAACCCGGGACCTCAAGCTTCATAGTCAGGGTCGCTAACCACTAGGCCATCCGGTTGTGAAACGTTTACTATTCGATTTTACGTGACGCAGGATTTGTAAAGTCGTGCTCGACCCTCCGAACGTGATCCGGCGCGATCCGGATGTCAAAGCGGAGGGATTACCGGACGCTGCAGCCGGAGGGGGATTAAAGGGAAACGCGGAAACAATTGGAGCACTGTTGTACGGATTTAATCGGCAGAACTACACGTGGCAGTTGCCAATGCAAAATCAATCAAATCGGAGCATTTCATGTTGGGTTTATCAATAAACAGGTTCAAAGTTTAACGAAGGGTGGTAGGACCTTGCTTGGCGAGGTCCGTCCGGATCGCTACCACCATTTTACTCGCTAATCCTGCCGCTAAGCAGCATTGCTTGCACTGTTGTGTTCCGGTGTGTAATTACGGGCACAAGAGGCATTTCATCTTAGCTCTCCAGTATGGCAACGCATCTGCAAACCCCTGGGGTTGCGGGTGTCTATGGGCAGTGGCGATCGCTTACCATCCGGCGACCCACTTGCTCGTTTGCCTACCTTGTAGTATAAAAAAAAACAACTTCAAAGTGTTGCTCGTTGCCATGGCTATGTCTCGATTTTCTAGGGTACAAATCCACTAAAAGTTAGAGAGTTGTAACAGTTATAAGCACGAAACAACCACCCTTATCTGGACACCAAAAGTCAGGGCGAACGTTTCCGAAACGCATATGCTCATTTGTATCTATAAATCTCTCTAGCCACCAATCGCGACTCACTTTCGACCAGATGACAAGCGAGATGACAAGCTATGAACCAATCGCGACGCATTCCCCGGCTCGCTCACCGCGGCTTTTTTCGTAATGACTTTTCAAGTAAATTATAGAAGATGCGGTGTCCAGAGGGTGGTTGTTTCGTGGTTATAAGCCTATACCTTCATGCCTTATCTCGTAAGCATGCTTGTTATTATACATGACAGCTAAGCAACTGTATCACTGTTTTCTCCTGAGTGATGGGACAGAATAACGACACTAAAAAGTTTATAAACTTAAGGCGAAAACCGTTCCCAATGATCTTGAGCGTACCGGCGCAGTTTAATTAATGCAAATTCACTGCTTTGTTTTCTATTATTCGAGACGACCGAATAGCCTAGTGGTTCGAGACCCTGACTATGAAGCTTGAGGTCCCGGGTTCAAATCCCGGTCGGGGCAGATGTTTGTATGATGAATATGAATGTTTGTTCTCGGGTCTTGGATGTTTAATATGTATATAAGTATGTATTTATCTATATAAGTATGTTTATCCGTTGTCTAGTACCTATAGTACAGGCTTTGCCTAGTTTGGGACTAGGTCAATTGGTGTCAAATTGTCCCGTGATATTTATTTATTTATTTATAATTTATAAATAATATAAATCGTCATTTTTTTAATTGTAGGAATTCAAAAGTCCTTGCTTAAATAAACTTTTTAAATTGAACTCCGATACGTAAAAAAAATGTAAAAAAAATTGCACTAGTGCGGTAAATTTAATTTGCGAGCCACGTATACATCCTCTGAAAGTGATGTTTTAGAGCAAATGTGTTGAAAATAATATAACGTAATTCATCTAAATATTTGGTCATTTTTAGAAAACTATGTAGGTAAGTACCCTTTTTCCCTATAGAATGTAATGTAAAAACGCGTCACAAAACTGACAAAAAATGCGGTACACTTTTTACTATTATTTAAATAGATGTAAAGAAACTGGTTTCTTTAATTTGTACAGCGCTCTTCTGTCGGTAAAACAGTGACCATGTCTTGTACTTATGTACTCCATAGATGGCGCTAGTGGCGAACGCCGTTGGTAAAGCAGTTTGTTTGAATTTGACAGAAGTCACCGTGATTGAGCATTTATTGTTAGGTTATGAAAATTATATTACAAGGAAAGGAATTGACGATTTAAATAATAAACTTTAAATGTCGTTTCTTTATTTTCAGGTAAGATAATATGATTTAAGTTAAGCAGTGTAGTTTTTAACATACGTTTGTAAGTACTAAAATAAAATCTTTATTTTCAGAGCAACGCAATTGTTTATTTCAAACTTACAATTCCTAACCGAAGATAGTGTCTTATAAAACGACATTTCTAGTTAAAATCAAGAAAAATGGATAGACTACGATTTAAATTTATAGTGTTGGGGTCTACGGACGGAAAAACAAATATGATATGCATAACTTCTATTGAGACTCCGGACGGACGAGTTTTTGAGATCCTGGATGAGCTAAAGTCAGCAAGTAAGCACACTGCTATATTGCCTTTGGAAGTATTTACGAAAATCAGAAATTCGCTTAAAAAAAGTCACCAAACACGCTCAGTATGGATCCCTTTAAATACGGATTTGAGGAAAATATATCTGGACGAAGCTGAAAATTTACAGTTTGGAGACCAGTATTTAGATGAGATTACAGAAAGGACAATGTCCCCACACGACAATACTAATAGCAATGCGCCAGCGCCAGAGAAAAAAAATATAGGAAAAACTGCTGAAAGATTTTTGATAGAAAAATTTTCGAATAAAACATCAAATGCTGGCCAATGGATTACTGAATTTGAGAGTGAATGTGGAAGATTTGAAATTCTACAAGACGAAGAGAAAATTGAAATTTTAAAACACCTCTTAGAAAAACAATGCCTAGATTGGTATAGCAGCATGTTGATAAAACTAACAGTGAAATCCGAATGGGCAGTATGGAAGGATAACTTTTGTGAAACATATGGAAATAAAGGTTGGTCCCAAGTCAAATATGCATTTACATTTAGATTTCAAGCTGGATCATTACTTGAGTATGCCACCAAAAAGGAACGACTGTTATTAGAGGTCAACAAGCACATCGACACCCAAACAATGATAAATTTAATTGTAATGGGATTACCAGATTACGTAATGGATAAAATTGATAAAGAAACCGTAAAATCAACTGCAAGCCTCTACAATGAAATCGGAAAACATGAATATGTAGCGAACAGAAAGATTTTCAGCAGGAATAAAAAAGTACCTATGATTATAAAGGAAAGCCTGATAAAATAAAACCATGTACAACTTGTGAAAATTTAAATAAGGGTATTCGGTTCCATCCTGAAGAAAGGTGCTGGTTCAAACAAACGGAAGAAAATAATCGTAAGAGAAACAATAATAAAACCATAAACAATTCAGTGATTGATGTTGAACTCAATTATAATGATAAAAAAAACGAATAATAACACCATTAATTAAAGTCAAACTATTATTAAAGGCACAATTAGAAACATTTGGAATATACGATTCGGGCTCAAATGTTTCTATAATCAATTCCAAATTAATAAGACTAAATGGAGAAGGAGATGATGATTAAAAAAGCGATAATTTAATTACGATTAATGGTGTTAAAAAGACAGTTGGTTTGACGACTATTAAAATTAAAATTTTTGATATTGAGGAAGAAACCGATGTTTACATAATTGATGGAGAAGAATTTAAATACGATTTTCTGATTGGACTGGATATCATAAAAAAATTTAGACTGGTTCAAGATGAGAATTTGAAAATCACTCAAAAAAGGGAAGAAATAAAAACAGAAGAAGATAAATATGTCATGAATGAGAATGGCAAGGAAAACAACATTTCTAAGGAAGTAAAAAATGAAACGAACCCATGTTCAATAAACTTTAATGAACACATAAAAAAAGAAGATTTCAAAATAAGTATGAGTAATTTAAATACGCAACAAAAGTCGGAAATATACAAACTGATAGACAGTTACAAATCAATCTTTGCCAAGGACAAATACGATATCGGCACGGTAAGAGAATATGAAGCCCGTATTGATCTACTCATGGACAAATATTGTAGTAAAAGGCCTTATAGATGTTCAGTTGAAGACATAAAAGAAATAGAAGAACAAATTGCAAAGTTACTAGACAAAAATCTTATAGAGGAATCTTATAGTCCACTCGCGGCGCCAGTAACCTTGGCTTTCAAAAAAGAAGACAACAAAAGATCAAGATTATGTATAGATTTTAGAGATTTAAATAAAATAGTGATACCCCAAGCTCAACCATTTCCATTGATAGACGACCTGGTAATTAAGACAAGAAATTCAACATATTTCACAACACTGGATATCAATTCAGCCTTCTGGTCGATCCCGCTAAGAATTCAAGATAGGAAGAAAACGGCCTTTGTAACGCAAGACGGACATTATCAATGGACATGCTTACCTTTTGGTTTGAAGACATCACCAGCCATCTTTCAAAGGATACTAAGTAACATTTTAAGAAAGTATAAGCTTAGCGATTTTGCAGTTAACTACATAGATGATATTCTAATATTTTCTAAGACCTTTTCAGAACATGTTAACCATCTAACACAGTTATTAGAAGCTATAAAAAAGGAGGGTTTTAGACTAAAATTTACAAAATGTACATTTGCTTCGGATTCAGTCAAATATCTCGGTCATATAATACATAATAATACAGTACGGCCACTTAGAGATAATTTAGTTTCAAAAAAAGATTTTCCAATACCGAAAACTCAAAAAAATTTTAGGCAATTTCTGGGTAAAATTAACTTCTATCATGAGTATATACCAAAAAGTGCGGTAATTTTAGAACCTCTTCATAATTTGCTTAGGAAAAATCAGAAATTTATTTGGTCTGCAGATTGCCAGAAATCTTTTGAGCACGTTAAAAGCTTATTGTGCTCACAGCCAATATTAGAAATATTTGATCAGAATTTGCCAATAAATATTCACACAGATGCATCTTTAGAAGGTATTGGGGCAGTGTTAAAGCAAACACAACCAAATGGAAAAGATAAACCAGTAGCATACTTCTCAAAAAAATTAAATCAAGTACAAAAGAAAAAGAAGGCTGTTTATTTAGAATGTTTAGCTATTAAAGAAGCTATAAGATACTGGCAGTACTGGCTAATAGGTAAGTCGTTTACAGTATATTCTGACCATAAGCCATTGGAAAATTTAAATATTAGGTCTAGGACAGATGACGAATTAGGAGATTTAACATATTACTTATCACAGTATGATTTTAAAATTAAATACGCCCCGGGAAAAGAAAATATAGAAGCAGATTGTTTAAGCAGGAACCCAGTATTAGATGCAAATGCAGATACAGATGAACAGTTAAAGATTGTAAACATGATAAAAATTAATGATATTATTACAGATCAAGAAAACAATGAAGGTATACAAAAAAATAAAACGAAATTAACATCAAGACACAATATTTATTATAAACAGATTAGAAAACGTGAAAAAATTATTTTGTCAGAAGATTTCAGTAAAAAACTTATTAAAGATGTACATGAAAACATGTGTCATTTAGGTGTAAAACAAATGCAAAACAAAATAAGTACGTTATATACAGCAAAAAATTTAACGATAAATATTAAAAAACATTGTAAAAGTTGTGAGATATGTATAAAAAACAAAATGAGAGGGCAGGATAAGTATGGTTTAATGTCACATTTAGGTCCTGCCACAAAACCGTTTGAGATAGTCTCAATAGACACTATTGGAGGTTTTGGAGGCTCGCGATCAACTAAAAGATATTTACATCTTTTAGTGGACCATTTTACACGTTATGCTTATATAGTTACCTCAAAAACCCAAAATGCTAATGATTTTATTAAACTTATAAAAACCGTAACAGATTGTGATCAAATTGGAATGCTTCTCACTGATCAATACCCGGGAATCAACTCAAAAGAATTCAAAACATTCTTGAATGAAAAATCAATACCAATGATATTCACAGCAGTAAATGCCCCGTTTTCTAACGGCTTAAACGAAAGACTTAATCAAACGCTTGTTAACAAAATCAGATGTAAAATAAACGAAAAAAGTAATAAAATAGCATGGACGACCATTGCTCATAACTGTGTAGATAAATATAATAATACAGATCATACAGTTACTGGCTTCGCACCAAAATACCTGTTGGACGGTACAGATGTTTCTTATTTGCCTAATGAACTAAAAAGAGATAAAACACAGGTTGAATGGATTAGAGATAGGAAAATAGCATTTGAAAATTCAATCAAATCACACAACTACAATAAAAAAATATTTGATAAAAATAGAACTCAATTTAATTTTAATACAGGGGATATGGTATATGTTGAGAATGGGAACAAATTAAATAGAAATAAATTAGATGAGCTGATGATTGGTCCATTTAAAATTATTAAAAAGATATCAAATTCAATATATAGAATTGATACAGGTCATAAAAAGTCAGAGTCAAATCTCTTTCATATCACAAAACTTATACCAATACCTATATGAAAACAGAAATAAGACAGATAATTTTGTTTTTGTTTAGTTTAGTACAATAATTATAAAATTTAGATTTACTTTTAGTTACTTTGTGAAGCTTAGTAGTGCTTAAATTTTACAGAAAATTTTCTTCTTTGAGGGGGGAGATGTAAAGAAACTAGTTTCTTTAATTTGTACAGCGCTCTTCTGTCGGTAAAACAGTGACCATGTCTTGTACTTATGTACTCCATAGATGGCGCTAGTGGCGAACGCCGTTGGTAAAGCAGTTTGTTTGAATTTGACAGAAGTCACCGTGATGGAGCATTTATTGTTAGGTTATGAAAATTATATTACAAGGAAAGGAATTGACGATTTAAATAATAAACTTTAAATGTCGTTTCTTTATTTTCAGGTAAGATAATATGATTTAAGTTAAGCAGTGTAGTTTTTAACATACGTTTGTAAGTACTAAAATAAAATCTTTATTTTCAGAGCAACGCAATTGTTTATTTCAAACTTACAATTCCTAACCGAAGATAGTGTCTTATATAGATATAGTCCTCGTGATTCTGAGCAGACATAAACCAAAATTTGTTAAGTTATTCAAAAAAAGTAAATGGTACACAGTTTTCTGAAAATGCCCATATTCGTACTGTTATATTTCGATTAAATCAAACAAGAGATGTGCGTTCACCATTGTTGAGTTTATTTGCAAAACTGACTCAAAACTACCCACACATCCAACACGTAGGTATAATACAGACATCGCGTGTTTCGAAGCTCGTAGGTCTGTATCTAGGCGATCTCGCCAGCAAATCTTATTATTTACCTTTCTGTCCTATCGTGCATCTCGTAAATTTCCTGCACAGCCTTATTGCACTTTCGTCGCACCTAGTACTAATAAAACTATTTCCGTTGGCTTTAGAGTGGACGAGGCGAGATTGAATGTTATATTACACTAGAGAGCGCCCGCGGTGTATATTAACGTAAGGAATCTCTATAGCAATAGGAATGTGTCCTCTGGGTAAAAAAGTAATATTTCTAATTAGTCCGTTAGACAGACTATCGAAAAAGAATATTTTACACGTATTTTTAAATTTGCATAGACTGCAGTGCTTGATAATGAATGGATTTCTTTTTCCCCGAACGGCAACACTGGCATAGATAAATCGCTCGCTTTTGGCTCGAAATTCGAACTTGTGATTTTATTTTCCTTAATATGCAAAACTCACACACCCAATATCATATATTTTCTCAAGTTTTTTGCGATTCCCAAGATCAAAGAATCGAATTGCTATAAAAATCCAGAGAAATAATGCGTTGTTTGGAAGAAATGTGTCAAAATGGTGTTGTAGAGCGCCATCTCGCTCTGTCTCGTTTCTTTTATCACGTTCTGGTTTTTCGACTTTATAATAATAGATGGCGCATTTGAAACAACTTTATACAGGCATAAGCTTTGAAATAAACTAGTCAGTTTGAAACACGGTTTGGAAACTAATCTGGCATAACAAACTTAAACTAATCTATACTGCCCAGTCAGTCAGTAGTCAGAAATAAATCCTGACACATTTCACAGAGTTATGAAGTTTCTATTAATACTTTTAAAATACTCACTGAATTCTGAATACACAGAAAAACCGGACAAGTGCGAGTCAGACTCGCGCACGAGGGTTCCGTAGAAAGATTTTAACGCTTTTCCCCAGTGTTTTAAGTTGTCTAGTGTTAGCACAGCCTTGCTCCTAAGCAAAATGTATGCAGTGTGGGGTCATTGGTCTGTGAAATCTACAGACAGACTGTTAGGGTCTCGGCCCTTATTCGATTTGTCTTGAGGTTGAGGCAGGTGGAAGTTGCTTGCTTCGAGGTTTATTGCAAAGAGAACTTATCTAGACGCCATTTTGTGTAGGGGCAGTGTCCCAGGTTACGCCATCTGTCGTCACTTTGTCGAACCTAATAATCGAATAAGGGCAGAGACCCTAACACATACACACAAATTGACATGTCAATCCGATGACGAGTGTAAAAATAGATAGGCAATTACTCTGTCGATCACAAGATTTAGATTCTAAATATATCTCGTTCAATATTTTAAATATAATAACCCGTAATTAAAGACTGTAATAATTAAGGCTTCAGAACGCCAAAAAGATGAAAATATTACCGAAAACAAAATCCTCTAAGGAAATATTTTTAGAAGTTAGGCCTGTCTCGCCACTTTTTATCGTTTCTGAAGTGGAATGAGGAGAAATATTATAATTTATAATATTGCGTTTGAACGAAAATAAAAGCGATTATATTATGAAGGGTACACGGAAAAAACATTGTCTAGTCACCTTAGCTACTTTTTGAGTTAACGCGATTTGAAAATTTGGAACGATGTAATTACCCATATAATTATCGTATACATCTATTTTTTTATACGACAAAGAAGGCAAACGAGCAAGTGGGTCACCTGATGGTAATCGATCACCACTGCCCATAGAGACCCACAACCCGGGGGGTTTGCAGATGCGCTGCCAACCTAGAGAGCTAAGATGAAATGCCTCTTGTGCCCGTAATTATACCGGCTGTCTTACTCTCCACATCGAAACACAACAGTGCAAGCACTGCTGCTTAGCGGCAGGACTAGCGAGTAAGATGGTGGCAGCGATCCGGACGGACCTCGCACAAGGCCCTACCACCCCACATCTTTTTTTAAAGTGATAAAAAAGACAAATTACATAAATATTTGTATCTGTAACTGAGTGGTAACTTATAGTCTATTGCCTTTATTCATAAACGTCGCACAAGCCTCTATTAGCTAAAATAGGTTTTGTCTTCTTCTTACTAACGGAAATGTCAATGTGACAAAAAGGGACAAACGAACTTTAACGGCATTTTAGTTAATATAGGTTTATGAATAACAGGGTATAGAGTGTGTATAGAGTGCTCTACATTTTTATATTAAGATCTCGTTTTTAAAAAAAAATGGCTAGACGTAATATTTCTTATATTCTTTCCGTGTACCCTTCATATACCTACTTAATTGGGTTCTTCTTTTTGGTTAGACAAAAATTAAATCTGTGCTTTGGTTTCTTACCCACTTGTCAATTTACTTTGATAATTCGAACTACATTTCTTTGACAATATGAAGCGCGCTAAAACAAAAGCTCTTCAAGTCAACAGTTGACACCGAACTGTCATTGAAAACTGACAATTGTAAAGTTGGTGAAACAGGGGCCTGAACGCTGATACAATACAATACAATACATCTTTATTGAACACTATATAACAAACAAAATAGAAAAAAAGACAAGGTGACATGACATCTTTCCTAAAAAGAAACTCACCTGGCAAAGAGCTCGTTTAGCAGCCGCACCAGCTCCTCAGCAGTGCACTGGTCTGACAGGGAGGTGAAACCGCAGATGTCCGCAAACAGGATGCTGTACAGACAGACAGACACACACAGTCAGTACATTAAAGTAACAAACGTGTTACAAAATAACCCGTAAAAAATACAAGGCTGAGTTTTACTTATTGTATGAAAAAAACCGGACAAGCGCGAGTCGGACTCGCGCACGAGGGTTCCGTAGCAAGATTTTAATACTTTTCCCCAGTGTTTTAAGGCGTCCAGTGTTAGCAGAGCCCTACCCCTAAGCAAAATGTACGCAGTGTGGGGTCAACTTATACTGGTCTGCGAAATCGACATACAGATACAAAAAATTAAGATTTCGTGACTTTTCTGAGTGGTTGTGGTGTAAGAGCTATCTTCATACCAAATTTCAAGTTTCTAAGACTACTAGAAGTACCCTTTAGGTTTTTGGAAATCGGCAATTTGTATGGAAATAGATTTTTTTAATGACTGTGTCTTTTGATTGCGTTGACTTAGAAGGTTGATTTTTTTCACAGCTTCAAGGGACCGCAGGCTTGAGTATTTGATATTAATTTCAGCATGCTAACCTAAACGCGTTCCCGAGAAAAAGGGTCTTGACAGACAGACAGACAGACGGACGGACAACAAAGTGATCCTATAAGGGTTCCGCTTTTTCCTTTTGATACGGAACCCTAAAAAAAGTTTTCTATTTCACCTATTTTTACAGTGATTCTTTCAAATATTGTATGAACCCTTCCTCCCAACCCTCCGGGGTTATTGGTGTCTATGGGCAGTGGTGATCACTTACCATCAGGTGACCCACTTGCTCGTTTCCCTTCCTCATCGTATATAAAAAAAATGGAATCTTTATAATGCATCACATAATCCCTTCTCGGCTTTACGAGTATTTTTGTAACATCCTGTATTAGTAGTGCAATAAACGGAGCACACGCGTACGTTATACATACAAGTGGCTCTGTGAGCTTCCTGTTCATGTAGCACGGCGCGCCATTTTGTCGCTTGTCGCGCAGTGCGTCCCTTTCATAGTGACGGAATCAGCGAAGGATGCACTGAGCGACAAGCGACAAAATGGCGCGCGTGCTAGCCCCCCTGTAGTCATTGTGACCTCAATGGGCCCGTCGCCGTCAAATTCTCCTTGCATCTATAATTCAGCGCCAACCCTTCCCAGCCGAGGCGCTAATGCTTTATTAAACCAGCGTCGAGTAGTAATCCTCTGTATTTAAGTATAGCGACGATACTAATAAGCCTATAAGAGAGTTCAACGCTACGACGTCATCTTAAGAGGCTTCCCTGAGAGGATGACCTTGAACGCTACGCACCTTCCTCACCCCACCTCACATCTGCTAAACAACTTCGTTTTACCGGCGACATCTATTAAAATATCGGTCTAACTTCATTTTACACAGTGTGCAAAATCGTGCTCGACCCTCTGCTCGAAGGATGACTCTAACAGTCTTAATCACACTGGCGATTTTCGAGCGAGTTTTGTATTGAGGCGATCACGCAACGTGTTCGCCGCGAGCGATATTAGTATGAAGCACTCGCTCGCAAACGCTAGTGCGATAACACTCTAATAAGATTCTGTCGTTCACGTTACTCGTGAAATCTGAACCATTGAGAAATTGAGAAACAATCGAAGGGAAAACGGTGTCCGTCAACATTTATCAACTATTTAAACATTCAGCAGTGTTTATTTTTGTCGTCGTGAAATTGACTGTTTTCCATTTCATATTCAGCATTCCGAATTTCGGTGTGGACAACGCGAAATTCAACGTTTTAAAAACGAAATTAATGTTACAGATACATGTCTATTTTAATCATGCTTAATCATCTTATCAGAATGTGAGCACTTATTGAAATAAATACCGGTATAAAAAAACGCTACACTCTTTGACCATGATGTAGAGTTTGTAGACTCATGTAGTGGCTTGGCTCTACTAGTGATAACAGTTTTAAATGATTCGCCTACCTAAACAAACCTATAAGGTAATCGCGGTCAATATCCCGTTTACATTATGTCTACTAGAGATGTTATAATTACAACTTTTTAACAGTGGAGGCATTATGAACTTAAAGTATAGTACAGTAATTTCATTCATCTACTTAAATACTAACACAGCTCGTAAGCAGAACCATTATCACTAACAATATATGAATAATGATCTGATAATAAATGAGTTTTATTTACATACATTATTATGAACTTACCAACCAATTTTGTAAGTAAAGTGAAAAGTTTTTCCACAGGTCAAGCAAAAATCAATCTTATGTCAAGTTCATAAGCACGTTGACGTTTAAAAACATTTCTCAATTCAACTATTACAATACATGACACGTTTTTGGTGGTATATCTTTTACCTAATTCACCGCTAGCATAATTTTTAAACTAACAAGATCAGCACCCTATTACTAAACCAATTTTAACTAAAAAAATGCCGTTAAAGTTTGTTTGTCCTTTTTCGTCACATTGACATTTCCGTTAGTATGAAGAAGATAAAACCTATTTTAACTAATGGAGGCTTGACGTCTATGAATAATGGCATTAGCCTGTGGATCTCTGAAGCATACTGATTTGCTGAAAATTCGCGAACAAAAGTAGACAATTAATTGTAAAAAAAGTTATTACTTGAAACAAAATGTCTTGGTTTTCCGTGACGCCGTTATACGGTCACAGTTTGAATTACGAGGGACGTAAAAATAACAGCTGCTGTAGGGTCAGCAAGGATGAAGTGAATTTATGTCAGCCCAGCTGTTTCTCCTCTGCAGGCCCCAACTTCACCATCTTTACAATTGTCAGTTTTATTACACTGACCAACCATCCTCTGGCCCCCGTTTCATAAACGTGACAGGTGACAAATGACAACGACAGTTTGGTGTAGATTACTGACTTAAAAAGTTTGTGTATCACCAGACTTCATATTAACTTCGAAGTGTAGATCGAATTGTCGTTGTAACTTGTCACGTTTATGAAACGGGGCCCAGGACACCACATGTCAGGGCGAACGTTTCCGAAACGCATATGCTCATTTGCACCTATAAATCTCTCTAACTTCGAATCGCGGCTCACTTTCGACCAGGGCTGTGTTTTATAAAGCTACAAGTTACAATTTACAAGCGGAAGTCTCTTTCTAACAAAAGGTAATAGAATGAGACTTCCGCTTGTAAATTGTAACTTGTAGCTTTATAAAACACGGACCAGATGACAAGCGAGATGACAAGCTATGAACCAATCGCGAATCATGCCCCCGGCTCGCTCACCGCGGCTTTTTTCGTAATGACTTAGAAGATGCGGTGTCCAGAGGGTGGTTGGTTCGTGGTTTTATATGACAATTCGAACTACATTTCTTTGACAATATGAAGCGCGCTAAAACAAAAGCTCTTCAAGTCAGCAGTTGACACCGATTGTCATTGAAAACTGACAATCGTAAAGTTGGTGAAATAGGGGCCAGGTCGCATTTCTCTACCGTTTCTCGTGTAATTTAGTAATTTGGAGGGGCGGGCCATGTACCGAAGGCTCATTATTTGGGCGTTTGTTTCGAATAACTTCCGAGGTCACCATTTTTGTCGAGTTGATAAAAAATTTGATGCTGTTTGATGCTGACTCAGAAATGTCATCAACACTACAGGCAATTCATCAAAAAAGTATCCACGAAAGTTGAGGCGGTTGAAACGCTCGAATACGAACGACCCTGAAACGATCCTGAAATATTTTTGCTAAAATTTGTTGGCGTGAAAAGGGGAAGGCGCTAATTTTACAATTGAGAAAGTGGACGAAATGGGATTGATGACGAGCTGGGGAGTTGACGAAATGGGAATGTGGACGAGTTGAGAAAGTGGACGAAATGGGATTAATGACGAGCTGGGGAGTTGACGAAATGGGAATGTGGACGAGTTGAGAAAGTGGACAAAATGGGATTGATGACGAGCTGGGGAGTTGACGAAATGGGAATGTGGACGAGTTGAGAAAGTGGACGAAATGGGATTGATGACGAGCTGGGAAGTTGACGAAATGGTAATGTGAACGAAATGGGAGTGTGGACGAGTTGAGAAAGTGGACGAAATGGGATTGATGGCGAGCTGGGAAGTTGACGAAATGGTAATGTGAACGTAATGGGATTGTCGACGAGCTGAGAAGTTGACGAAATGGGAGTGTGGACGAAGTGAACCTGATCTTGCAGCGACATGCTAAATAAATAAGACATAGACTTGACTTATAATGAAATAAAAACGGATCACTCACGTACATAAGTCGAGTTTAGCCCGACATGTTTCGGACTAATTCGTAGTCCTTCCTCTGGGAGCGCACGACCCAACCGCGGCGAGACGCACACTGCGCGCCGCGGCTCTGCTCGCGCGACTACTAGACGCAGCTGACAGCGGCACACAACTACCCTCGTTTTCATTGTCATTTTTATTATTGTCAAAGGCAGGGTAGCACACTACACTGACCACATCACTCTGTAAAAGCTCGTTCACATTCAACGTTGCGTTTGCCTAAACGTTGACAACGTTAACTCGACTTATATACGTGAGTGATCCGTTTTTGTTTCATTATGATTGAGTCTCACAGTAGTTTCATGTTAATAGACTTGACTTCTAAATATTGTATACCCGAACGCGCCATTTTATTTGCGTTTCGTACACAACGCGAGACGTGCCACAGTATTTTTCCATTCTTCCGCTCGCTTCCTTACACAGATTGTACTTCGAACGGAATAAAGAAACGTCGATATAATAACAAATATAGCAGGAAAGAAAGGAGGAGCTGTATAAAATTTATGTCTCATTTCTATGCGCTTTTATTTCGTATTCGCAATATTGAATTCGTTACGACTTATGACTTATTGTATCTTAGTACAAATACTATAAGGAAAAGAAAGAATCTTTATACACAATCATCCTTAGTAAAAAAATATTTGAGAACATCATACTGGGGGGGAGGGGGTCTAGCACGCGCGCCATTTTGTCGCCTGTCGCTCAGTGCGTCCTTCACTGATTCCATCACTATGAAAGCGACGCACTGCGCGACAAGCGACAAATGGCGCGCCGTGCTACATGTGCAGTTATGGTTATTTATGATTATGTCAGATATTAACGTGCCCTTTACCTTCTACCGAAAGTATGACAGGTACTAATGACCGTTTCGGTCAGAGAGGAAAAGGTCCATGTAAAACTGAGTGCGTGTGTTGTCATTTTCGTGACAGTTTTGCTTCGGTATTTATAAGTATGTAAGAACTGTTTATATTTAAAGTGAGAAAAGCCTTCCTGTCAAAACATTTATGACGTTGTCATAAGATTGATTTTTGCATGGCCCGTGGGAAAAGTGTTTTCTACTATGTCTTTAAGTTCTATAACATATAAACGGCCAACCCTATTTCACCATCTTTACAATTTCAATTTCAATGATAATTCGGTGTCAACTGCTGACTTGAAGAGCTTTTGTTTTAGCGCGCTTCATATTGTCAAAGTAGTTCGAATTGTCGTATAAAACTGATGATTGAAAAGATGGTGCAATAGGGGTCAGGACTCGGCAAGCGTGTGACTGTCAGCTCCAGTTTTTTTTTTCGATAGTCAATAGGATAGGATCTTACTATGACCGGTCGGAAGTGACACAAAATGTCCAGGCTCTGCTTACGCTCCTTTTATATTCGTATTTGCAGAGGTTGTACAGTTTACGGCAAAAGTAGCTAAGCAACCGAAGCGCTCACAATGATCGAAGCACGTCTCTATCGTTATAGACATAAGAGCTTGTGCAGATCATTGTGACCGCTTCGGTTGCGTAGCAACTATTGCTGCTGACTGTAACAATGTTTGACCAATTCCGGTCGACATCACCACGTCCTTCACTCGCAAACTTCAAAGGCGACATAATAGGCAGTGTTTGATAAAGAGGACTGACCACAACACACCACTTGACATGACGATCTCCACCAATGAGAAACAAGCTGCTGGCTTACGATTGGTGGAAATTGACAGATAGACTTCACTCGATTCCGGCGATCCTAGCAGTTCTTTGACTGGAGATAGCCGTCATTGTTTTGGGATATCCACAGAGGAATTGGTGGCTTAGAGTAGGTGTGACCTATGGCCTCTCAAGCAAAAGGTCGTGGTTCGTACCTCTGAGCTTTAGAAAATATAATATTATGTGCTTATGAAACACCATGGACTTAGGGTTAGCGCTTGAAAACGTCCGAACCAAAAGACCACTAATCGAGCGTCAGTCAATCTTAGTTTGTTGAACGGCAGCGCTATGACGTATGGCTGTCGTCGAAAAATGCTATGTTTGTCTGGGACACATTTTTCGTGAATTTGTCCATTGCTTCTTCACGCTGAAACGGCGGACAGATTTAGCACAAATTTAAAATGGTGATAGTTTATACCCTAGATTAATACAAAGCTATCTACCTACTGCAGAAAATTGTTATTAGGTATAGTTAGCCGTGATAGCCTAGTGGTTTGACCTATGGCCTCTCAAGCAAAGTGTCGTGGGTTCAAACCCCGGCTTGCACCTCTGAGTTTTTCGGAATTTATGTGCGGAATTACATTTATAAATTTATGAGCTTTTCGGGGAAGGAAAACATCGTGAGGAAACCTGTACACATCAATCCGCACTGGGCCCGCGTGGGAACTATAGCCCAAGTCCTCATTCTGAGAGGAGGCCTGTGCACAGCAGTGGAACGTATAAAAAAGGATGATGATGATGATAGTTACAGCAGAAAAGCACTAACCAAATTCTAAGCAATGGCAGTCCCAAGCAATACAACAGCTATAAATGCGGATAGATACCTACGTAACGATGCGGTATTTTTCCGCATTTCGATACAAATGGCAACGAGATACGTGAGGGTGCGGAACGGAATGCGGCACGTGACTCCGCAATTTCGCATACACTGCCGTATGCTAAGAATATGCGGAAAAACGGAGCAACGGCAGATATGCGCAGTCCTCAGAATAAAGAAGGAACCAGAGGGACGAGCACGACTTTACGCATGCTGCGTCACGTAAAATCGAATAGGAAACGTTGTAGAGTTTGTATGACGTTTGGAACAGGGCCCGCCGGTGAGCGTATTTGGAACTAAAATCTAGTATGAGGTTTCTCGATCTCGATACGATAACCGTAACGTTACGCAGCTTTCGTAAAGTCGTGCTCAACCCTCATAAGCCGCGTGCAATCACATCATGTGTCCGAAAACAACGAGTACCTACTTACATTGAAATGACTGTAATCCTATAATGTTTTTTAGAATTCCGTACCTCAAAAGGAAAAAAACGGAACCCCTATAGGATCACTTTGTTGTCCGTCTGTCTGTCTGTCAAGTTAACAGGGTCCCGTTTTTCACCCCTTGGGTACGGAACCCTAAAAACAAGCATTTGTAACTTAATCTTTTTTATGACGAATGATTTAATAATGTACCAAATCGTTCTGTTTCAAACCATAAAGACCGAGGCATTTAGAAAGGAAATGTTTCATAATTTTCCTTAACTAATCTACGGGGTGTTCCGGAAAATTTTCCCGTGGCCGTCCGTCCAATCAAAATTGGACCGTATCGCCTGCTACCAAACCACAGAATACCACGCACGTTAATTCTCACGGTAGTAAAAATGAAATTTAATACGCGTTATAAGAAAATACTCAGTTAAGGACTATAATCGTAATGGCGCTTACGCCTGTTCCCGTGTCGCGTCGCGGTTTTGTTATGAATCGCGTCATAAAAAGGTACTAACCGCCATCGGTATAAGAGTTTCTTTTTCTGTTTTATCGGTTATAATATGTTTGGTAAGTGTGATGCCGGAATTTCACGATAGTATTTTATTGCCGCGTTCGAAGTTATCGCCGCGGTATCTTGGACAAAAAGTTGAAGTTAAATACCTTTTGAGGGCTTCAAAAATATTCCATAGAAGCTTATATTACATATTATTATTATTTGGACAGAAACGTGTACGCATTATTCTACCTTATTCCATTCATTGCGATAGGGTTGGAAATGCATTATGTGTGCATCTTGGTCGTCGACCGAGGTGCGAGAGCGAAAGTGGCGATGTACTTTTAAATTGTTTTTTTTTTATACGACAAGGAAGGCAGACGAGCAAGTGGGTCACCTGATGGTAAGTGACCACCATTGCCCTTAGACACTCACAACCCCCGGAGGGTTTGCAGAATTGCAGATGCGTCGCCAACCTAGAGAGCTAAGATGAAATGGCTCTTGGTATTAGTAATTTTAACCCCACCATTTTCATGTTAAATGTTGCCAAAAAGAGACCATTATGACACTCGCACTGTCAAAAGGTTATTAGGTTTCATGTAGAGCCAAGCTTCTAACTCTACACGCCCGAACTCTATAAGCGCTGACTTCACAAACTCAATACTTTACTCAAAATATTCGACTTGGCCGTTTCGCTACCGTGACATGGGTGTAAGGTGAAAAGTTCATTGACTGTTCATTGCTTTCCTGTTAAGTATAATATGTTTTATAATATGTTTTATAATATGTTTGTAAATATCGCGGGACAGCGGTGGATGCGGAAAGCACAATACCGGTCTGACATGATGATGATATGTTTTTGGAAGTCGCTCTCATCCGACGCGACGACTAATTACTAAATATTATAATTTATATTCTCAATGAAATCAACATTTGTTATTCTTATAAGTGAATAAAATGATCTTTAATCAGATTTTTTTATCGCCCTGGTACTGGGATTGAAACTTGCTTTCTATTTCAATATCGTGTGATAATAAGGTCCAAATTTCATAGCCGAAGCAAGCTTAAGCAAGATCTCTTCATGCCAACGATTTTCACGGAATTTTTATAGTCAAACTCAATGATAACAGAGAAAAGATAACATTGACTTACCAACACCATGGACTTCGGGTTAGCGCTTGAAAACGTCCGAACCAAAAGACCACTAATCGAGCGTCAGCCAGTCTCAGTTTGGTCGAACGACAGCGCTATAACATGTGGCTGTCATCGGAAAATGCCGTGTTGCACTGGGACACAATTTTCGGGAATTTTGTACTGGACATAAAGTCCATGGTGTGAGTAAGCCAATGGATGAAGTTCGATAATTGTACCGATTTTTCTTGTCGATTCGTTTTTTAGAAATTAGGAACGCGACCTTGTACAGACACATCTTGTATTTGTTATTTTGTAAACCGTTTCCCGCTGGCGTTCGTGTTGTCACTGTTTGTGTATGTACTTTGTCTTCAGTTTTAGTTTAATATGGGCTCTGCAGAAAATCAGCGTTGCGACTGCCGCAACATTATGCTGAGTGGGTCCCATTTCACATCGTTCGGTGCAATCATGTTGTCCTAATAATATTATTATGCTGAGTGGGTCCCATTTCACATCGTTCGGTGCAATCATGTTATCCTAATAATATTATTATGCTGAGTGGGGCCCATTCCACATCGTTCGGTGCAATCAAGTTATCCTACTAATATTATAGATGCGAAAGTTTGTGAGTGGGTGAGTGAGTGAGCATGTTTGATACTTCTTTACGCTGAAACGGCTTAACGGATTTGGATGAAAATTAGAACGGGGATAGCTTATATCCTATATTAAAACATAGGCTATCTTTCATCCCGGAAAATTGTGTAGTTCCCGCGGGATAGCAATAATTGAATGCTACGCAGACGAAGTCGCGGGCAACAGCTAGTTGTTAAATTAGATTAGTGTTGTAAGAAACTCGAGTCTTGGAGTCTTATTTAATAAAACTTGAGCTATTTTCGAATACTCAGATTTCAAGTCTTTCAGAATTTGGAGTCTTTTGTAAAAAGACTTGAGCCGTGCCAAAAAGAACTCTGAAGAAGAAGACTGAGAACTTTTAAATTAGCTACTTACTACTTACAAATTTTTACTCAGTTACCAATTTTTATTGCGCGATTTATTTTCAATCAGATACGTAAATAAATATGGATGAAGATATAAAACACCCAGTATTACCTATTATAATATTTATAATACACCAACTCAAGTTCATGACTCAGTCTAGCTCGAAGAACTTAAAAGACTTGAAAGGACTCAGAACACTCAAAGGACTCGGACTCATGCGACTAACGAGTCCTAGTCTTAAAAATCTACTTAAGTCTCGAAATGAAGACTAAAAGGGTTTTTTACAACATTATAATAAGACTATGTTCTGTTGTATTTTTTTATTTCAAATGCAGGTACTGTTTTATTTCTGTGTATGTGTCGAGTGTATCTGAATAAATATGTCTCTCTCTCTCTTACAATGGTAATTTTTCTGGCTTTGTCTATTACCCCAAGGCCAGTCACCAAGCCAAACGTACAATACTCACGAATCGGTTCGCCCCTAGTTGTTCCACTACGAACCACATTCAGCACTCCGCACCGCAGACTAATTGTTTAACAGCCTAATGCAAATATTGACGTGCCCCACAGCGCGACGTCAATCATGATTTCGCAATCACTCCGGCCGTGATTGCGAAACTCCCCAGTGATCGCTGCGGGACGGGACGGCGGCCTTCCGCGCTCAATCACCAAGTTTCCGCGATCACTGGGTCGCGATAGGTAATGTTACGATTCAGCGCACTAACACATCACTACCAAGAGATGGACATCCCTAGCGCATATTATGTTGTAGTTGACACATGATCACTTGTTCACTAAGTAGCTTTAAATTGCTTGTAGTCACAGACTACTTAGAGATACTACGTACATGTCATAGTAAATTTCTTACGTTTTTTGTCAATGTTCATTTATTAATATTTTACCAACTTTACAATTTGTCAGTTTTCAATGACAATTCGAACTACATTTCGTTGACAATATAAAGCGCGCTAAAACAAAAGCTCTTCAAGTCAGCAGTTGACACCGAATTGTCAATGAAAACTGACAATTGTAAAGATGGTGAAATAGGGTTGGCCGTTTATTTGTTATAGAACTTAAAGACATAGCAGAAAAACTTTTCCCACGGGCCATGCAAAAATCAATCTTATGACAACGTCATAAATGTTTTGACATGAAGGCTTTTCTCCCTTTAAATATAAACAGTTCTTACATACTTATAATAAAAAAAAAATTAGTTTACAGTTGACGTTCCAATCGGCGCGAAAGGGAGTTTGATCTGCATTAGAATAATCTGATATAGTAGTTAATGCAACTGCTACATAATAAGTGTTTTAAGGCCTAATTATGTGGAGTTGCATACATTAATTTATCTACACACATATTACAAGTACTCTAAGATGGGTTCAGAAGCCGAAGGCATATATCATACCCATATCTGTCACGAATTTGACTGTTTTTTAATCTTAGACAAACATACCGAGCTGACGTTTCGTAAAATGTTTTATTTTATTGTAAAAAGAACATCACATTATTATTTATACATGTCGGGCCGAACATGACTTATATACGTGAGTGATCCGTTTTATTTCACTAAGATTGTAAATTACGTTGGTTTTCAACTTTGAAACATCGAATTCGATATCGTAAAGTCATTACGACATCGAATTCGATCTCGTAATGACTATTACTTTACTGCTGGGGTGGTGGTAGTGCTAGGGCTGGCGGCGAAGGCGTCGTCGTACTGAAACTCTGGTCATTTTCTTCGGTTTCTGAACGCATTATAGAGGACTTATGATATGTGTGTAGATAAAATATAATACGTGATGAGAGTATATTATTATATTCTTATTAGTAAGGAGCAATTATGTGGCGCTTTGGTCTTTTAGCTCTTGGCTAATGGGGTCGGTGACTAGTTGGTAAGACCAGCAACTTCTTTTAACCGACTTCAGAAAAGGGGGAGGTTATTGTTTCACTGTATGTACTTTTTTATTTACGTTAACCTATTTCTCCGTCCGTAAAAAAGCCATGATAGCCTAGTGGTTTAACCTATGGCCTCTCAAGCAGAGTGTCGTGGGTTCAAATCCCTAAAGGGTTTTTCGGAATTTATATGCGGAATTACATTTGTAATTTATCAGGAGCTTTTCGGTGAAGGAAAACATCGTGAGGAAACCTGCACACACCTGCGAAGCTATTCAGTGATGTGTGTGAAGTTCCCAATCCGCACTGGGCCCGCGTGGGAACTATAGCCCAAGCTCTCTCATTCTGAGAGGAGGCCTGTGCCCAGCAGTGGGACGAAAAAAAGGCTGGTGATGATGATGATGATTTCTCCTTCGATTGCGGACTGATTTAAAAAAAAAAATATTCGAAATAGTATAGGTACTCCCGAGCAGAGGTGGTACAAGTCATAAGATGATGGTTTTTGTGAAATTAAAAATCATAAAAATGTCTGTACCTAAGCATAATTAATTTCATTAATAAGCGAGGACTCCGTTTTTTACGAGTATTTCCGAAAGCTTGATTAAGACAAAGTGGTAGTGAAAAATTATATTATTTTGGTATCAGTATCAAATCAATGAAGAAAAGGCTTGTAGCCTCTTTGGCCTCAGCCACTCTCGAATAAGGTCCGAACTTGCGCGCAAATGTCAAAATGTTCGGAGCATGCTTTTCGATTGTTTTGTGAGCATAATGACGTGTCTTTAATTATAATTATCATTGTTATTGGCTCATTAATTACCGATTCATCAGTTGCGTGCTAAATGAGGCTCACAAGGGGGGTGGGGATGGGAAAGTCGAAAGCAGAAAGTTTGACTTCGGGACTTTGTTTGCTCTAGTTAGGAGAGATACATATGTATGCTAAAAGTCATAGGAAACTTTGTCATACTCATTGATTTACCAACACCATGGACTTTGGGTTAGCGCTTGAAAACGTCCGAACTAAAATTCCACTAATTTGCAAAAAAATACCACTAATCGAGCGTCAGTCAGTCTTAGTTTGGTCGAACGACAGCGCTATGACGTATGGCTGTCATCGAAAAAACCTTAGACAAAAAACGTAAAATAATCCTCTAAAATAGTGATAAATAAATAAAATAAAATAAAATGCGTTTATTTCGGACAACAGAAACTAAAGCCTAAAGTTTTATGGCCTAGCACTAAGTAGCAGAAATATGAAGTCGGTGCGGTGCAACTTTAGGCTTTATTTTCTGTTGTCTGAAATAAACGCATTTTATTTTATTTTATTTATTTATCATTATTTAAGAGGATTATTTTACGATTTTTTTCTAAGGTTTTTTTTAAAGGCGGTTTTACTTTTTTGTTAAAAGATTTTTATTACACAATTTTACGTTGAATTAACATTTTCAGAATTATCCTCTGACTCCTAACCGTTAAGGAGTTGTAAATTCCACCATCAACTCATCAATATGAGATGATGACTACCGGACGCAAATACTTGAATAGCCTTAAAAAATATATGAAACACATGATACGTGCCTATAAAATTTGAGGGTTGCCCTCGATTTCCCTGAGTTCCCATCATCAGATCATGACTTGGTGACAGTGGGACCACCTCAGGAGTATACCCTTTCGAATAATGATTTAACATTTTCAGAATTATCCTCCAACTCCTAACCGCTAAGGAGTTGTACCTTCCATCATCAGCTCATCATCATGAGATGATGACTACCAGTCGCAAATACTTGAATAACCTAAGAAAATATATGAAACACATATTACGTGCCTGTAAAATTTGAGGGTTGCCCTCGATTTCCCTGGGATCCCATCATCAGATCATGACTTGGTAACAATGGAAGTATACCCTTTCGAATAAAAAAAGAATTTTGAAAATCGGTTTACAATTGACGGAGTAATCGATGTACATATATAAAAAAAAATACATACAGTGGAACGTAGAACCTCCTCCTTTTTTGAAGTCGGTTAAAAATGCCGTGTTGTACTGAGAAACATTTTTCGTGAAATTTCTGCTAGACCCAAAGTCAATGGTCATACTGCACAATAAAAGCTGATAAAATTTTGTACAACTTGATTAATATTACAACTTTTTACTTATTCCAAATTGTTGCCTAGATATATTACGAGCTCCGAGAAACATAACATAAAGGTACATAAACTACGTTCAAACCATTTGATTCCTGATCCTGACCCGCTGTAGAACGTTTTCGCAGTAAGTCTCATAATAATTGTCCTTGTCAGGCAATGCGATGTCACCATGACATTTTCTACGAAGTGGTTCCACGGTGGGTCACGATTCAGGTTGGTCCGATAATATTTAAACGTACGAACATTGATTTACAAACGCCATGGACTTTGGGTCTAGTACAAAATTCAAGAAAAATCTGTCCCAGTACAACACGGCATTTCTCGATGACAGCCGCACGTCATAGCGCTGTCGTTCGACCAAACCAAGACTGACTGACGCTCGATTAGGGGTCTTTGGTTCGGACGTTTTCAAGCGCTAACCCGAAGTCCCCTTTCTCAACGCTGAGAACTTATTACTCACGTTCAATACAAGGTGACTCTTTATCATACATAACATTATGGTTTTCATTTCATGAAAGGTTATAATACGGACCCGCCTCGCCTCAGGTGGTCAATATAAATTGCAATAGAAATCTAAATAATGCTCCCCTTTTCATGCTAATCCGTGACCCTCCCGTGGGAGTATGAAGTTACAAACTTGTTGCTTCAGCCGGCTACATTTAGAACTAAGCAGCTCCGACACAAGATAGCTAGGATTGTTAGACGACGGCGCCGGCTATCGAATGCAAAGGTTACTTTGTTAGAATTACCTATCACATATTTAAGTGCTTTACTTTTCATAACGTTAGGTTGGACGATTTTGATTATGTAATTTCATTTCACGCGCCTTAAAGGCTTCATTTCATCAACTTTGCAATTGTCAGTTTTCAATGACAGTTCGGTGTCAACTGCTGACTTGAAGAGCTTTTGTTTTAGCGCGCTTCATATTGTCAAAGAAATGTAGTTTGAATTGTCATATACAACTGGACAATTGTAAAGATGGTGAAATAGGGGCCAGGTGTTCGGGTGTTAATAATAATTGACGTGGCTCAGTATAGTTATCATTGTGGCTCAGCATTTTTGTATGTACTTTGTGTCTAGTTTTCAGTTTAAAATAGACAAACAGCGTTGCGGCTTGCCACAACATTATGTTGAGTGGGGCCCATTTCACATCGTTCGGTGCAATCTTGATTTTGTTCAATATGATAGCTATATCCACTCAATTGCTTTTGGTAACTAGAGCTACCTGTCAACGCTCATATTTTGTTATAAATAGAGTTCAATTCAAAATTCAAAGCAAGTGAGTGGATAGTATAGTTCTGATGTAATTTATTCTTTCAAATGTACTGTTTATTTTTTTCTCTCTAAATCTCTCTCACTCTCTCATAATCAAAAAACCGTAATTTTATTCTCTATAGTTACACACCCCACTGCTGGGCACGGGCCTCCCCTCAGAATAAGAGGGTTTGGGCTAGACATGACACATTATGATACGCTCGAAACACGTAACCCACTTTCGGCAGTCGGGTAAAAAGCGGCCCGCACAAGACTGTCGGCATGAAACGTTGAGCGTCCCTAAACAAGATGGAAATTGCTCTGTAATGATACCTTTGTGAACCCCACAAAGACCGATGTCGTGGGGCGCTGCCAACCCCCCCCCCCCAGCGACGCTTAGAATCCCCCCCCCATGGCATGGCATGGGGATTTTTTAGGAGTCTTTAAATAAGACATTGTACACGTTCTGATCATTTTGATCTGGATCGAAATGTGCATTTTCTCTAAAGGTGTACTTCCCAATGGGTGCACTTTCTCGTATAGTGAGTATAATCGTTTCAGAGGGTCGAGCACGACTTTACGAATGCTGCGTAATGTTACAGTTATCGTATCGAGATCGAGAAACCTCATACTAAATTTTAGTTCCCAATACGCTCACGGGCGGGCGCTGTTCCAAACGCCATACAAACTCGACAACTTTTACTATTCGATTTTACGTGACGCAGGTTTCGAAAAGTCGTGCTCTACCCTCAGAAATTGTAATTTCTCGTATTTTACCAGAAGGTGCACTTTATCAAAAGGGACGTATTTGTTATGTAATTTTGCGTGTAAACGACCTCACACACTGAGTAGCTATAATACACAGGAATGCTGGTTAGTCATTACACATACATAGATTTTTCTGAACTTTGCAGAGAAGATGACATTTTGGGGAACGGCACATTTCAGGAAAGTGCTCTCATTGAGAAAGTGAAGTGTACATATGGAGAAAATAGGTCTTAAGATTCTAACGCGTTCAGTTTAGTATTTTTAATTAATAAATAAAATAAATAAACAATATTTCGACAAACCGAACCCTGCAATCGATTTTCGTTAAAAATTCGCAACACTCGCGTGATGTAACCACATAGAAATTCAGGGTTAATTTGAACCCTTTCTCGAGGCCCCGGCGGGTCGTCGCACGTTGTTTCCCCCTCAAAAAACATCCCTTTGTGCCTATCAGTTATTACGTTGAGGAGACGAGATGCAGCAATTTACGAAGGCGAAGTTCAAATGGGGCCTTTGCTCAGCCGTCTCGATTGAGGCGATCGACGGGGGCATCGGAAGGGGCTTAACAGCGACAGCGGTCTTAAATTCACAGTCTAATTGGCAGTTTATTGAAATCGATTTGATAATTAAGGTTCTGTGTGAAAAAAAACCGGCCAAGTGCGAGTTGGATTCGCGTACTGAGCGTTCCAAAGATTTTTCCGCTTTTCCCCAGAGTTTTAAGTTGTCCAGTGTTAGCAGAGGCCTGCTAGTTGTTAGCAAAACGTACGCAGTGTGGAGTCATTTTATATTGGACTGTGACATTATGAACTAAAAACAATTAATTGCTCAACCGCGACCACACTGACATTACACTACACACACTACACATACGTAAAACACACACACAAATAAATTATACTGACATAAAATTTTAAGATTTTGAGATTTTTCTGAGTGGTTGTGCTACAAGAGCTAGGTACCTTAATATCAAATTTCAAGTTTCTAGGACAACTGGAAGTTACCCATGAGTCTGAGAGAAGGCCCGTGCCGAGCGTTGGGACGTAAAAAAGGCTGGTGATGATGCAGATGAGGTTCTTAAATAAAAAAAAAATGATTTTTTTTTAATGAGCTCACAAACCCACTACCTAGTTTATTTAGTACCGGAAATTGACACCGGCGCTCCAAACTGCCGAGAACACCACTACGGCACTACCAATGATTTATATCGCCGCATTCAACGGGGCCGTCGTCCCAGGATTCCATTAAGGGGACTCGTAAAAATTATACACGAGTGCAGTCGTTAAAGTAATAGAAGATCACGTCAAACAAAAGCACAGTCTCCTACGGCTTTCTGCGGTAAGCGACGACCAAGGAAGCTAGCACGCGCGCCATTTTGTCGCTTGTCGCTCAGTGCGTCTTTCACTGATTCCATCACTATGAAAGGGACACACTGCGAGACAAGTGACAAAATGGTGCGCCGTGCTACATGTGCAAATAATAGGCCCAGTCGCATTCGAGGATGTCGTCGCATCCGCGGATATAAGCATTACAATATCCGCATCAGCGGATGTCAAAAAATCTGCATCCTCAACATCCCTGTTTTACACCCCGCGCGCCCCGCGCTCACCCCCGCTCGCGTCCCGAAACGCACACAGCCCGCAAGGTTGCTTACTACACACATGCGTCAGAGTAGTTTCTCATTGTTACGATAACATTCTTTGACGGTACGCTAAAACCAATAATTGCCTTGGTATACCGCGAACACAAGAAAGTGGCTGCTTGGATGTGATTTATAAACGTTTGTGGGTACCAGCGACTGACCTGACGTTCTCGTAGCGCTGGATGTAGATCTTGTGGAACTGCTCCTGGCGCGGCTGGCTGGCGATGTCCGCCTTCATCTCCATGGCGACGTGACGCGGCAGCACAGACAGCAGGAGCCGCTCCTGCGCAGGACAAGAACCACTTTACACTACCACAGGTTTGAAACAAAACAGCAGGATAATTGGGTAACTTTATTGACATTTTTGACATTTTTATCGGATTGAAATGTCAGTTTTTGTACGACTGTGACAGGCCAGGTTACTTAACTTAACATTACAATTGTCCGTTTACAATGACAATTCGGTGTCAACTGCTGACTTGAAGAGCTTTTGTTTTAGCGCGCTTCGTATTTTCAAAGTAATGTAGCTCGAATTATCATTTAAAACTGACAATTGTAAAGTTGGTGAAATAGGTGATTTGTTAGATGATTTTTCCAATACTTTTGTTTTCTTGTATAAAAATTTCCGATCGCCTTCTTTCCCTGTAGATAAATTGTCTGTTTTTTTCTTTTTCTCGTATAAAAAATTCCGATTGCCTTCTTTCCCTATAGACAAATTTTCTGATAAGTATATTTATTTTCTTGTATAATAATTCCCGAAGGCGTTCTTTCCCTATAGATATATTTTCTGATATATTTAATTTCTTGTAATAAAAATTTCCGAATGCCGTCTTTCCCTGTATTTTTTTTCAACATACTTTCATTTTACTAGGGCCGAAAATTCTTATTCGCTTGTGACCCTGTTTACAATTTTGTGTGGAATGTTTTTTTTTTAGTACTAGTGCGTTTCCAAGGCGCCGCTGGCTGCTCACCTCCTCGTTGTCATTTTTTCACAAATGCATTAAAAAGCGTAGTTTGATACATGTAGGAAGTGTCATTTTCACTCGTCCCGAGTCTCGCTCGACCCCCGCCTTGCGGCTCGGGCCTAGACACCTCGGGACTCGTGCATAATGACATACTTTGCGCACTTATATCAAAAAGTACTATCCTCAAACATGCTCTGAAATTCTCGCTTTTCATTTACATACCCATAAGTACCCATATTCATTTATTTAGTACCCGTACGGCTTTGCCTAGTTTGGGACTAGGTCAATTGGTGTCAATTGTCCCATTATAATTATAATTATTTATTTATAAATAGATCCCGGGAGGACCTAATATTTTCACTCATAATTTTAAAAGAAGAAGCCGTCCTTACCTAGGCGAATGGAAATGGATTTCTAATTCCTGCTAGGAGAAAAAGAAACGAACCAAATTCCGTTTTTAGGGTTCCGTACCTCAAAAGGAAAAAACGGAACCCTTATAGGATCACTTTGTTGTCTGTCTGTTTGTCTGTCTGTCTGTCTGTCAATACCCTTTTTCTCTGGAACGCGTGGAAGTAGCATACTGAAATTAATATCAAATACTCAAGCTTGCGGTCCCTTAAAGCTATGAAAAAATCAACATTCTAAGTCAACGCAATCAAAAGATACAGTCATTAAAAAGGTCGTTTCCGTACAAATTGCCGTACTTTGAAAACCTCAAGGGTACTTCCAGTTGTCCTAGCAACTTGAAATTTGGTATGAAGGTAGCTCTTATAGCACAACCACTCCGAAAAGTCTCAAAATCTTAAATTTTTATGTCTGTTTGTCGATTTCGCAGACCAATATAAGTTGACCCCACACTGTGTACATTTTGCTTAGGAGCAGGGCTCTGCTAAAACTGGACTCCTAAAACACTGGGGAAAAGCGTTAAAATCTTGTCGAGTCCGACTCGCACTTGGCCGGTTTTTTTCCCGCTGCATTAACTTTTTAAAAGTTGTAACACGTAAAATGATTCTTTGAGAGAGAAAACTGCCAGCCCTTTGGTCACAAGTTGCATCGACCAAGCGCTTTTGCAACTCTGATTAGGAAAAAAGAGACGACAGGTAATTTGTAATGTGCCCCTAGTAAAATGAACAACTACGAAATTTTGCGTATGTTGAAAAAAAATACAGGAAAAGAAGGCGATCGGAATTTTTTATGCAATAAAATAAATATATCAGAAAATAAGTCTATAGGGAAAGAAGGCCTTCGGAAATATTTATACAACAAAATAAATATATCATTAAATATGTCTACAGGGAAAAAAGGCTTTCGGAAAATTTTCTACAGGGAAAGAAGGCGATCGGAAATTTTTATACAAGAAAATAAAAATATCGGAAAATTCATCTAACAAATCCGCAAAGCCTAAACCACTGGACCTAGAGACTTGAAATTTGGCAAACATATACCTTGGGTATTCTAGAGGTGCACTAAGAAGTGATTTTTCGAATTTCCCACGGGATAGGGAACTAGCCCGTTTTGAAATATTTCACGGGGGCAAAGCTGCGGGGCACAAGCTAGTAAATAAACATAACATAACTAATAACAAATCAATGATATAGTTGTCAACATAGGTAGGTATTGCTGCAGTAAACTATTTCTATTCTGTTAAATGTGAACCTGACGGTGTACACTATTTAGCTCACTAATATTATAAGGAAGGCAAACGAACAAGTGGGTCACCTGATGGTAAGTGATCAATGATCACCACTGCCCATAAACATCCGCAACCTTGGGGGGTTTTAGATTCGTTGCTAACCTAGAGGGCTAAGAAATGCCTCTTGTGTCAGTGATTTCCTTGGCTGTCTTACTCTCCACACCGGAACACAACAGTGCAAGCATTGCTGCTTAGCACAAGGTCCTACGGGTGGTACCTAGTTATATTAAGATGTCTGTGTGTGCGCCGTTTGCGCTCCAACCGCGCAGCTAAAAAATCACGAGTACTTTCAACTTCGAAACACAATCATGGTACCCTGAAATATAAATACTGTGAAAGTTCATTAATACAGCGAGCCGAGAAAAATAAAAAGTGGAGGGAAAGCACCTTTTATCTCAGGCGGGAATTCATTAGATGAATTATTTTTATCACATTTATATTTGAAGTAGGTATCCAGTTTTTTTTTTTCTCTTTTTCTTCCGTTTTAAAAATTTCATTGAAATTGTTTTTCCTTTTAAGGACGGAAAGGCGCAAATTGGCTCGATTTTAAAATTATTCATAACGAGCCTGTTTTTGTTCTATTCAAATTTTTAATGATCATTGGTTTCGAGTGCTTTAGTGGTCGCAGCTTTTCAATAAGAAGGCTATATGAAAAGGGCACGTCTACTTACGTAGTCACCTTAGCAACTTTTTCAGTTACCGCGATTTGAAAGTTTGGAACGATGTAATTATCCATATAATTTTCGTATTCTTATTTTTTAAAAGTGATAAAAAATACAAGTTACATAAATAATTTGTTTCAGAGGGTCGAGCACGACTTTTCGAATCCTGCGTAACGTTACGGTTATCGTATCGAGATCGAGATACCTCATACTAAATTTTAGTTCCAAATACGGGCGGGCGCTGTTCCAAACGTCATACAAACTCGATAACGTTTACTATTCGATTTTACGTGACGCAGGTTACGAATATTCGTACTCGGGCCTCTGTAATTGAGTGGTAAGTTACAGTCTATTGATTGCTCTACATTTTGAGATTAAAATCTCGTTCTAGACATGTTCTTTCCGTATACCCTTCATATTAACTTTTGCTTAGTACGCGATGATTTTAGTTTCTCGTCGATTGTTACAGGACATTTATTTTTCTACCGTCGGAGTAGAAAGCGATTAAAGCCGCCTACGAACGGTTGCAACACCAGAACCATCACTCGCGCGTTCCGGACTCAGACTCCCGTGTCGTATCGCGCTGGGAGCCTCAACAGAGGTTTTTTTAGTTGGGCGTTGCTTTTACAACACACTCCATGGAAATAGAAGCTGCTGTCATAACTAATCATAAATTAATAAACGAAATTCATTTAAAACAAATGTACATTGAACATACAATGACAATGCAAAGAAAAATCCGTTAAGCAGCTGGACTTGAACCAGCAACCTCGGTAATCCGTACCACGCTCCACCAATTAAGCTATACTTAACGTTGGTGTACCTAACGAATTTTTCAATGCCTTGTGTCATATTTTTATTTGGAAGTTCTCTCCTCAGCGCCATCTATGAGTAGCTTAATCAAGCGGCTCACCCACTACGGAACTTCTACAGTTACGCATTAGTGGCAAGAGATGGAACTATTTTCTGAATCAAAGAAAATAAAATTATTTTCCAAATAAAAATATGACACAAGGCATTGAAAAATTCGTTAGGTACACCAACGTTAAGTATAGCTTAATTGGTGGAGCGTGGTACGGATTACCGAGGTTGCTGGTTCAAGTCCAGCTGCTTAACGGATTTTTCTTTGCATTGTCATTGTATGTTGAATTTCATTCTATGAATGTTTCATAAAAATAAAAACAAAAATAATCAATAAATCGATTATTTTCTTTAAATGTACATTGGACTAAACCTACAAAGTAAATAAAAATATTAAAACTAAATTAAAAAAATTCAAATATTACCTACCAAACCTGGACCTCTCGGCAGGGTGAATTGCGACAGCAATTCTTTGCGCGAGAAAGCTGCTCGCGCGGGGGGGAGGGGCGCCTGTCCATTGTATATTTTATAACATCAATCTCAACATGTAATGCCTTCTCTATATTATGGTCAATCTCAATGGCCCATCGTGTAGCGTGTAGTGAGTTTATTCGATAATCGGTTAGCACATAGTAGTTATAGAGCACCCGACTTGAGGTCACGGCTTCGATCCCCGGTTTGGGCAACTATTTTATATTCATACGTGGTGAATACGAATGATTATTCTTGCGTACTGGACATAAAATACGTATTTAGTAAGTAAATAAATAAATATCGTGGCACAATCGACACCCAGTTAATCTAGTCCCAAATTAGCGAACTTGTGTTCAGGTAGGTAGGTAATCGGTGTCAATTGTCCCATGATATCACTAAATATTTTCGTGTATAAACCACAAGTATAAAATTTTGATCTGCCGATATTGTTGTTGAGAGATGGCTTTAGGAATAACATCATTTCGCCTTGTTAATTTTAACTGCGTCGTATACCACGGTATGAGGAAAACCGTATTCTCAAAATCTCAACCTCATTCCCGTAAGCAAAACAATAATAACATTGTGAAAAAATAAAGGTGACAATTAGATGTAAATTTCCTTAAACAGTGTGTGCGGAAAAACAAGCTCCTAATTCACCAAAAAAACAAATAACAGTTTTGCAATCACCAGATTTCAAAGGCCCACTGCTGGGCACAGGCATCCACTCTGAATGAGAGGGCTTGGGCTACAGTCCCCACAAACAAAGAACCAATCTCTCATCCTAAACTCATGTGCCTTCTTCGTTCCGTCTTAGTTGAAAAGTGAAATTCAAAATCTCCCAATTAGGAGTGATACATTTCAGCAGGGTATAGTTACTATTTTGACACTCGTCATCGGATCGAAATGACAGTTTTTTTACGGCTGTGACAGCTATTTAAGTCCACAGAGCCATGTAGTCAGTCTACAATTCCTAAATCGTCATCTTCCCAACTCGTCCACTTTCTGATACTACTTGGGCACCAGTGCCAATTCGTTCACATCCGTTTATCGACCACAGTGCTGCTTGGTCTATAGTGCCAACTCGTCAACATTTATTAATAATAGAAAGTGGACAAGGCTGAATTATGAACGATACAATAATGTTGACGAGTTGGCAGTGTGGTCGCAATAGGAATGTTGACGAGTTGGTACTGTGGCCCACGTAGGAAAGCGGACAAGATAGAAATGTTGGCGAATCAGAACATTAGACCATATGACAATGAGAACGACTTAAGAAGGTGACGAAATGAGACTGTGGACGAAGTTGTCCTCAGCCCAAATTGTCAGCCCATACAAAGTGAATACGCTGCTAACTCCGAGTCAGTTAGACAATAAGCTTGCAGGGTTGAGAACAGCACATTAATGGGTTCAAATTCAAACAATTCTATCGTCTAAAAAAGCCGCAAGCAACAATTAGTTGTGACGCAAATCGCAATTCTCACGAAATACGAATTGAGTCGTAATTTGCGTATCGATTTGTTACTGCTACACCCGTATGTGATTACCACATTAGTAACAACAATACGCGATTAGTGAATTTCAACTCAGCGCGTCTAAATATTAAGTCGAGTTTTATGCGCGTGGTTTTTGTATTAGTTGCGTCAGACTAGGTCGGCGGTCGGTTGTTTCAGCGGCAGTTTAAAATGTAATTGTGGTCTTTGTCGCTTACAAAAGCCGACAACAATACGTGTTTGCTCGTATTTGTACGTGTTTACAAGTGTTTCGTAGAGCTTGTGGTGTAAGGTACTTTCACCGTGCTACCGTTTAAAGGAGATTCCATATGGCGCGTTTCTATTTCTACTGCGTTAAAAATTGATCTTTTGTTCCTTAGACATACATATCTGAATCAATCAACTTTTTATTGCCACTCGTTGCCATGGAGATGTCTCCTGGGTAACTTTTCTATAATAAGATTTTCCAAGGCACCACCTCCCCCGAAAGTCAGGATTTGCATGCTTAGGAGATGAAGCGTGAAGGAATTGGCATTATAACTGTCGAAATTCCTAACGTTTGATGGAGTGGTGGTTATTGAGATACAAAACATCTAAAAGTTTACAAACCATCTTAGTCATCGTGCAATTTAGCTGGTTTTAATAGTCTAACATTTGAGACATAACCGCAGAATACATAATAATACAAACATAACTAAATAGAAACTTATTCAATAAGTACCTATAATTGTAGCTAGGATTTCAAGAACTCGAAGCTGAATCCATTTTTGGGGCAATAAAAAAATAAATTTAAATATTGAATGCATTAGAATTCACCTCTTTTGTTCAGTACTGAAGTTGCCTCCCATGTTCACATGTTTTTGGTGGGATAATAGCCGAATTCTAAGAATACAGAGATGCAAACAACAGCTATTAATGGCTAAAATTAACATAGATTTTAATAATCTTATCTATCGCTTCATAACTGTTAGTCATCGATCTAAATATTAGTACGTTACGAAAGTTATTAATATTAATGTAAATATAGTGACGTGTTGTGTAAACAGCTCACTCCTCGTTGAGTGAGATATGGCAGAGAACTCCAGTGTACTGTATTCTTATATTTAAGTAATTCTGTATGTATGTACAATTATATTGATTTTATTATAAAAATCTATTAGGTATGTTCCTAAACAATCCCATGTAATCATATCCTTATAATTTATTCCAAATTCCGTATTTTTTCCTTTTCTACGTTTCCCTAACTTTACGCGTCTGTTGCAAACACGCAAACCGCGCGAGCCATATAAAAAAAAATCTGGTGTATTTTTTGCCTGTAACGGCACATATTGGTAACGTACTATTCTCATAGTTCGAGACGTATTTTTGGTCGTTGATTACACTTTTGTAGGCACTGCGTCAATGCGGAGTCGATCGAGACGTTTTCTTCTATCAATATATGTATACACTAGAAGTTCTGGCATGTTTTACGCAGCGAACTATAAAGATATGGACGCATAACGCCTATACATCGGCGCACGTAAATATGACACTATAACACGCACAACTACGACGCACGTACACATGACACTCGCACATCGAAAACCGCAGCTCGCCAATGAGCGGCGACGCGCATCGGCTGCGCTCGGCCTTTCTCGACAATGTTCGGTCGAATCATCCAGCTATCCTGATTAGCGAGGACGACGTGATTGTCAAATATGGCTTTTTGAAATATATAACATTTACTTAGAATACATTAGAACGATAATTTTCTTCCGTTGTTTCCATCCGTATGGTTTCTACACCACTTTAAGACACGATAGTATATTTGCAAAATAGTAATTTGCGCAAAACATAATAATTATTCAGAATCAAAACTTCCGTGTCACAAGCTCGCACATCACAAAAGTCACCGCTGACTAACGCGGTGCGTTGGGTTATACTTCCCGCCCCGCCCTCCGTGGTATCTATGTCATGAAGCCATTTTTCGGAATTTGTTACGATAAAGGTTGAGACTTTTCCAGTTTTAGAATTTCGGCAACCGGCAACATTAGATGACCACGGCACCGTAACGGCCTGTCTACACGAACCGGCTGCGGTCGCGAAACGTCTCGGCGACACGCGAACAATGCAAAGAAACGGCACTGACAAATAAATAATAATAAATAAATAAATATCATGGGGCAATTGACACAAATAATTGACCTAGTTCTAGTTCCAAACTAGGCAAAGCCTGTACTATGGGTACTAGACAACGGATAAACATACTTAAACATCCAGAACCCGAGAGCAAACATTCGTATTCATCACAGAAACATCTGCCTTGACCGAGAACCCGGGACCTCAAGCGCGCTTCATAGTCAGGGTCTCTTAACCACTAGGCGTTCCGGGCATTTCTAAACCGATTCTCGTATGAACTCAGAAAAAAGCTTGTCATACAAAAAAGTAAAACCGCCTTCAACAAACCGGTGCTTCATTCAAAGAATATTCCGCTCGCACCGCACCGACTTCATATTTCTGCTGCTTAGTGCTAGGCCATAAAACTTTAGGCTTTAGTTTCTGTTGTCCGAAATAAACGCATTTTATTTTATTTTATTTATTTATCATTATTTTAGAGGATGATTTTACGTTTTTTTTCTAAGGTTTTTTTTTGAAGGCGGTTTTACTTTTTTTGTTAACAGATTTTTATTTCACAATTTTACGTTGATTTAACATTTTCAGAATTATCCTCGAACTCCTAACCGCTAAGGAGTTGTACCTTCCATCATCAGCTCATCATCATGAGATGATGACTACCAGACGCAAATACTTAAATAACCTTAGAAAATATATGAAACACATAGTACGTGCCTGAAAAATTTGAGGGTTGCTCTCGATTTCCCTAGGATCCCTAAATCAGACCATGACTTGGTGACAATGGGACCACCTCAGGAGTATACCCTTTCAAATAAAAAAAGTAATTTGAAAATCGGTTTACAATTGACGGAGTAATCGATGAACATATAAAAAAAAATACATACAGTGGAACGTAGAACCTCCTCCTTTTTTTGAGGTCGGTTAAAAAATATATATTTGAAAATCGGTTTACAATTGACGGAGTAATCGATGAACATACATAAAAAAAAATACAGTGGAACGTAGAACCTCCTCCTTTTTTTGAAGTCGGCTAAAAATGAACGACACATGGAGCAAGAAAGCAGTTGTCTTCTAAATCAATATAATTAACATTTTACTATGCACAACTTAAATATTATTATTCATTCATTAATATGTTCATAAAAACAAAATATTACAAATTCGTTTCAATCCGCGCGAGAGCGACGTCTTTCTTTCTGCGAATAACCTAGCCAACTTAGTTGAAAATCACCCGATATCATCGTTTCAAAGTTGAATATTTCAACAACGGGTTAACCGATTTTAACCAATCATAGCTAAGAACCATCTCGATTAAACTTACTTTCTATTAAAAAAACCTCAACGAAGTCGGTCCATCCGTGTGCGAGCTATGATGCCACAGATATAATACACAGATACACAGGTCAAACTTATAACACCCCTCTTTTTCGGTCGGGCGTTAAAAACGAGAACTAAGCAGGTAATAGTCTGACACTTAAAATGTAGAAAAATATCGCTTCAGTCAACGTTATAGTACGGTAGACGAAAACTCTTCGTTCTATTTACTCGTAAATACTTTCCCGACGAGGGCGCGTCATGAACTTTCCAATATTTATTTGCCGCGGCCCGGGACGAAACTTTTCAATATTTTTAACACAATTTCAGGCACAGTGAAGGTGCTCGTATTCAAACGCGGAGTTCGGAAACTCTCAGCGTACAGTCTGCAGCAAACATATACGAGATGAAAATAATATAAGTAAGTACAATCTGTGTGTTACGGATGGATTCGTAAGAGGGTACGGTTGGATTAAAAAATGTGCCGCTATTTTATTTTAATACGCTTCAGTTTCGCACTAATATGAACGTGACAGGACAAGGTGATGAACTATAAAAATGTTTGAGTGTATCTTTTGGTTGTGTTTGTTGTAGTTGGACTCTGGCTGTTACCCTACCGAAGACTGGCAGTAACACCGTACAACGAGACAAGAGTCTACTGGCCGTGTCTTATCCAACCTCGACATTGGCAGAATCATCAAAAGCTTGATGGGGCCACATTTCCCTAAAAATTGAATTGAATTGAGTGTATCTTTAACCCCGATGTAAAAAAAAAAACATACAGTGAAACGTAGAACCTCCTCCTTTTTTGAAGTCGGTTAAAAACAGGGGTGCCATGTTCTTATGTTTGACCTGTGTATCTGTGTATGAGTGCATCTGTCTGTGGTAGGTATCATAGTTCCTCTTTTTGTTAATCGAAAACTAGTTTAACTAATCGAAATGGTTCTTAGATAAGTGTTAAAAATAACGGTTAGCTTTTTTTGGGATATCGAACTATTAAAAAGTAATATTTGTCGGGGGTTTTTCAAGTTGGTGGTTAACATTAAATTTATCATTACAGCCACCCGTAGCTCTGCATATTCTGTGAAAGTTTACAATCACTAGCGAACGGACGGATAGACAACCTCAGTAATAGGGTCCCGTTGGCCACCTTTGGGTAAGGAACCCTAAAAAAAGGCGAAAACTAAATTACACGCAAGCCTTGGCTGAAAGTTGGTATAGCGCTTTGGCATCCAGTGGGCTTTGAGGCGAACTTCGCTATTTACAAAGGTAAGTTCTGGCGGCGCCTCGGGGCAAGAGCCCTTTTTACGACGGGCCGCGAGCCGGACTCGCGTTCATAGATTTTTAGTGTAAACTGTTTATGTCAGATGATACTGCTTGTTTCACCGAACCATCTATATCAGGAAAGAAAGAGTGAATGCACCTCGTCATAGCCACACGTCATAGCGCTATCGTTCGACCAAACTAAGACTGACTGACGCTCGATATGTGGTCTTTTTTACAAATTAGTGGTCTTTTGGTTCGGACGTTTTCAAGCCCTAACCCGAAGTCCGTGGTGTTGGTAAGTCAATGTGAGAACCTCACTACGCGTTCCAGCTCTTAGTGGAATCTATTTTCTTTTGAGTAGTATACTTAGTGGCCCCTATTTTCTTTCAAGTAGTAATAATTTACTACATCATGTCAGCCGAAAGACGTCTACTGTTGGACATCGGTGTCCCTCGCGGCTCCACTCAGACCGGTCTTGTGCTTTCCGCATCCACCGCGGTCCCGCGATCTTTAATAGGTCGTCGCTCCATCTTTTTGGAGGCCTACCAACAGCTCGTCTCCCGGTCCGTGGACCGAGATTAGGTGGAGTAGTTTACTTAGTGGCGCCTATTTTCTTTTGAGTAGTATACGTAGTGGCACCTATTTTCTTTTGAGTAGTATATAGTTACCTGCTGTTGGTTTTCCCGCTGCGTGACGAGGCGAGCCTCGACGCAGTCCCGGGTCTCGAGGAAGGCGCGCCGCTGGGCCAGCTCACGAGGATGGTGGGTCATCACGCCGGCAGCGTTGCACGCCATCAGCGTCAGAAGGTTGCAGTGCATCTGCAGGCAAAACGTACGTGAGAACGAGCAGTATATCTGCAGGCAAAACGTACGTGAGAACGGGCAGTACATCTGCAGGGAAAGCGTACGTGAGAACGGGCAATACATCTGCAGGCAAAACTTACGCAAGAACGGGAAGTACATCTGCAGGCAAAATGTACATGAGAACGGGCAGTACATCAGATCTGCAGGCAAAACTTACGCAAGAACGGGAAGTACATCTGCAGGCAAAATGTACATGAGAACGGGCAGTACATCAAATCTGCAGGCAATAAGTACGTGAAAACGGACAGTACATCTGTAGGCAAAACGTACGTGAGAACGGGCAGTACATCAGATCTGCAGGCAATAAGTACGTGAGAACGAGCAGTACATCTGCAGGCAAAACGTACGTGACAACAGACAGTACATCTGCTGGCAAATCATACGTGAGAACGGGCAGTTCATCTGCAGGCAAAACGTGCGTAAGAACGGACAGTACATCTGCTGGCAAAACCATACCAATTCTGTCCTCTTAGTAGTTCTGGGCAAAGGAGCAATGAGCGTCACGTCAGGATAACTTCAGTTGAAGGATGCAGATCGTCTCAAAGAAGGAGAGAACAAAAAATAGTCGTCTCGTGCAACAGCACCGGCAGCGTCGTACGTCAGGCTGGTGGTACCTGGAGCGCGCTGCCGCGGCTTAGCACCAGGTGACCCGCCAGGTTGACGGCGGCCAGCACCAGCCCCGCGGCGGTCGCCTCGTGCAGCCGCACCGGCAGCGTCGCGTACGTCAGGTAGGTGAAGAAGGCGCAAGCGCCGGCCCCCACGCTCAGGGACCTGCCGGATAGGAAGTATTTTATTCACATCATTGCTTTGTATAATTAAAATTTATAAGAGCTGGCGAAAATTGAATTAAACTAAACTATATATGTTCGCTATTTGAATACGCGCCTATGAAAATGGCAGGCTTAGGATTCTATAAAAAAATATACAGGGTTGAGTAAGTCTACATGAGCACCCCTGTGAGGTTTCATTTTGAAAAATAGAAATAAAAAAAAAAATCATTCTCCCATATAAATTATATTTTAACTGTCAGCCAGCAGAGGCAATGAATGTATAGGAGTTTTTTTTAAAGAAAATCTTTTCGGGGGTGTTCATTTAGACTGACTCAATACTCAATCAACCCCTTTCTAAAGTCTTAAACGTTCCATTAAAACGAATCCTATATACCTATTATAAAAAAAGGCCTGACTGAATCAAATCTCAGCCCAAATCCTTGGACCTAGAAAGTTGTAATTTAGCATACAGGTTCCTTTTTGTACATTGGGGATAAGGCGGGAATTTTGTGAAATTCCACCCCTAAGGGGATGAAAAGGGGAGTGGAAGTTAGTACAAGGAAAACGTTATTTTTAAAGTTACGATTATAAAACTTTGACATTGGATAGGGAGGGATTTTGCGAAATATCCACGGCTCAGGAGAGAGAGTCCTGCCGCGGGAACGAAGCCGCGGGTGAAAGCTAAGTACTTAATATACAAAAACTAGCTTTCGCCCGTGGCTTCGCTCCCGCGTCAGAACTCTCTATCCCGTGGGAATTTCGGAAAATCTCGCCTTATCCCGGGCGTACATTATAAAAGGAACCTCTATGCCAAATTTCAGTTTTCTAAGTCCAGGGGTTTGGGCTGGGCGGTGATAGATCAGTCAGTCAGTCTGTCAGTCACGTTTTTGTTTTATAGGTATTATTATATAATTGTTTAAGTGGCATTATTAGTTTCGTTCAAACCATTTGTCGTAGTTCTTAATGAAACGAACTGGCTCCTATTTCACCATCTTTACAATTGCCATTTTGTCATGACAATTCGAACTACATTTCTTTGGCAATATGAAACGCGCTAAAACAAAAGCTCTTCAAGTCAGCAGTTGATACCGAACTGTCATTGAAAACTGACAATTGTAAAGATGGTGAAATAGGGCCCTTATTGTCTAACTCGCACGAAGTCACAATCGCGTTCATTTTGTACGGGCTGACAATTAGTATCGCGAACAGCTAGCTGTCACAGTTGTACAAAAACTGTCATTTCAATCCGATGACGCATGTCAAATAGCTACGCAAATGCCTTGCTGACAGCTACTTACTTTATAAGTAACCATTTATTTCATATAGTTACATCCATAATTACAAATAATCAAATTACGAAAAAGAAAGAGAGAAAAAAAATCACATATTCAAAATCACATTACATTAAAAATAACATACATTATGTCACAATAAATCCTAGACTTATAAAATTAACTATCCTTTATTCAAAATACAATTACATGACATAAAATCGAAGCTAAAACTAATTAAACTAAAACTTAAAACTAAATGTAAAACAAAAAAGTCATCCGCCACAGGCTTCATCAAAACAATGTTAATATTTATACAAACAACAACACCGAATGTTTTTAAAAAAAATCACCGCCATGAATCGTATCTGGTGCAAAGGTTCCCATAACGCTGGCCGCGTTTCCCCGCTGAATAGCTAAGGAAATCCTTTGCACCAGATAGGATCCAGAACGGGGATCACACCCCCTGTCCCTAAGCCTACGCCCCACCTCTCCCACGAAATTCCGCGCCTCCGTACCCCAAGGTATTTAACTCACCTTACGGAGTACGTGTAAAACATTCAGTATCTATACTCGCTATGCATTTCACCTAACCGCATAAATAATAATGTTTGTAAAGTACTAAAGTATCAGTTACTTAGTTGACGTAAAACCCGAACCACTCCAAGTACGAAATGCAATTAAACAAACCTGAGCGCAAACTTTAACTCGAGTTACAAATTAACCTGCACCGCGTCTTCTGCTTTACACACACGCGCTCACAACTTGTTAATGCTTTCGTGCTCTCAAAACATTTACTTTGCTAGCGTAATTAATACATAAAACCGCATCAGCCGCTGCCCCGTAAGTTAATATTCGGTTAAACGAGTTACACTCGATGCCGTTAACTTCCCTTAACGGCATTACCTAAGTTTTGAATCGCAGAGCGTTTAGAATTGATTTACCCAGAACCTTCAGCGGAGTCGCGAGATGGCAACACAGCTGGCCCCCGCTTCACCAACTCTACAAGTGTCAGTTTTCAATGACAATTCGGTGTCAACTGCTGACTTCAAGAGCTTTTGTTTTAGAGCGCTTCATTATTGTCAAAGATATGTAGTCCGAATTGTCATTATAAAACTGACAATTGTGAAGTTGGTGAAATAGGGGCCAGGTTGCAGTTCAATTTGAAACCACCAAGTGGCCAAAATATACAAACATTGCAAGTTAAATTAAAAGCTCTTAAACTCATAGACAGACCTGGCTCTGTAAACTGTTTCTGGTTCATCAATTAACCACTCGCGTTAAATGGGGTGTGCTTCGTCGACTCGTTCCGCTAAGCGCGACTTTGTCAGTTCGAGGCGAACTCGAAACTGTGCTCAGCGCCGAAACCCTAATTATAACGCTCCAGCTAATTGACTTGGTAACATAGAAACTTCATGAACCCCATAAATTATCTGGTGAAGATCTGGAGATTTACTTCGCAGTCGAGTTCTAATACATGTAGCGTTTGCGTTAACGTCCCAAGTATTATGATCAATTTGGTAGCGAATCTAGCACGCATCAAAAATGAACTATTCTGAGCGTCTAGTCTATAATAAATAATAAATAAATAAAAGATCATTTATTCACAAAAAAATAATGTAAATAGACCAAGTAACAACACATGAAAAGCCATTACAATTTTGTGAAAAGGCGAGGACTCAGCAGAGTGCTGGTTTTCAGTCCTCACCTTGTTTGTGAATAATGGTGGTGTGGCTGCCAATTTATTAACGAAACACTATTGAGTATATTCTCTTACTTAAACAAAACAATATCCCTTCCAAATTAAACAAAGCAATACAAGTTTTGAAGTAGCAGCAATCCCTTAACTAGATACCTAATAAACCTATAAACCTAGTCTAGTGTAATCCATGGCCAAAAATACGCCTCGAACGCGTTTGCGTCCCGGGCGTCTTATAGTATGAGAATTGTTTGTTGTCGATACGAGCCACTAGTGGCGCTGCTAATGTGCCCATAGTAAGTAAATCAGACGTAAACGCGAACGCGATCGAGACGTTTTTTTGGTCGTCGATTACACTAGACGGTCTGAGCCTTAGCGTAACTGTTCAGGCTCGAGCAAGAGCCTTCCAAGACTACGACGAATTCCCTAAAATATGTAACATTGCTCTTAAAGTTTAATAGGCGTTTATTTACGCCGAGAGCTTTACGTCAACCGTGACTTTTAAAGGACACCTTCGATAACCTTCGCACGATAAGCACATACTCTGTAAATTATAGTTTTTTTATGTAATTAAATAGTACTTTCAAGTATCTTTGGGTTTCACTGAAGCTCCTTTATGTCCGCGAAGACATAAATTGGTGGCCCATGAAGGGAACAACTAAATAGTACCTATACAAAATCCATGCAGTAAGCTTGAACTACAAGAGTTAACGAGTTCGAAGATCAACCGAAGCCAAGGAGAAGCAGCAGCAGCACGCTACGGGATCGTGTCACCAGCTCGGGTAGTGCAGGAGCTAAACCTCGCACCGCGCGACGGGTCCTACGAAAGTTAAGTGCCCTACTTCCCTTTGTCTTTCCTAAAGTCATCAGAATTTATCCCTTTTATGTTCCAAAGAATTAGAATCTCCACTTGACAAACACAATAATCTCGATTCTATATTAATTTGCGTAAAACATTATAACTAATAACGTAATAACGCGTACTAAGTAGCTAAGTAAGTACTTAACGGTACATGGTAAATTTCTACCCGATATCGAAATTAGTTAACAAATTTCTCGAACAAAAGCGATTTTATAGTGATTTTCGTTGTTTTTAACTATTATAAACTTACTTGATTACAAAGTTTATACCTACCTAACTTTATTACAGTGGGAAAATTTTAGTTTTACCACGAAATTATTAATATTAAAGGGCATTGTTTATTACTAGTTGATTAAAATTAAAGTATCATCTAAGTCAATCCTTACAGGCACTGTCAATACGCAATATTTAGATACTTTGCCGACTATTCCAGGGCCGCGCACGCTCCCGTTACGCAATCGCTCGGAGCTACGGGCCGCCGCCGGCGCAGTCAGCTGTGCGCGCCGAACCGGTTTCTTATCGAGAGTTTGAGCCTATTGAGGAGCGTGAGACATTCTTTTGTTTTTCTAAAAATAGAATTAAGAAATTTGTTTCCGTTATGCCTACTACGGACAGTTCTGAGCCTGGTTCGTCAAAACAACAACTAAAGGATTTGATTGTTTCACGTAGCTCTATAAAGGGTCAAATAACAAAGTTTAGAAATTACCTTACTACTGTTAACACCAAGGATCAATTAACTACTATTGAGTTAGCTGAGTTAAGCCTTAAATTGTCAAAATTAGAGGGATTGTCTGTTAAATTCGATAATTTACAAAATGCAATCGAGGTTTTAAATTCGAGTAACATTACCACCGAGGTCGATGAGCGTGACAACATCGAGACCGATATTATTATCTGCATAGCAACAGCAAAAACATTAATCGAAAAATACGAGAGACTCGAAACGCAGCAAAGACGAGATTCGCTCGCCTTAGAAAATCCATGCTTACACGATCATCAGGAATTGGGGTTCAAGTTGCCTCAAATTCAAATATCAAAATTCGATGGCTCATATTTCCGCTGGCTGGAGTTTAAAGACACTTTCGAAAGCTTAATACACAACAATAGTCGCATTAAACCAATTCACAAATTTCATTATCTCATGTCATATTTAGAGGGAGATGCGGCTAGAATGATTTCAAATCTGGAAGTGTCATCGGTGAATTACGCGGAGGCCTGGAAGTTACTAGGTGAGCGGTATAACAACAAGCGTTTGCTTATAAATCACCACTTGAGCTCACTATTTAATATTCAGCCGCTAACCCGAGAAACTGATAGGTCATTGCGCTTTTTAGTTGACCATGTTACTAAAAATTTGCGTGCTTTGTCCAGCTTAGGCCAGCCTACAGACAAATGGGACACTCTAATCATTTACATGTTGTCGTCTAAATTGGATAACAATACTTTGGTCAAGTGGGAGGAGTACCGCAACTCGCTCGAGGACGACGTACCGTCTTTAGAGAAATTTCAGAAATTTTTAACTGATCGCGCTGACGTCATCGAGTCGCTTAGTCGAAATAGACAAGATAACTTCCAGTCTAAGCCCACGACATCGCTACCCTTTCAAAATAATAGGATTAACAATAAAACTCAAAATAATAATAATTATAACAAACCATACAAAAGTTCAGGTTCATACATAAAATCATTTGCCAGCGTAAATCAACCGCGACAAAATTATATTTGCGTGATTTGCAATGAAAATCATAAAATTTATGATTGTCTTAGTTTTAAGGCTAAAAATTTAAAAGAAAAATTAGCAGATGTTGCAACCTACAAGCTATGCGCTAATTGTCTTCGGCAGGGGCATCCTTTGAATGAGTGTCGGATGGGTCCTTGTCGTGAGTGTAAAAAGAAGCACAACAGCCTGCTTCATCCGGCAACTACCGAAAATACGGATGCGGTTACTGCTAACGCGGCTTCTGTGGTTAATTTTTCCGAACAAAATTGCGCTCAAGGTCAAATTCTGCTATCCACGGCTCTGGTTGAGGTCATGAATCCGTCTACAAATGACAAGCTAAAGGTTCGCGCTATGCTCGACTGTGGTAGCCAATCCACATTTATTACTAAATCGTTAAAAGATAATCTGTCTCTAAAGTCCAACAAAATTGACTCGCTAAAGGTCATTGGCATTGGAAACAGCTGTACAAATAATGCACTGGAATCTTGCAGTGTTCAATTAAATTCAATTAATAGCAGGTTTAGTGTTAAATTATCCTGTTTAGTACTAAAAGAGCTAACAGGAGAATTGCCAAAGTCCCCTGTAAATATGAATAAAATAAACATACCTAAAGATTTACTACTGGCCGATCCCAATTTTCATCAACCAGCTCCCATCGATATGCTGATCGGAGCCGACTTATTTTGGGACATTCTAGGTAATGAGCAAGTGTCCTTAGGCCCTGAGTTCCCTAAATTACGGAGTTCTAAATTAGGTTGGTTGGTTTCCGGTCCAACAAAGGCAGATATAATTAAAATGCCAAACAAAAATATACAATGCAATCATGCCTCAATCGCTAATAAATCACAGCAAGATTCGATTGATCATTTGCTCACAAAATTTTGGGAATTAGAGGAAGTCCCAGAAAGTAAAATTATGAGCGACAAAGAAAAGTCATGCGAAAAACATTTTCAATCGAATTTGTCACGACTAAATACAGGTAGATTTGTTGTCAGGTTGCCTTTAACTCAATCTCCCGACACTCTCGGGGACTCATACTATTTGGCTAAACGTAGACTTCTAAATTTAGAAAAAAAATTTAAGCGCAACCCGACTCTAAAAAAACAATATTCCGATTTTATTTGCGAATATGCAGACCTAGGACATCTGTCTGAGTCATCTATTGCAATACCTAGCCCGAGCTATTTTTTATGTCACCATCCGGTTTTTAAATTTAATAGCGAATCAACATCTCTCCGTGTGGTCTTTGATGGTTCGGCCCCCTCCACCTCCGGTGTATCACTAAATAATATATTAATGGTAGGCCCCAATGTGCAAGACTCACTTTTTTCTATATTAGTGAGAGCGAGGCAATACAAATATATTCTAACGGGCGACATCGAAAAAATGTACCGCCAGGTATTAGTACACAACGATGATCGTAACCTTCAGCTCATTTTATGGAGAGAGGACGAGTCCCAGCCTATTAAAACGCTGCAGCTTAACACGCTCACGTATGGCACCGCGAGCGCGAGTTACTTGAGCACAAGGTGTTTACAACAGGTAGGTGACGAGCACGACAATATGTTAATCAAAACTATCATCCAAAATGATTTTTACGTCGATGACCTCATCACGGGCTCCAACGACGAGGATGAGTTGAGTTTCATCCAGACGTCGATATCTCAGGCTTTAAAATCAAGTTGTTTTAAGTTAAGAAAATTTAAAACTAATTCGACAAACTTATTTCAAAACACTAACCTAAATACAAAAGAAAATTTAACTTTAAGCGAATCATCTAGTACACTCGGTTTAGGTTGGAATCCATCAAACGATTGCCTGCATTTTCCGGTGAAGAATATAGAACAAAATAAACAAAATAGTAAAACAACAAAAAGGTCAATAATGTCCAACTCATTCAAAACTTTTGACCCGTTAGGTCTTCTAAGTCCTATCATCATCCAGTCTAAAATGATGTTGCAAAAGTTGTGGCAGCTAAAGGTTGACTGGGACCAACCCGTCCCTCAGGACATTGAGCAGGAGTGGACAAAATATGCCAACAATTTACCGTTCATTCAAAATATACAAGTAGGTAGGCATGCTTTATGTGACGACCCTAAATTAATTGAGTTACATTCGTTCAGTGACGCATCGGAGCGAGCATTCGGGGCATGCATCTACATGAGAACTATCAATTCGAATGGTGACGTCACTGTACGGCTATTATGCGCTAAATCAAAGGTAGCTCCACTAAAACCAACTACGATACCGCGTTTAGAGTTGTGCGCGGCCTTATTAGCCGCTAAATTATGTAAGGCTGTCAATGACTCCTTAAGGTATCAACCGGAACGTTTAATACATTGGTGCGATTCTAGTGTAGTTTTGGCGTGGATAAGCAATGACCAACGTAAGCTAAAAACATTCGCTGCAAATCGTACAAATGAGATTCGTGAGCTCACGGAGCCGACTGCTTGGCGTTATGTGCCCACATCCTGTAATCCTGCTGATTTAATTTCTAGGGGGGTGGACGCCGGCCAGTTGGTATCATTGAATTTATGGTGGTCAGGACCTGATTTTTTGGCAAAAAGTGAACACGAATGGCCGGCATCGAAAGTTAACGTAGGCATTGAAAATTTACCAGAAATTAAATCGCTGTCAACTACTACTTGTGAACACATAATAAATTTCGAAAACTATTCTAAATTTAGCAAGCTTCAACGATGCTTTGCATATATAAAGAGATTTATTTTTAATTTAAAAAATCCTAAAGATAAACGTTCGGGAAGTTTAACCACGGACGAGCTAAATGACTCATTCCACGACTTGTGCGCTATTGCTCAGCGTCAGTCGTTCCCCGCCGAATACGATCTGTTATTAAAAAATAAATCGTTAAGTTCTAGGTGTAAAATACTGGCATTATCGCCTTTCATGGATAGGCTAAATTTGATCAGAGTAGGTGGACGAATCGACGCATCAAATTATAAATATGAGAAGAAGCACCCAATATTGCTCCATTCGTCTCACCACTTAACAAAATTATATTTCGAAAAGGAACATTTAAGGCTGCTACATGCTGGCCCTCAGCTATTGTTGGCCACAGTACGAGAAGCTGTGTGGACTGTCAATGGCAGGCACCTGGCCAGGCGTACTGCAAATAAATGCGTACGTTGCAGACGTCTGCGTGGCGCCACGTTGTGCCCTAAAATGGGTAACCTTCCAGTACAACGCATTACTCCGAATTTTCCCTTTTTGTCTGTCGGCTTGGATTTTGCTGGACCATTCCAAATTTTGAATCGTAAAGGACGAGGCGCCGCTTTGATAAAGTGCTACCTTTGTCTGTTTATCTGTTTGCGCTATAAATGTATTCACTTGGAAGCGGTCAGCGATCTGTCAAAAGACGCATTCATCATGACACTTCGCAGGTTTATATCGCGAAGAGGCAAGCCAGCGGAAATATTCTGCGACAATGGGCGGAATTTCGTTTCTGCTGCTAAAGAAGTAGGGAAATTTATTAAACAAGTTAAAGACCCTTTGTGTGACGCTATGAACCAGGAAGGCATTAAATTTACGTTCTCACCTTCTTATGCTCCTCATTTTGGCGGAATTTGGGAATCAGGAATTAAATCGGCCAAATATCATATTAAACGGGTCATGGGAAATAGTCATTTAACTTTCGAAGAAATTTCGACACTGTTTTCTCAAGTGGAGGCGATTCTAAATAGTCGCCCTCTCTATCCCCTGTCCTCCTGTCCGAACGACCTGCTCTCCCTATCCCCAGGGCACTTTCTCATCGGAAGACCCTTAACCGCACTGCCTTCTCCTGCACTAGAAGGCTGTAAAGAAAGCAGTTTGCGCCGATACGCCCGCCTCGAAAAACTCCATCAACATTTCTGGCAAAGATGGCAAAAGGAGTACATCGCAGAGCTCCAGCAGAGGACAAAATGGCGCGTCAACCATGCCAAATTAGCCGTCGGTGATCTTGTCCTGCTACACGAAGACAACGCGCCACCATTAAGCTGGCGACTTGGTCGCGTCGCCCGCTTGTTTCCTGGACCAGATGGCGTCTCCAGAGTTGCAGATGTCGACACTGTACGAGGATGCGTGCGGCGCCCCCTGACACGGCTGTGCCCGCTGCCCTCTGAAGAAGAACTTCTATGTTGAAAGTTTGGACCTTTCAACGGGCGGGAATATGTTCAGGCTCGAGCAAGAGCCTTCCAAGACTACGACGAATTCCCTAAAATATGTAACATTGCTCTTAAAGTTTAATAGGCGTTTATTTACGCCGAGAGCTTTACGTCAACCGTGACTTTTAAAGGACACCTTCGATAACCTTCGCACGATAAGCACATACTCTGTAAATTATAGTTTTTTTATGTAATTAAATAGTACTTTCAAGTATCTTTGGGTTTCACTGAAGCTCCTTTATGTCCGCGAAGACAGTAACTTTGACACAAGAAAATCGATTACAGTAGAGGTAAAAGGCGGTCTTATAGCTGAAGAGCGATCTTTTCCTGAAAGGTCGTAGCTGGATAAGGCGTAGGTTATTGTCAAGCAAGTACTACACGAGTACATAGCACTATACGTTACTATAATTTTTTGAAGTTTAACGTATCGATATTTACGTTCATAGTCAATATAAATGAGAACTCCTAATCTAATATATAAAGTCGAAAAACCAGAACGGGATAAAAGAAACGAGACAGAGCAAGATGGCGCTCTACAACACCATTTTGACACGTTTCTCCCAAACAACGCATTATTTCTCTAGATTTTTAAAGCAGTTCGATTCTTTGATCTTGGGAATCGCGAAAAACTTGAGAAAATATGATATTGGGTGTGCGAATTTTGTATATTAAGCAAAATAAAATCGCAAGTTCGAATTTCGAGACAAAAGTGAGCGATGTATTATTATCTATGCCAGTGTTGCCGTTCAGAAATAAAGAAATCCATTCACTCTACTCCATTCACATCCATTAACGTAGACTGCAATGCAGATTTTTTATTTTTGTTTAGGTAAATTTATTGATATCATAAAAGCAAAAAATACGTGTCCAATATTTTTTTCGATAATCTATAATGACCAAAATACAGGACTCTGGTCATCGGCACCAATTAGGAGATGGTCCGCAAACCTGGCAGGCGCAGACAGACAGATGGGCAGACACGTGGGCAATACCTGAGCACGGAGGTACCGGCGACGGCCAGCTCCACCAGCAGGAAAGTGACCAGTACCACGTAGGAGATGGTCAGCAGGTAGATCTCGTTCATGGCGGGCCGGCTGAGACACAGCAGCAAGCCTGGACAGACGCAGTAATAGCAGTTTTTTTAATACAACGAGGAATGCAAACGAGCAAGTGGATCACCTGATGGTAAGTGATCACCACTGCCCACATACACCCGCAACCCCGGAGGGTTTGCAGATGGGTTGCCAACCCAGAGAGATAAGATGAAATGCCTCTTGTGCTTGTAATTACACCGGCACCGGCTGTAGTTTATGCAACTGTAAGGAGCATTCTTCTACGCAGGATTCTAAAACTCGTGCTCGGAGTTTTGGAATCCTGCGTAACGTTACGTTATCGTAATCGAAATCGAGAAACCTCGTACAAAGTTTTAGCGGGTTCGATCCCCGGTGGAGGCAGGTTTGTATGATGAATACGAATGTTTGCTCTTGGGTTTTGAGTGTTTAATATGTACTCGTATATTAAGTATGTATTTATCTAAACCAACTTTTTGTATTATTTATTTTTACGGTCATCCCGTTTGAAATTATTTTTCACAAACTTCAAATTGATGCGTAAATATTGATGGGTACTGTTTGAGTGAGCTGTATATTTGGAGTATGTAGTGTGTTAGCGTGGGCTTGCGACGCTGCGTGTCGTGCGGCACTGTATCGCATGCCAACCAGGACCCACATAATATCAGCGTCGAGCCACCTTTAGTGACCCGACGAATGCTGAGTGGATTCCTTTTTCGCAACTAAGTACTTATATTTAATTTAATTTTAATTTAACTGTATACGAGTATTACTGTATTGTCGTTGTGAAATAAAGATTTCTTATTCTTATACTTATTCTTATAAATATACAGAAAAATCGGAAAAATTAGTTCTCGAATTGGGGTTCGAACCGAAACCTTTACCATACCTTGGTAACGCGCTAATCCAATTACGCTATCCGAGCAATATGCAAACTTTCAGCCAGGCTGTGGAACCGGTTACCGACGTCCATCAGGCAATCTTCGTCTGTGTATTCTTTCAGGTAAAGCTTCACCCCTTCTTCTTAAATATTTGGGAGTTCTCCTTTAATGTTGTGCTTGTTATTTATTGTATGTATTATATGTATATATATATATTTATTTATTTTTATATTGGTATTTACTTCTACTTTGCATTTAGTAGTATATTGTAATATGGTAGGTTTTTGTATGTGTGTGTGTATTGTATTGTCTCTCGATATTTATAATTATGAACTCACTTTGTCTCGATCCCCTGTGAACTATTCCTCTCCACCACTCAAAGGTTGACTGGCAGAGATCCCTTAAAGGGATAAGTCCGCCTTTGTACTCAAATGTTATTGTTGTAACATGTGTTTTATCCTATTTTTTGTACAATAAAGTGTTTACTTACTTACTTACTTACTTCTGCATATTTACGCATCAATTTGAAATTTGTGAAAAATGTATTTATCTATATACTTAAGTAGGTTTATCCGTTGTCTAGTACGCATAGTACAAGCTTTGCCTAGTTTGGGGCTAGGTCAATAACTCAATTGTCCTATGATATAACTAGCTTATGCCCCGCGGCTTTGCCCCCCTGAAATATTTCAAAAATGGGCTAGTTCTCTATCCCGTGGGAATTTCGAAAAATCCCTTCTTAGTGCACCTCTAGGATACTCAAGGTACATGTTTGCCAAATTTCAAGTCTCTAGGTACAGTGGTTTAGGCTGTGCGTTGTCTGTCAGTCAGTCAGTCACAGTCACAATACTGCTTTATAGGTATAGAAGATATACTCAGAGGCAAAATGAATCGCCCACCAATTTTTTCCTTGATTAATGTAATGTATGTGTGTTTACGTCTCGCCACCGGCGTGGCGTGTGCTCCCAGAGGTAGGACTACGAATTAGTCCAAAACGTGTCGGGCTATACTAGACTAATATATGTGAGTGATCCGTTTATTTCACTATAATTGAGTTTCACCTACAGGTCGCGCGGCGAATTAAGATCGCTCGTCAAAAGTGGAAGGGGGATGCGCAGAAGTCAATTCTTAGGTCTATTAGGTTGCGCAGAGGGGTGAGGGGAGGGTGCGCGCTGGCGCCGACACGTTATTGGTAGATCAAGTCGTTCTTCCCCTCCCTCGCTTCGTTCACGCGTCACGTGTCTCTTGAGTACTGTTGCGCACGGATTGTTTTACTGTATTAGTAGTAAGTACGTTATGATGTCGTAGTTAGTGAAAAAAAATGCCCAAATATAAAGTTTGAACATGGCAAGCCAGAAAAATGGTTTACGAAAAATGGTTTAAAAAGGAAACTAATTAAATCATGGGTAATTAAAAGCACGTAAAAAAATACTACCAAGATTCTGAATAAACATACTAGCAAAATAAGTCACAAGCAAAAACGAGTGTTATATGTTAGTTGACTAAAGGTACAATAAATGCGAAATAAGAAAAATACATTTCAAGGAAATACACTCAGAACTTAACAATTTTGTGCGCAATTGTACAGGTGCGCCAAATTGCCCCCACCAGTTTCGCCGAGCGATCTTAATCCATCGCGCGGCCTACAGTTTCATGTTAAAAATGTAAAAACTGTTTAAATAAAGAACATTTTACAATAACAGAACAGAAGAACAGCAAAAATAGGGTAGACGATTAATTTTGCCTCTGAGCATATATAATTTTTTTATTTTTATACTCACAGGAGTAGATCAGGGCGGCGATGCCGAGCACGGCCACGTTCGCGGCGTGCGCGGCGCGCTCGCGCTCGTAGTGCAGCCGGCGCAGCGGGTGCGACGCGTTCTGCGCCCGCGCCGGCTCCAGGTAACTGTAACAACCGCCAACATTAGCAAGGCTGCACGTTTGTCATTTTATTGTGAAATGATCAGCTTTGTAACCATGTTACACTTATTAACGTCACAATTTTATTTTCCTAATTAGGCCCCTATTGAACAAACGTTACAAATGTGAGTGTCAGTTCACAGCAATTGACAACAATATTCCTATTGAGACCGAATTGTCATTGTCATTTTGTAAACATTCGTAGTGTTGGTGATATAAGGGTCAGCAAAATTAAATCATAATCTGCTAGACAAGAGAAGTAACTTAGTTTTTCTTGAAATCCATTTTATCAAAAGGAAAATAGAAAAAAATCCAAAGTCATCAATATTAATTTATGCTACTGCTGCACTTATTACCCGAAAAATACGAAATTTTACAATTTTCCATACAAAATAATGAAAAATAACTTGGTTTTCATATTTTCTAAAATTTCTTAAAATTTACTTAATTTCATGCTAATTTCTGAAATATTCCGCCTAAGTTTTAATTAAAAAAAAAAAAAACCTTAACAAAATCGGAGTACCGCCGCAAGGCCCATCCATAAACTAGGTAATATACAGGGTGTTACAGAAGTACCCGTAAAGCCGAAAGGGGGTTAAGGCGCTGTGTGTAGCCAAAGTGTCATTTTATAAATTATAGATAAAATACTTACTTAAGTATCTGAACAGTGATCTTTTTATATGTATATCTTCAGTTCATTAGCTAGTTTTTTGTTAACGCGAAAACACGATTACTAAAAAAATTCTCGATTAATTTTATTTTTGAAAAACATGCTATTTGTTTTTTATTTTCCAAATATCTCAAAAACCAGTATAAACATTGAAACGAAACTTATTTAGTTACATAGCTTTTTAGCAAGTCTAGTTTTATGTATACCACTTTTTCAATACGTTGAATGTATAATTTTTAGCATTTTTTTTCCCTAAAATCGGCTACCGCGCGGCGTCGCATCATAGCGCCTGCCCTTCTGTTGGCCGTTCAGTACGCCAGCGACCACTGTCAACGACGGTTCTGTGTTTCGTTTGCTGGCGTGCAAAAATTGTATTAGACAACAGATAAAATGGGTAACCGCAGTGGAAAAAAGTGCAGAGAAAAAGACAACGCTTTCATGAACAACGGGAACACATCGGAAATATAAGATTACGAAAACAGTGAGTTACTACCATACCTACCTACCTCAATTTTAGTAATATGTCTTGAGTCTCATCTCACGCTCACAAATCTCAGTATTATATCAATATATTTGTTTGCTTGTAAATCGGCGTAAATAGGTAAATATCATGGGACAATTTTACATCAATTGACGTAATCCCAAACTAGGCAAAGCCTTGTACCAAAGTGTAAAGAGCTTATACCTACCAGTGGTCCGACGCCTTTGATGTTTGCGTAAATGCCGACACAAGGGGTGCCACATATCTCTGATTTTAAATTTAAACTTACACTGTTTTGTTTCTGTGTAGACAAAAAAAAATCCGTTTTCAAATCCAAAATGGCGGACACATGTTTTTGTTCAAAATCCGTCCCTCTGTAGATTTCGCAGACTAATGTAAGTTGACCCCACACTGCGTACATTTTGCTTAGGAGCAGGGCTCGGCTTACACTGGACTTCTTAAAACACTGGGGATTACGAAAATGACACCCATTTTAAAATCCAAGATGGCGGACACATTTTTTTGTTAAAAATGGATATGGGTGTCAATTTCTATGTTTTCAGGGGTGCTGATTACGAAAATGACACCCATTTTGAAACCCAAGATGGCGGACACATTTTTTTGTTCCAAATCGATATGGGTGTCATTTTTTATGTTTTCGGGGGTGCTGGTTACGAAAATGACACCCATTTTCAAATCCAAGATGGCGGACCCATTTTTTTTGTTAAAAATCAATATGGGTGTCAATTTCTATATTTTCAGGGGTGCTGATTACGAAAATGACACCCATTTTGAAATCTAAGATGGTGGACACATTTTTTTGTTCCCAATCGATATGGGTGTCATTTTTTATGTTTTCAGGGGTGCTGGTTACGAAAATGACACCCATTTTCAAATCCAAGATGGCGAACCCATTTTTTTGTTAAAAATCAATATGGGTGTCAATTTCTATATTTTCAGGGGTGCTGATTACGAAAATGACACCCATTTTCAAATCTAAGATGGCGGACACATTTTTTTGTTCCAAATCGATATGGGTGTAATTTTTATGTTTTCAGGGGTGCTGGTTACGAAAATGACACCCATTTTGAAACCCAAGATGGCGGACCCACTTTTTTGTTAAAAATCGATATGGGTGTCAATTTCTATGTTTTCAGGGGTGCTGATTACGAAAATGACACCCATTTTCAAATCCTAGATGGCGGACATACTTTTTTGTTCAAAATCGATATCGGTGTCATTATCTAGGTATGACGGGTAGTTACAGTGTCATAGATAGTACTTTCATCCGGTATGCTACTCTATTTTCATTTTCACTGACCGTTTAGGATTTACTACTGTTTAAAGTTGGTTCGTAAACATTTTCAGTTTATATGACTAAAAAGCATTAAATAAAACAAAATTATTTAAAAACGAAAAACCCGACTGCAAAAACAATTAACTAAAAAGAGAAAAACTAGCTCATTATAAGTAGGTTAAAGATAGGTCGCTTCAATATTATTAGGAGTGCAGGCGGGGGCAAACGAAAATGACGAAACAGCTGCAACATGCCCCCGCCTGCACTACAAATAATATTCAAGCGACCTATGTATAACCTACTTATATACTGAGCTAGTTTTTCTCTTTTTAGGTAATTGTTTTTAAAATAGTAGGTACAAGGAGATTACAGAAAAACAGGTATGGTAGACAATAGGCGGTCTTATCGCTTAAAAGCCTATTTATTTCAACACGAAACTTTATTTCATTCAATACTAAAGTATTTGGAAGATCAAGTAGAATATTTTACAGAATAAAGTAAATTAAATGTATAGATTTGAACTTCCGGAAAAAAACAGAGTCGAATTTGGTATGTAACATAACAACCAGAATTAGGATGCCGACAGAATAAGGACGTCGGCGCTCGGCGAGTTGCGCGGGGCGGGCAGCGCAAGGTCAGCGCGGCTACTCGTGCGCCATGTCCCCTGCTTCACCCCCGCAAATACCTAAAGATTGTCTATACACAGCGCCTTAAATGGTCCATTATAAAGAGTCCATTTACTATATTTGAATCACTGTATGAAACAAAAAAATTATAATTTTTTCATACAATATGCAAACCCAAACCCTGCATTTTTACTGGTTGTTTTGTAGCACATTGTATAAATTGTATGAGGATGCAACATAAATAAACTATTTAAGAGCTCAACGTTAATTTATTAGGCTCTTGACTCGCACAAAAGCTTTCAAAGCGAGTTCGCTACTTGCTTTGAAATCGTAATGACAAACCGCGAATTCCGCTTTCGGGCGGTCGTGTCAAAGTGTGCATACATAAATGCAATGCAAGCAATGCAATTTTGTTTTCGTTCCGCTTTCACAACGCAATGTAATTAATGCAATTAGTAAGTATGCAGTACCCTTTTACGTTGTTCGCGTTGGTTACGGTGGAGAGTTCTGTTCAGAATCAGGTTTACATTACAACCAAAGAGACTCGCAGTCGGATTAAGTAGTAGTGAGTTCTGTTTGACAACGTACGCGCAATTTCACCTTCGAATTAGCAGTCTTTGCTGCGAACTTTTCCGCAGTCAAAGGTTTTTAATGCGATTAAAATGCCGTGTGCGAGGCATTTTAATATTTCACCTCGACGCAAGCAACGTATTTTATGGATGCAGCTTCGGTGTTGCCAACATGACGTGTTTTTACACCCTGACACAAAAAGTGGGGTGGCAGGAGTATAAAGCTGTATATGGGTCTCTGTCTGTAGCATCTTAGTTTTATTAATCGAAAGCTAGTTTAATCCAGATGGTTCTTAGCCAAAAAAAATGTCGGTTGAGTCGTTTTTGAGATAATGAAATTCGAAATGAAAATTTCGAAGGATTTTCAAATTTTCTAAGTTGGTTAGTTTAGATTAGTTAGAATATAACACTGGAATGAATTAGTTGAACTAAACACATTTTGGCCAGTAGGTCTCTTTTTCGGTGACAGCCATACATCATTATAGCGCTGTCGTTCGACTAAACTAAGACTGACTGACGCTCGATTAGTGGTTTTTTGGTTCGGGCCTTTTCAAGCGCTAACTGGTGTTGGTAAGTCAATGCCTATACCCATGAATATAATACTAAGGATATGGCACTTTGGAATATTTGAAACAGGAATGGTGTTGCGAGCCCTAGCGTAGCTCAGCCGCGGTCAAGCAATACCCTAATGCCTGCTGTCCTTCCAGGGGGGCTTGCACGCGTGCCATTTTGTCGCTTGTCGCTCAGTGCGTCCTTCACTGATTCCGTCACTACGAAAGGGACGCACTACGCGACAAGCGACAAAATGGCGCGCCGTGCTACATGTGCTGGAACCACCTTTACCGCTAACAACCTGGGCGTCGTCTAGATCGCCGCTTCAACACTTGAGCTGGCTCTAGGGAGGACAGGCATCCTCGTCGCTACCACTACAGCTGACTCCGCGCGCTGCAGCCTACTCCTGAAGAACTGTGTCCTTCCGTCGGTTGCGTTGTTCAGGCCAGTGCCATCCTTTGTAGCTCATAAGGAGTGTCGTAACGCGGAGTCTGTGCTATCATTTTGGCTTAAATAAAGTTACTTCGCTGGAAGTACCTGTTTCTTTCCCACCCCCTGCCCTACCTTCTGATAGTGGTCCTCCTAAAAGGACTTACGTCACACATTTTTTTTGGAAACAAAAACGATGCCGACCAAAGAGCCCGTCCATACGCTATACGTCTAAGCCTATACCGATATAGATATTAAACTTTTCTCGAATGCCTTTATCGCTCCACCGGACCGTAGGAGCGCAACTCTCATTAGCAGCGTCACAGCAAATTCAAACTTCAGTAAACACGTGAAGATTAATATTTGAAGAGCGCCTGTGGCAATTAGATGTCAGAGCAACGGATGCGTGTGCATCGTAACATTAATTATCATTAGGATTCGTTATCTGTGAGATCACTTGATGGTAAGTGATCAGTGATCACCACAGAGACACTCGCAACCCCGGTGGGTTCGAAGAAGCGTTGCCAACCTTGAGGGCTGAGATTAAATGCCTCTTGTGCCTGTGATTTCCTCGGCTGTCTTACTCTCCACACCGGGACACAACAGTGCAACTACTGCTCCTTAGCGGCAGGATTAGCGAGTAAAATGGTGGGAGCGATCCGCAAAAGACCTCGCACAAGGTCCTGCCACCCCTTTGTAAAGTGGATGAAATATGGAGAGTAACTATTTTGACACTCGGCATCGGATTAAAATGTTTGTTGTACGACTGTGACAGCTAGCTGTTTCCGACACTGTCAGCCCATACAAAAAGACGTCCACCCGGACATAGGCCTAACCAGCGGCTCTCCACTCAGACCAGTCTTGTGCTTTCCGCATCCACCGCGGTCCCGCGATCTTTACCAGGTCGTCGCTCCATCTTGTTCGAGGCCTACCGACAGCTCGTCTCCCGGTCCGTGGACGCCATTCGAGAGCCTTCTGACCCCATCGGATATCAGTTCTGCGAGCAATGTACCCCACCCACTGGCACTAAAGTTTCGCAATTCTTCAGGCCTCTGCCTTAAGGGTTGATAAGCAGCGGGTCTTACCTGATGGGATCGTCAAAGCCGTACTCCTCGGCGAGATGCGTCTGCGCCAGCACCAGTCTGCGGATCTGGACCAGCATCAGCGCTAGCGCCACCGCCAGCAGCAGCCCCAGCAGGTGCGTCATGTTCGTCTGGTTCATGCGGAGGAAGTACCGCTGGTACAGCATCTCCACCTGGAAGGAGGACAGCCAGTCAGGCCCCAACTCATACTAGTCATACACGGTGAATTTGAATGAGCATACACACGGACCAACCACCCCCAGGTCCCTATATCACCAACTTTACAATTGTCTGTTTTCAATGACAGTTCGGTGTCAACTGCTGACTCGAAGAGCTTTTGTTTTAGCGCGCTTCATATATATTGCCAAAGAAATGTAGTTCGTACTGATTTAAACTTTCGCGATTTTTACACACATGGCAGGATGGTTTCAAGCTTTCATCATCGTGGAATCCGGTAATCAGTATGTGTAAACGTCATCAAATATCGTCTCATAAATCGCCGGATGTCGTGAGTGTTGTGTGTCGGACTAGTGGCAACCCTAGTGGAAAAATTAATGAAAAAGACCAAGTGCGGGTAGTTCGGGGAACCCGTGCAGCTAGGAGATGTTGATGTCCGCCTGAAGAGGCCTTTAGTCCCTTCGAGACCATGGACGCAACGTCGCGTCCGAAACGTCGAGGTATTTAAATTCAAATTTAAATATAAATGTTTTTTACGCGATTAAGTCCCGAGTATCATGATAAAATGTAGTTCGAATTGTCATATAAAACTGACAATTGTAAAGATGGTGAGATACGGGCCTGGGTCCCTATTATACCATGGATCCCCCCCCCCCCCCCTCAGCGATCACATGCCAATGAGGGCTATTGCGTGTCAAATGTCCACTAGGATCGCTAGACTAGTGTCGGGTGAGGTTTATCTGACAATTTCCGCCAATGAGAGACAAGCTACGTTTATTTCACAATAATGTAAAAACGTATTTAGTTAGATATCAACAACACTGACCTTATGAACGTATTCCTTTAAAACTAAAAGTAATTAACAAATTTGGTTTTTTTCCTCTTAAATTTTAATATGTTTGGAACGGCTGAACCGATTTTTTTGAGACTTAGCTAAAAACCTTTATATTAAAAAAAAGCCGCTACCAAACCGGTCTATCCACGATGCAACAGACAGATCTATGCGCACGTCAAACTAATACACTCTCCCCTTCGAATCAGATGTTAAAAAATCTTGATCTTTAGATATTATGTTTTATAGATTTATTTTTTCAACGATCCTCGTGTAAAGCCGTCTGTCGTCCCTAACCTCACCGATTTTCCCATCCCTTCTGTTTCCAGGAAAAACTACACCACCATAATTGAATCGCCGAGTCAACAGAAAGAACAGGAAAAAAAAACAATCTTGATCAGCAAAAAACAAAGTCGAAATTCCATCACCTCTAATCTGATCTGATCCTGTGTTTATTCATGAATCGCTGTCAGATAAAAAATGAATGCATATTATAAAGGAATAGAGTCGAAATTAATTTGCAATCTAATTTGATAAGCTGCCGGCGAGGGTGAGCTGCGGTAAAGGAAAATCGGCTAATGGTAAGGGAGAGTAGAGATCACAATTGAATGGAGCGTGCGAGTCGAGACGTAGATTTGACGTTAACATCGTAACGTGCTTGCACGGTGTATGGAAGATAGAGGAGAAGATGAGGTCTGTTTTTTGATGGACTTCAGCAAAGGAGGACGTTTTCAATTAGACTGTATGTTTTTTTTTAAGATTCGACGTAGGTTGATACTAGGAAAAAGTCACAGAACTAATAAAAATGATATGGAAATGCTATCGTCAGTATTTTCTTCCAGGACCAATGTCGCCGCTTTTCCTCCTCCGCTTGCTATTAATGTGGATGAGTTTCCGCAATTGCAAAATGCTGCACACTGTGGATGAGTTGTCGCAATCGCAAATGCTGCAAAACACCATTTTCGAACACACGCATGAACAAGCGCGGCGACAAGGTCACGCAATTATGCCACTTCTATCCTATTTCTATTAGGTCTGTGGTTATGTGCGACTGTGCGTAGCTTAGAGCAGGAAAGGAATGGAGATGTTAACGCGCGATTTCTCCTCTGCCAAATCTCTAACATGAAGTCTGACCAAAATTATCAGGATCTGTTGATTGTGTGCGTGTTTTTGGGCATTTATGTGAGTTTTGTTTTAGTGTGCGTTTGTAGGAACGTAACAAATTTTGACATGAGCGTAGACATGTGCTGTACGTGTGTGTTCCTCGTCCCCCTCAAAAAGTGGCAGAAAAATTGTAGTGCATAGATAAGCCAAAGCCGCCTCCCGTCTGTCTGCTTTATGGTGCGTAGCGCCGCAAGATAAATATCTTAGATAATGTTACAATAAGGTTCGTTAGCGTAATAACTCCAAATTACCTCGTGTATTATTTTAATGAATAACCTTTTGCAATACAATTAATTTACCAATGCTTGGAATATTTTCTCCTGGTATAACATAACGCTTGCGCCCGAGACTTCTCTCCCGTGTAGGGTAGCCAGATGATCGGGAATCGTCTGAGTTCTCCCGACATTTTTTTAATGTGAAGTCCAGTCCGAAAATCTCTTATTGTCGAGTCCTAGCACGAAAAACATCGCCGGTACTCTGACTCAACCTCGTATATAAACTTTGACGAAATTGGAATAACCACTTTAGACCGCGAACCTTAGGTGGTTATTCCAATTTCGTCACAGTATATATACGAGGTACTGCAATTCCAAATACGCTCACGGGCAGGCGCTGTTCCAAGCGTCAAACTAATTTCTCTTTGTTTGGATCATTGTGACCGCTTCGGTTGCTTAGCTACTTTCGCTGCTGACTGTACACTTCTTCCTTCCATCCCGATGTAAACCTGTGCCTACCCTGTACCTGTACTACAATTTCTCTACAAACTGCCACCCCACCCTTTCACCCCCTTAGAAAATCCCCACAACTAGTTCGACGATACTACACGACCTATATGTACATACATATATACCTATAGGTACTCCTCAATATTTGAGTAAAATGTCTACTACAGTCGAGTTCTCCAATATCTATACAGTCAACCGTTCAAAAATATCTATACACAGACCTTATTGCCAGTTACATAAGGAAAACTCACTGAAACATGAATACACAGAAAAAAACCAGAAAAATGCCAACCCCGGGAAAACCATTTTTCTGGTTTTTTTCTGTGTATTCATGTTTCAGTGAGTTTATAAAAAATATAATAGATATTCACGGGAAAACCGTAAAAATAAAAATTGGGAGAAAAAATACAAAAAGATACTCCTACTGAGATCATGAGTTACATTAGGTCCATGTTTAGATATTTATGATCCGTTGGCTGTACGGATATTGGAGAACTCGACTGTACATGCGGACGAAGGGACGGACATGACGAAACTACAAGGGTACCGTTTTTCCTCTCGAGGTGTGGACCCCTAAAGTTAAAGTTCGACTCGCGTGGAGAGGGTTCCGTAAGTTAAAATTATTTTTTTTTGGTTTTAATTTGGTGTTTAAAATTCATTAATTTACATTACGCGTCCGTTTTGGGTCGCCAACTTACGTATGTGTACTTGTACTATTAGGTATGTATTCTGTGACCAAATTTCAACTCAATCGGTCCAGTAAATTGGCTGTGACAGACGGACAGACAGACACGCGAGTCATCCTATAAGGGTCCCGTTGTTACCTTTTGAGGTGCGGATCCCTAAAAAAATGGAGATATAATACAAAAACATATTTCTTTGAGATGTTGTATAGTGTACCGCTGGAGGCGACACGTCCCCGGTGGACTGCGGGTATCTAATCTAACGAGCTATTAAATAATTTATTGAATCAGGCGTTACTTTGCGGAGGTCCATATTTATGAACTAAAAAACAATTACTTTGCTCACCCGCGACCACTAATGACAAATAGTTATATCTGTGCGGCAAATGTATGTTTCCATGCAACACCTCCACCTCCACTGCTACACGAATCAACACATGCCACACAGACCCAACTATCACCACCACCACTATACTAAACGCTGACGCGTTTCGGCACTCTCCACGAGGCCATTTACGAAGCACAACAACAACCGCTCAACATGCCACCACTTCCACTACTGACATATGTAAACCATGTACTCAACTTAGTTAATGACAAAACCAACGTACCCACTAATATTTTATAAATTCCAAACTACCCTTTTATGTAAGTCCTAAACTACCCTTTTTTAAGAAACCCCCCCTACCCTTACCCTTTTTTTTTTTTTTTTGGAATTCATTTCTTAAAAAAGGGTAGTTTAGGACTTACATAAAAGGGTAGTTTGGAATTTATAAAATATTAGTGGGTACGTTGGTTTTGTCATTAACTAAGTTGAGTACATGGTTTACATATGTCAGTAGTGGAAGTGGTGGCATGTTGAGCGGTTGTTGTTGTGCTTCGTAAATGGCCTCGTGGAGAGTGCCGAAACGCGTCAGCGTTTAGTATAGTGGTGGTGGTGATAGTTGGGTCTGTGTGGCATGTGTTGATTCGTGTAGCAGTGGAGGTGGAGGTGTTGCATGGAAACATACATTTGCCGCACAGATATAACTATTTGTCATTAGTGGTCGCGGGTGAGCAAAGTAATTGTTTTTTAGTTCATAACGAGCTATTGCCTAAATGACACGGTAATTAGTCTAATTACCGTGTCCCCGGCCTGTCCGCGTGGGCGGATAACACGGCTCGGACGGCGCGCCCACTCCAGGACCCCGTTGTAACATTAACAACTTTACTTAGAAGACACAATTATTAATATTAACTAGTAGACATATTAAGATTAACTAGTGGCTTAGTGAGCTGGGCCGTGTTTTTAATTAACCTCCGACGAAAAAGACGGGTGTTATAAGTTTGACCTGTGTATCTGTATATCTGTCTGTGGCATCATGGCTCCCACACGGGTAGTTAATCGAGATGATTCTAAGCTAAGTTTTATCAAAATCAGTTGACCCGTTTTTGAAATGTTGAACTTTGAAATGACAATGTCGGGATGTTTCAACTTTTCTAAGTAGGTTTTTTTATATGTATAAAGCTAAAAATGTCAAATATTCAAAATTTTATTCAACAAATCGATAGGCAGTTTAATGCTTTTTTACACGTTTTTTTTTAGTCTACCGGCGCTTTCGGAAGGACCATGATTGCCAAGAAGAATGCGCCGCGAGAAACTTGGGCCAAAGCATTTTTTTCTAAAAACAAGTTAGGTACATTAGCTCTTACAATACGTCACCACAGATGAATTACACAAAGAAACCTCACTGTATCATTAGAAAAAATCAAATAACGGTATTTTAGAAACAAGTCAAGTGTAAGAAATAATTAAGAGAACATCAAAACCAGAACATTTTACTGGCAAGTTCATTCCTCATTAATTATTGTACATTTTTATTATTCATGATCTCAATTGGAAAATCTTTTTGTATTTTTTATTTATTTTTTCCAATTTTTTATTTTTACGGTCTTCCCGTGAGTATCAACTATATTTTTAATAAACTCACCGAAACATGAATACACAGAAAAAAACCAGAAAAATACCAACCCCGGGAATCGAACCCGGAACCTCGACACTCCGGGTCAAATCCGGGAAAATACCAATTCTGGTGTAAGGGTGGGCACGCGACCCGGAGTGTCGAGGTTCCGGGTTCGATTCCCGGGGTTGGTATTTTTCTGGTTTTTTTCTATGTATTCATGTTTCGGTGAGTTTATTAAAAATATATTTTTTATTACTATTATTATGTACTTCTTTTAATTTCACGAAATTTTGATTATACAGCATTCAAGTTGTTATCGTCACACAATCATTTTGACGGCTACATACATTTAAACCGAACACCAATTCGGAAAAAGGAAGAACCTCGAAATTGAAGTTCTAGTGTCCGAGCCCAATATTATTGGAGAGATAAAAGCGTCCAGACTCCGTGGGCTTGGGCACGTGGAGAGGCTGGGAGAGGATCGAGCCGTCAAGAGGGCGTACTTGGGTCAACCGAGCGGTCGTAGGCCGGTTGGACGGCCTAGGTACCGCTGGAGGGACGAAGTCCGTAAAGATCTTTCGGACCTCGGGGTCGATGGCTGGCAAGAGCTGGCCCAGGACCGCAAGGCATGGCGTAATCTGGTGTCGGAGGCCAAGATCCACTTGGGGCCACTGCGCCCAGCTAGTAAGTAAGTAAGTTAAATTAAACATATCTTTTATCCCCGAAAATTACATACTTACTCGTAAGACGTTCCCGTGGTATAGCAACAACCTTATTCGACACAGCTAGCACAAATTTTATACCGCTACATAAATAATTATAGCTAGCTGTCACAGTCGTATGAAAAATGAGATTTCAATCCTATGGCGAGTGGCAAAATAGTTTCGCGTGCATTACCCTAACACCGAAGTTAGTAGTAGTCTACTATAAAACAGTACCATGACTAACTGAAGGACAGACAACGCACACCTTAAACCACTGGACCTAGAAACTTGAAATTTGGCAATAGTAGTTTATGCAACTGCTACATAGTGTGTTTTTATGAAACGAGGCGAAGCTAAGTTTCATAATAGGATCACACGAGTGTTTTAAGGCCTAATTATGTGGAGTTGCATACATTACTTTATCTACACACATATTATAAGTACTCTAAGATGGGTTCAGAAGCCGAAGGCATATATCATACCCATACCTGTCACGAATTTGACTGTTTTTTTTTAATCATAGACAAACATACCGAGCGGACGTTTCGTAAACTGTTTTTTTTTATTGTAAAAAAAAATATATATCACATTATTATTTATACATGTCGGACTGAACTCGACTTATATACGTGAGTGATCCGTTTTATTTCACTATGATTGTAAATTACGTTGGTTTTCAAATTTGAAACATCGAATTCGATATCGAAAAGTCATTACGATATCGAATTCGATGTCGTAATGACTGTTACTTTACTGCAGGACCTGTTGGTGGAGGTGGTTGGCGGGGGAGGCCACGATGTACTGTAATGCTGGTAATTTTCTACGGTTTCTGAACGCATTATAGAGGACTTATGATATGTGTGTAGATAAACATAATTATATGCATTGAGATCCTAGAGGTGCACTAAGAAGGGCTAGTAGTGTTACTAGCTTATGCCCCGCGGCTTTGCCCCCGTGAAATATTTCAAAATGGGCTAGTTCTCTATCCCGTGGGAATTTCGAAAAACCTTTCTTAGTGCACCTCTATGATCTCAAATGCCAAATTTCAAGTTTCTAGGTCCAGTCGTTTAAGCTGTGCGTTGTCAGTCAGTCAGTCAGTCATGGAGTCATGGTACTGTTTTATAATAGGTATAGACCACTACTAACTTCGGTGTTAGGGTAATGCACGCGAAACTATTTTGACACTCGCCATAGGATTGAAATCTCATTTTTCATACGACTGTGACAGCTAGCTGTTTCCGATACCAATTGTCAGCCCATGCAAAATGAACACGATGCTGATTGTGAGCGAGTTAGACGATAAGCATACTGATGTTTGTATCAATGCTACATACACATCTCCAGCCTTTTTTACGTCCCACCGTTGGGCACAGGCCTCCTCTCAGAATTAGAGGGCTTCTGCTAAAGTTTCCACGCGAGCCCAGTGCGGATTGGGAACTTCACACAACATTGAATAGCTTCGCAGGAGTGTGGAGGTTTGCATTCACCGAAAAGCTCATGATAAATTACTAATGAAATTCCGCACATAAAATGCCGAAAAACTCAGAAGTGCGAGCCGTGGTTTGAACCCACGACGCTCTGCTTGAGAGGCCATAGGTCAAACCACTGGCCTTTTACACCCGAGAGAAAAGAAGCCATCTCTACCTCCACTCCAGCTGGAGTTAGGTACGAGTCCCGACGCGTACGCGCACACTGTTTACACAATTTTTTGTCCTGCTCGGGGATACGCTTACAATCGATCACCATCGGTTGCGTTCGCTAAAAGCATTGGACACTAGTGAAATATTTTTTCGAAGTCGAAACTCGCAATCATTTCATACCGGGTGTATAAGTAGGTATTGATTTAAACTTTCGCGATTTTCACACATTATCATCACACATCACATTATCAGTATGTGTAAGCGTCATCAAATATCGTCTCATAAATCGCCGGATGTCGTGAGTGTTGTGTGTCGGACTAGTGGCAACCCTAGTGGAAAAATTAATGAAAAAGACCAAGTGCGGGTAGTTCGGGGAACCCGTGCAGCTAGGAGATGTTGATACCCGCCTCTTCAGTCCCTTCGAGACCATGGACGCAACGTCGCGTCCGAAACGTCGAGGTATTTAAATTCAAATTTAAATATATGTTTTTTGCGCGATTAAGTCCCGAGTATCATGATAACGGGTGTATAGGGCTAGGCTATCACGGCTCCTCATACACACGAAAATGTAATTAACACACAAGCAAATCTGTCGCTTGTGTGCCCAAAGCGCCTTCCAAGTACTGGCGCGACTGTCAATCTTGCGGTGTTGCGGTGCCGGCGTCTGCGCCTGACTTCCCACACCCCGTGTGACGGGGAGTTGTGATTGGCTGCGGTGAGCAGCTACTTTTAAGGTGCTACCTGAGCATTCCATGCCCGTTTCATATTCCAAATATGAAGCTGAAGTAAGATTCAATCATCCTAATCCTAACTAATATTATAAATGCGGAAGTAACTCTGTCTCTGTCTGTCTGTTTGTTACCTCTTCACGAAAAAACCGCTGCACCAATTTAGATGAAATTTGGTAGGAAGATAGTTTGAATATTGAGGAACATCTAACATATGCTACTTTTTATTCGGGAAAATTGTACCTATAGTTCTCGCGGGATAACAATAATGGAAATCTATGCGGACGAAGTCGCGGGCAACAGCTAGTAGTGAAATAATCAAAACACTCGTGTAGGTATGTGAGTCGTGTAAAGCCCGAAATGTGCTCCCAGAGGAAGGACTACGGTTTAGTACGAAACAGGACATACGTGAGTAATCGGTCCGTTTACTCTTATTTCACTATCACGTTCAATTGAAATAAAGGGTTTAATATTTCAAACACATAATTAATTATTATTAATAAGTTATGTCTTAAATTGGTAGCAAAAGAAATAGGTACAAAAAAGGTATAATATCTATATTTATAAAATTCTAAACTGACTGACTGACTGACTGATTGACTCACTGTTGATATATCAACGCACAGCCGAAACCGCTGGACCTAAAGACTTGAAATTTTGCACATAGATACCTTACACAATGTAGGCACCCACTAAGGAAGGATTTTTGAAAATTCCCACGTAAACGGGAGAAAACGGGACTTATATATTCGATTCCGAGTGACCCTATCTCAGTAACTATAATAACTAGACTCTTCAAATTTGGCATGTAGGTTGCTTGAGGAATGTAGAGAAGCATTACGAGAGGACTTTCCAAAATTCCCATGGGAACGGGAAAAAACCGGATTTTTCGTTTTACTGGTTGTAGAAAGCTGAAATTCATCATGTAGGTTGCTTGGGGAGTGTAGAGGAGCACTGAGAGAGCTCTTCCCGCCTCTTCAGTCCCTTCGAGACCACGGACGCAACGTCGCGTCCGAAACGTCGAGGTATTTAAATTATAATTTAAATATATGTTTTTTACGCGATTAAGTCCCGAGTATCATAATAATGTGTGAAAATCGCGAAAGTTTAAATCAATACATTGAGAGAGCTCTTTCCAAAAGTCCCACGGGAACGGGAAAAATCGGGATTTTTCGTTTTATGGTTCGTAGACCATCACAACGAGCTCTTTTATATGATAATCATGTCACACGGTATAGATAGCTTGCTTGCTTGATATCTCGATTCTTTGAAATACTCATGGTACACGCGAGCGAAACCGCGGGCAAAAGCTAGTATCATATAAAAAGACAAGTGTTGACTGACTGACTGATCAACGCCCAGCCCAAACCCCTGGACCTAGGCTTCGCTACCCGTTCATCATCATCATCATGTCAGGCGAAAGACGTCCACTGCTGGCCGGCGGCCTCCCCCGCGGCTCTCCACTCAGAGCGGTCTTGTGCTTTCCGCATCCATCGCGGTCCCGCGATGTTTACCAGGAGGTATCTTGTTGGAGTCCTCCAAGTCCAATCCGTTTATAATTGAAATTTAATCATATTCTGTTTTTTATAAGCCCAACGGCATTTCTGTATGTAAGAACGTCACGAGAAAGCATTAATTAGTATTGTCATTCGTACAACACACCACGATACGCTGCGTGCTCGGAGACGACTACGCCAAACGTTCTACGCAAAAAGTTCTGTATACTGAGCATTCTCTTATTAAACAATATCGACGATACTCTGACTCAACCTCGTGTATAAACTTTGACGAAATTGGAATAACCACTTTAGGTCCGCGGTCTAGAGTGGTTATTCCAATTTCGTCAAAGATTAATACCTAGGTTGAATCAGAGTACCGTCGACATATTCTATTAAATCCACCGCTGTCATTCGTACCGAAACTATAACAGCATTATTATCCTCGCGAAATTTAATACTCGTGCGACGAGAATCGACGTATGCAAAGTCGAGCCTGATTCAATAATAAATTCAACGTGACATGTAGCTGTCAATATTCGAATCCGTTGACACGTCCATCAACCAATAAGCTGGCAAGATTTGTGCTGCGAGTGCGGTGCGCCGCCGTCATCCAATCAGAGCCCGTGAATTTTTTCAAAATTCAAAATCTTATTCAGCAAATAGGCAGTTGAATGCTCTTTTACGTGTAATTTTTTTAAGTCTACCAGCGCTTTCGGAAAGACCATGATTGCCAAGAAGAATCTCGGCACAAAGTATTTTTTTCTAAAAACAAGTTACATTTTAGCTCTTACAATTACGTAACCACAGATATTTTCACGTTGCAACGAACGCTCGCATGTCAAATACTATGTAAAATAGTACATTATCAACACGCTAGAGACGTTACCGATTTGCCTATTAGTAAGGGTGTTACCACACCAATCGATCGACATCAATCGAAGGCGATCAATTAGTATGGTAGCTTTGGCTGATCGACGGATGGACTAATAGATCGATGTTGATCGATGGTATCGATCAACATCGATCGTTACAAAGTATACTTAGGTGTTACAATTTACATAACAAGTGCCAATATCTGCTTTAAATTATGCAAAATATTACATTACTAGCTGTTGCCCGAGACTTCGTCCGCGTAGATTTCGGTTATCGCTATCCCGCGGGAACTATATAATTTTCCCGAATAAAAAGTTGCCTGTGTTATTCCTCAATATTCAAACTATCTTCTTACTAAATTTCATCTAGATTGGTGCAGCGGTTTTCCCGTGAAGAGGCAACAAACAGACAGACAAAGAGATAGAGAGACAGAGTTAAACTTTCGTATTTACAATAATAGTTAGGATTGGTATGGTAACGTCCTTGTAGACTACGGGGCAAAATTATAGGCAGAAATTTGCGAAAAACGTGAGGGAAAGTGTGAGAGAGCGGCGTGCGTCTTAGCTCGTAGAGACAGTATTTGCGACTGACGTCACGGCCATTTTTACCCATGTACCTAATGCAATGTACCCTCCGTTTTTGACACATACCACTCCGGCTCACACCAACCCACCTTTATTAAAAAATACCAAATATTTAGACTTAAAGCTACCACGATTTACGCGTCGCCTACAGTCCTAATTGCGACTTTAACGCGAACGCGATGGGACGTTTTCTTGTGCTTTAACTTGGGTTAGTATCTAACCCCGGTTAGTGCGAAGTGTCAAACTAAGCAGCTGTCCATATTAAAGCAGGTATAAATCTGTCACTTTGACGTTGAAACAGCTGTGAATGCAAAGACGTTATCTTACAACCGTTCTTATAATTCAATCTATCTTTGGTTTAGATTTACTGACGATAATAACATCTATCTATCTTCAATTTTGCAGCCAACCTTAGGGTTACCATACTAATCGATCGATAATCGATCAAACAGTCGACGTCGATCGATAGTTTCTACTACACTACATCAATCGATCAGCCAAACCTACCACACTAATCGATATACCCTTAGTTTCCGTGGGCAATCCAATCTCTGCTTACTATCCGTCGACAGCAAGGGCCCGAGTACGATTCGAAACCTGCGTAACTTAATCTATACCTATAAAAGAAGACCGTGACTGACTGACTGACTGACTGACTGACAACGCACAGCCTAAACCACTGGACCTAGAGACTTGAAATTTAGCAAACATGTACCTTGAGTATCCTAGAGGTGCACTAAGAAGGGATTTTTCGAAATTCCCACGGGATAGGGAACTAGCCCATTTTGAAATATTTCACGGGGGCAAAGCCGCGGGGCATAAGCTAGTCTAGTAGTAAATGTTATCGAGATATTTGCATGACGTTTGGAACAGCGCCCGGGTTAAAGTAAGTAAGTAAGTAAGTAAACGCTTTATTGTACAAAAAATAGGATAAAACACAAGTTACAACAATAACATTTGAGTACAAAGGCGGACTAAAAAGAGTTAAAGGTGGCAACCCTACCAATATCTCCTTCCACAGCAAATAATGAACGCCATTCAGCATCCTTCAGCCTCTTCAAATCTAGAGCATAACGTCAGTGCTGAATTGCTATTATTTAGTACTAGCAGTTGCCCGCGACTTCTTCGTCCACGTAGATATAGGTTATCGCTATCCGGCGGGAACCATACATTTTTCCCGAATAAAAAGTAGCCTATGTTATTTTTCAATATTCAAACTATCGTCTCACCAAATTTCATCTGGATTGGTGCAGCGGTTTTCCCCTTAAGAGGTAACAAACAGACAGACAGAGAGACAGAGATACAGAGTTACTTTCGCATTTATAATATTAGTTAGGATTAGGATTTAAGATGTATCTTTTAGATTTAAGATTAGAATATTCGTAATTGTAAGCTAGAGTAGTTACTCTGTTGGTGGAAATAAAAGTTTTTTTTAAACTAATGTCCTTTCGAATTCCTTGATTGGCGCAGCCGTTAGGAGTCCCGTTGTTATCGTTCTATGTCCAGTGCCCTAAGCACGACTTGGCGAATCCTGCGTCACGTAAAATCGAATAGTAAACTACAACGAGTTTGTAGGACGTTTGGAACAGCGCCCGCCCGTGAGCGTATTTCGAACTAAAATTTAGTATGAGATTTCTCGATCTCGATACGATAACCGTAACGTAACGCAGGATTCGACAAGTCGTGCTTAGGGCACTGTATCCCGATCTACGTATCCCATGAGCGTATTTCGAACTAAAATTTAGTATGAGGTGTCTCGATTTCGATACGATACTAATTCTGAGGCTCCATCTCTATACTAGCGGACTGGTCGAGCTACAATTACTGGCTAGCGGGAAAGCTGCAATTTGCCACCCGACTCCGCTTTAATTAAAATAAATGTGACATGGTTGGACGGTCAGCTTTTAGCTGGGTCAGGACACTCGACACTACACGAGGAAATAGTGTCTGATAATTAACGCCTAAGTATTTCAGCGAGGTGATTCCGCATTAAATAAGAATTTTAAAGTTTTCTGTAAAAAAAAAAAAGTTTTTACTCATAGACATATTATAGTTATAGCGTATGGATGGGCAATGCGGTACTTTGCTTTTGTTTCTGATTCAGTGAGACTACAAGTAGTCTCAGTGATATGAGCCGCGAACATGTCCGCGCGGGCGCCGCCGGCCGCGCCACTCCCGCCGGCGGCCTCGGCAACACCGTTCCTATTTCAAAACGTTCCAAAGGGCATATCCCGATGTTTATATTAATCCCCGGGCAAGTATTTATTAACCGACTCCAAAAAATGGAGGAGGTTCTCAATTCGTCGGGACGTTTTATTATTTATTTTTTTTCAAATTTTATTTTAACTACAAGCTTTTTCTGCTGACCGTATTTTTTGTTGCCTATACTTGTATTGTCATCCCACTTACACGTCATCCATAAAAAAATTCAAGCCGAGCCATTAACCGTTGAAGAGTTCCCTCCTGCGGAGACGATCCTGGCCAAACCACTAAAATTTCACTACCAAAATATTGCATTGTCACTGTCAAATTTCATCTCAATCGGTTGAGGATAATAACTGCTTTAAAATTCAGTCCAAAGATTTGACCCGCAGCCTTATTGTTTAACTCGCTCGGAATCACATATAACCGCGGTCATTTTGTACGGGCTGACAATTGGTATCGGAAACAGCTAGCTGTCACAGTCGTACATAAACTGTCATATCGGATGACGAGTGTCAAATAGTTACACAAATGCCCTGCCGTACATGCATTACAAGTTAAATAAAAGCTTGTAAAAATAATAGCACTTACCTATGAATTAAGGAACCAAAAAAATGGACTACCAAAAATAATAACCAAAAACCTAACACTTCGAAATCGAGTTAGGAACGCCACTCTCCCGGCAAGATAACCCACGCCTCGCTTCACAAAGAAAAAAAAATACTCAAATCATTGTCCCTTTATAATGGAATAAGGCGATGTCGCAGTAGATTTAAATACAGTGTATCCAGCAATGAACAGTAAATCAATATGATTTTATAGAACTCTTCCGCTACCGACTGACTGTCAGACAACACATTCTTAAACCTCGGCCACAGAAGGCTGAAATTGGTATCGGAAACAGCTAGCTGTCACAGTCGCACAAAAACTGAAATTTCAATCCGATGACTAACAGTGTAAAAAAATATTAATCGTCCACCCTACTTTTACTATTGATTGTTAAAGTATTCTTTATTTAAATAACAGTTTTTACATTAATCAAGGAAAAAATGGCGATCAATTTTGCCTCTGAGTATAGGTTACGCAATTACCCTACTGGCTCTAGAAAAAATCAAGGAACACTATAGTTCCCGGCCGTATAAACTCAATCCTGACACATTGCACAGCTAGATTACTTCACATTGGCGGGGCACTATTGTTGAGTTACTGCTTTGGCTAATAATAATTATTTACTGTGGCAAGTGTCAGGAGTTTGACTTATTGAAGGAAACGGGAAAAAATATTGATAGCTTTCACGTGTACTGAAAAGAGAAGGGAGATGCGTCAAAAGAACATTTTATAGGATGGCGTATAGAATAAATATTTGACTAAAACAAGAGATTTCATGTAACCAAAGTGACCAAACCCACTCATATTTACAAGCAAGTTAAATATCACATTGTTACACATTGTTAAAATACTATTATTGAAATGTAGCAACAGTTTGCACGAGTAGTATAGATGGATTAGCGAGAGCTTGGAATTGCATTTGCAGTGGTTGTAGGTTCGCATGAAAAGAAGAATCAGCCGCTATAATATACGCACAACGTGAATAATATTTATAATTTGACACTGACATTATTTCGGAATTTTCTTCTTCAATATAATTATAATATTACAAAATGTACAAACCTCTTTTTATACTAATAGTACTGGAAAACAATGATATTACATATAGAAAGAGGTAGATGTTATGACATCAGCACTCCGAAAATGAAGCGGGGAAAATGCTACAAATTGTAGCATCTTCAGCTACAATCTCTCTCAAATAAGGTTCAACTTGTGCGCAAATGTCAAAATGTTCGGAACACGTTTTTCGATTGTCTTGTGAGCATAATTATGACGTATCTTTACTTATAATATCATTGTTGGAAAAGGGAAATTTCAAATATAATGCCTATAAACACACAATACCACTACATATGCGATTCCACGGTTTCGGTAATTTATCTATAGGTATCTATAGCCACTAAGATAATATTTTCACATTTTCCGCTTCAGTAAAATCAAAAGAGTCTTCTCTCGGTCGCCCGTGCTAGGGAATAAAAATAATATGTTCCCAGAAATACCGTATCGGTACGAGAATGCCGCAATGTTAACGAGACAATCTGTAACTCTGTAACAAATTATTTAAATGGCAATTTCAACGAATCCTATAAAGGAATCGAATAAAATAATCAGTCCCACAAAATGCAAAAGGACGGAAGTGCCGGATTCGCCTCACTCAATCTTCGAGTTAAAGGTGAGGAAATAAGGTGTCCTTTAGTGGGCTATGTAAATTTGGGTCTGGATTGTAAGGCGTCGGTGTTACATGGTTTTTTGAGCTACATTTATGATTGCGCCGAGACTAACGATCATACGGCGGGACAGAATTGGAATAATCAGCGTCTAATATTTTTTGCAAATGAGATGTATTCGTCTTACGGCAATGGGATCTGCGGGAGGCAATGCGAATGACATAAACATTATATAATATATACCAAAGACGATAATATTTAGAGTGAAAATAAGGCCGGACCATTTATGTATGAGGTGCGGCCATGTTGAGGACGTCTACGACACTAATTTGTTACGCCGATGCGGAAAGCACAAGATCAGTCCGAGTGAAGAGCTTTGGGGGAGGCCTATGTCCAGCATTGGACGTCTTTCGGCTGACATGATAATTGATTACACTGGTCATTTTCCCGGCTGACAATGTCAAAAACACAGACTTAAGCCGTGTCCGCTGCACCACGTTTTCGTTTTTTTTTGTAATATTAGCTACAGTAGCTAAGCAACCGAAGCGGTCACAATGATCTAAGCACGGCTCTATTGTTATACTTATAGACATAAGAATTAGAACAGTGCCCTAAGCACGACTTGTCGAATCCTGCGTCACGTAAAATCGAATAGTAAACTATAGCGAGTTTGTATGACGTTTGGAACAGCGCCCGCCCGTGAGCGTATTTGGAACTAAAATTTAGTATGAGATTTCTCGATCTCGATACTATAACCGTAACGTAACGCAGGATTCGACAAGTCGTGCTTAGGGCACTGATGGCCGATGGGGCCAGAAGGTTCTCGGACCGGGAGACGAGCTGTCGGCAGGCCACCAACAAGATGGAGCGACGACCTAATAAAGATCGCGGGACCGCGGTGGATGCGGAGAGCACAAGACCGGTCTGAGTAGAGAGCCTTGGGGGAGGCCGCCGGCCAGCAGTGGACGTCTTTCGGCTGACATGATGATGATGAGACATAAGAGTTTACTTCTGCTGCTGGTTTCACATTTGTTGATACCGAATCGCGCACCGCTGCAGATAGCACATCTGAGTAAAAAAAACACTGTGAAATCATTTGTGAATAACTTCCACAGACATACAATGACAATGCAAAGAAAAATCCGTTAAGCAGCTGGACTTGAACCAGCAACCTCGGTAATCCGTACCACGCTCCACCAATTAAGCTATACTTAACGTTGGTGTACCTAACGAATTTTTCAATGCCTTGTGTCATATTTTTTATTTGGAAGATCTCTCCTATATAATTTTCATTGATTCAGAAAATAGTTCCATCTCTTGCCACTAATGCGTAACTGTAGAAGTTCCGTAGTGGGTGAGCCGCTTGATTAAGCTACTCATAGACGGCGCTGAGGAGAGATCTTCCTAATAAAAAATATGACACAAGGCATTGAAAAATTCGTTAGGTACACCAACGTTAAGTATAGCTTAATTGGTGGAGCGTGGTACGGATTACCGAGGTTGCTGGTTCAAGTCCAGCTGCTTAACGGATTTTTCTTTTCATTGTCATTGTATGTTGAATTTCATACTATGAATGTTTCATAAAAAATAAAAAAACAAAAATAATCAATAAATCGATTATTTTCATTTAACTTCCACAGAGTTTCCTTGGGGTACGTTCTATTCTATCCCACTTAGAAAGTCTTGAGGTATCTTTGTAAGAATAAGAATAACAGTAATACCTATTCTTAGCTCGTTCAAAGGGATAAAACTCGATACGTTTATTTTGTTTGGCGCTTTGTCCCAGCTTTTACATGTTCATAACGAGATGGAATATTTCATTCCTGAGCTAATTTGAGGAGTGATTCTTTGACCTGCCTCGGGCGCTGGGGGCGCAAGTAACAGGCTTATTTCGCTTAAAACGAACTTACAATAGTCAGAATAAAAACTACTATCATCCAAATTTCAAGCCGATGCCGTTAACCGTTGAAGAGTTCCCTCCTGCGGAGACACTCCTAACTGGATCACCAGACCTTCACTCTCTTGTATCTACCTACCAGCAGGGTAATTTTATTGCGTAACTATTTTGACACTCGTCATCGGATTGACATGTCAGTTTTCGTACGACTTTGACAGCTAGCTGTTTCCGATACCAATTGTCAGCCCATACTAAATGAACACCTGAAATGAATTCCTGACCCACCATGGAACTTTTTCACAGCAAACGTCATAGAGACATCGCATTGCTTGACAAGGAAAATCGTTATGACTTATGATGTTTACTATGAAAATGTTCTATGGTGGGTCAGGAATTAATTTCCTCGATTGTACGTAAGTACACAAGATGGACCCATGACCTGGCCCTTATAACACAAAAATTGCAAGTGCTACAATTGAACACACTTGTAAAGTTTGTCACTAAAATATGACAAATATGTCAAATTGTGGGACAGGGGGCAGGCCTCTATTTCACCAACGTTACAAATTGTCAGTTTACAATGACAATCCGAACTACACTTCTTTGTCAATACGAAGCGTGCGTAAAAGCTCGTCAAGTCAGCAATTGACACCGAATAGTCACTGAAAACTGACAACGATATGACTCGCAATCAGTACTATATGTTAATTTTGTACGGCCTGACAATTGGTATCGGAAAAAGCTAGCTGTCACAGTCGCACAAAAACTGACATTTCAATCCGATAACGAGTGTCAAATAGTTTCGCAATAGGGCCTCAGGTAGCTCCTGAATTTCATACCATCCCTCTTCCTCTCGACACTGGGACAGACGATCGAGACAAGTCAAAGAGAAAGGCGATATAAAAACCGCAGCAATTTCGGCGGCGTACAGTTTTCCTTGTGCCGCAAAAGTGTCGCAAAGTCGCAATCAGCGTCATCTACCTGTGCCAGCTTAGTTAGTAGGCGCCATAGAACTATAAATACCGAAATTTAAGGAGTCTATGTACTTCGCGTGCCAGAAAGGAGGGAGAACTTCATTGGCCTCGTATAAAACTTCGTCTGCGGCCTACGGCGAATGTACGAGTACATGGCCACATTGCAAACAGAAAAATGTGGCGATAAGTAGTTAATCGCGAAAATATGAAGCTGTCACTCTTTATTTTATGATGCTAAATAGGTAATTACTTTTTGCATATAGTTAAATCTAGAACTTAAAATGGAAAACGTCCCCGAGTCTGCTACCTCGGGGCAAGGTGCCCAGAAGGCTGGCGGCGTTGACTCTTTGTGTAGAGCACGGACCAACCACCCTTTGGACACCAAATGTCAGGGCGAACGTTTCCGAAACGCATATGCTCATTTGCACCTATAAATCTCTCTAGCCTCGAATCGCGGCTCACTTTGGACCAGATGACAAGCGAGATGACAAGCTATGAACCGATCACGACGCGCTCCCCCGGCCCGCTCACCGCGGCTTTTTTCGCATTGACTTTCCAAGTAAATTATAAAAGATGCGGTGTCCAGACGGTGGTTGGAATCAAAATTAAAATCAAAATCAAAATTTTATTCAGCAAATAGGCAGTTGAATGCTCTTTTACACGTCATTTTTTTTTTGAGTGTACCAGCGCTTTCGGAAAGACCATGATTGCCAAGAAGAATGCGCCGCAAGAAAATTGGCACAAAGTCATTTTTTCTAAAAACAAGTTACATCAGATCTTACAATACGTAACCACAGATAAATTACACAAAGAAAGCTCGCTCTATCATTAAAAAAAAAAGTGAAAAAAAATACCGTATTTTAGAAAAAAAGTGTAAAAAAATATATTATTAGAACAGCAAAACCAGAACACTTTAATTTATTGGCGCGTTTTAATTGAGCAGGAGATGTATAGGGTCCCAGAATTAATACTATAATATGATACTTAATCTAAATGGCTTAGAGATGTATAGTCTCTAGGGTCAATTTAAACTAAATTTAAAATCAGCAGAGGTGTAAAACGCCTCCACGGTCAAATGATAAGTATAATAATACATATACATAAACTGGAGATGTATATGGTCTCCAAATGTGGACCGTGGTTTTTAGCAATGCCTATACGTTGGTCGAGGAACGCGCCAGCCCTTTGGTCACCATTTAAATTAATGTTATTATTACTCTTTCTAAATTTGTTTGTTTTGTTGTAATAAAATACACTTGATCTGCTTTTTGCATTTGCGCAATTTGGAAAATAGTAAGATAGTAAATAAAATTACTATTCATGAAACAGCTGATCAACTCGCAAACGAGTAAAGCAATACGTCCACTGTACGCACGACGCCTGTGAAGTTCAACGCGATAGGTAAATAGTAGTTTGTGCAACTGCTACATAATGAGGGTCCTTAAAACACGAGTGTGTTCTTATGAAACGAGGCGAAGCTGAGTTTCATAATAGGATCACACGAGTGTTTTAAGGCCTAATTATGTGGAGTTGCATACATTACTTTATCCACACACATATTATAATAAGTACTCTGAGATGGGTTCAGAAGCCGAAGGCATATATCATATCCATACCTGTCACGAATTTGATTGTTTTTTTAAACCGTAGACAAACATACCGAGCTGACGTTTTGTAAACTGTTTTTGTTTATTTGTAAAAAAAATATATATATCACTTTATTAATTATACATGTCGGACTGAACTCGACTTATATACGTGAGTGATCCGTTTTATTTCACTATGATTGTAAATTACGTTGATTGTCGAATTCGAAAAATCGAATTCGATATCGAATATTACTTTACCGCTGGACCTGCAGGGCGGGCGGAGGCGATGATGTACTGCAATGCTGGTCATTTTCTACGGTTTCTGAACGCATTATAGAGGACTTATGATATGTGTGTAGATAAACGCTTTGATGCACTCGAGTTCACTGACAGTGGAGCGAAGTGTCTGCAGCTTCGCCCGAAGTGCCGAAGTATTAGCGAATATTCGGCTACACACATCGCGATGAAGCTAAAGCGATGTATGTGACTACTAGCTTATGCCCCGCGGCTTTGCACCCGTGAACATTTCAAAATGGGCTAGTTCCCTATCCCGTGGGAATTTCGAAAAATCTCTTCTTAGTGCACCTCTAGGATACTCAAGGTGTATGTTTGCCAAATTTTAAGTCTCTAAGTCCAGTGGTTTAGGCTGTGCGTTGTCTGTCAGTCAGTCATTCAGTCAGTCACGGTATTGTTTTATATCGCGATGTATGTGACTATAGCATAATTATGACTGTGTCGAATGTATCTCTCTCTCTCTCTCTTTCCATTGGAAAAACAAAAGGCGGTATTTTTAATAACGAGCTTAAAAATCTGTCACGAACAATTCCAATTAATTTCTGTTATCCGCGAGCCGCGACGTAATATTTTGGCATGCACGCAGTTTGTCCATCAAGAGATGAATAGGAAAGCGTGCGTCGTTTTCTAATCCCTCGTGCGAGAGAGGGACAGGGAAGCGAATCTAAAGGAACGGTGTAAGGTCGCAAATCATACCTCACAATATAGAATACTAGAGAGCGCCCGCGGCTCCGCCAGCGTGGAATATTATATTATGCAGGTACGGTACCTATGTTATTTACGTAAGGAATCTCTATAGCAATACGAATGTGTCCTCTGGGTAAAAAAAAGTAATATTTCTAATTAGTCCGTCAGACAGATTATCGAAAAAAAATATTGGACACGTATTTTTTGCTTTATGTTATCAATAAAAACTTGCATAGATAAAAAAAATTCCATAGACTGCAATGCAGGATAATGAATGGCTTTCTTTATCCCTCAACGGCGACACTGGCATAGATAATAGATCACTCGCTTTTGGCTCGAAATTCGAAATTGCGATTTTATTTTGCTTAATATACAAAACTTACACACCAAATATCATATTTTCTCAAATTTTCCGCGATTCCGAAGATCAAAGAATCGAATTGCTTTAAAAATCCGGAGAAATAATGCGTTGTTTGGGAGAAACGTGTCAAAATGGTGTTGTAGAGCGCCATCTCGCTCTGTCTCGTTTCTTTTATAATAAATAAATATCATGGGACAATTTGACACCAATTGACCTAGTCCCAAACTAGGCAAAGCCTGTACTATGGGTACTATACAACGGATAAACATACTTATATAGATAAATACATACGTATATACATATTAAACATCCAAGACCCGAGAACAAACATTCGTATTCATCATACAAACATCTGCCCCGACCGGGATTCGAACCCAGGACCTCAAGCTTCATAGTCAGGGTCGCTAACCACTAGGCCATCCGGTCGTCCAATCCGGTTATCCCGTTCTGGTTTTTCGACTATAATATATAATATATAAGTATCGTGATATAATATTTGTAAGTATATACAGGGTCCGTTTTAATAATCCGTCGAGACTTCATCCAGGAGTTGAGTCAGTCCAATATTTTAAAAAAATCATCCTCTCCATTGGCTTCCCAACAACATGAACTTTGGGTCTGGTAGAAATTCACGAAAAATGTGTCCCAGTACAACACGGCATTTTTCGATGACAGCCGTACCCGTACGTCATGGCGCTGTCGTTCGACCAAACTAAGACTCACTGACGCTCGATTAGTGGTCTTTTGGTTCGGACGTTTTCAAGCGCTAACCCGCAGTCCATGGTGTTGATAAGCCAATGATTCTCTCATAATGGGAGACCACCAATCAACCACCATCTCGCTCGCAGAAAATCGGCGTGAAGCAACAGCACCCCTGTTGCGTTTCGTTCGGTCAATGAGAGTGCCGGAGACCCGAACCCCCCCCCCCCCCCCCCCCTTCCTCTATCCCTTTTCCTCCTCAAAGGCCGACAACGAACTAGTGACTTTACTGGGGTTGCTGGTTCTCATGGGTGGCGGTGATCGCTTACCATCAGGTAATAAGACCTTACCAAGAGGTAAACCTTTTCAATAAAAAAAAAAAATAAAAAAACCGTACTGTAGGTACAATTTAAATTATCGAAAAAGTAACCTATTAACGCCTCCACAGTAGCAGGCGCGCTACCGAACGAATGTAACGAATAATTTAATGCGACAAGGTACTAAATCTCCCTGCCCCAAACGTTCATTAAACCGTACTCCTAATTCGCATTACAGAAATACCAAAGCCACAATGCACTAGTCTTAGCTCTTATGACAAAGGGATAGAGTTAACGCTCGCCTGATTCGCTCATTTCCTTTCAATGGTGGTCTATACTGAAAAATTGGCGGGCCCCAGCGCCCAAGACACCTTGAGGAGACGGCTGATCCCACTGTTTTGGGCCACGGGCACACGACGGGTCGAGAAAGATCGATAATTTATCACGAATTTATATTTTGCCCCGAAAATGCGACATGGCTTAGGTAATGCTGGGAACACACTGGGGCTCAAATATTGACAGACGGACGTGCCGTCAAAATTATAATAATAGGACGGGGTTAAGACGGGTAAGAAAGGTATTTCTTTGTGTAGATATCTATTACCTATGCTATACCTATAAAACCGCGCGTGACTGACTGACTGACTGACAGCCTAAACCACTGGATCAAGAGGCTTGAAATTTGGCAAACATATACCTTGAGTATCCTAAAGGTGCACTAAGTAGGGATTTTTCGAAATTTCCATGGGATAGGGAACTAGCCCAATTTGAAATATTTAATAGTATTGTGCGACAAAGTTGCGCCCAATGGTGCGCCGTGCTACATGTATTGTGCAGTTGTGCTAGCTCAGAGGGTCGAGCACGACTTGTCGAATCCTGCGTAACGTTACGGTTATCGTATCGAGATCGAGAAACCTCATACAAAATTTTAGCTCCAAATACGCTCACGGGCGGGCGCTGTTCCAAACGTCATACAAACTCGACAACGTTTACTATTCGATTTTACGTGACGCAGCATCCGAAAAGTCGTACTCGACCCTCAGCAGACGTGCGCGAGTCCCACGCGACGATCGCGCGCGGCTGCGATCGGCCGCGATGCACGAAATTGCACCTTTCGAATAAAACACAACCGTACTTACGTTATTCTTTCCTCCAACAAACATGGTTTATGTAATACTGATTGAATTCTGAAACCCCGCAAGTTCCCCGCCCTTATGCCCGTTATAATTTTTCAACTTTGTTTTGGCGCCCCGCGCAGCCCCCCACCCCTCCCCGCTGGCGCCCGGCCCTGTATTAGAAGAGGGGAGTAATAAAACAAGATAAATAGTGGCTGAATAACACGAGCTTATTGTTTGCACAGACGGAGAAAGTGGGCTACAGAAGCGAGTGCCCCCCGATAGTCCACCGCGCCGACGAAAACGAGCGTTTCCAACGCGACTACCGAGGCCCCATTATTGCCATTGATAAACAAAAAATACAGAGACAGAGAGATACCTACGCCAATGCTTCACCGCGCGCGGGCAAGCAATTATGGTGACTAGCTGTTGCCCGCGACTCGTCCGCGTAGATTTCGGTTATCGCTTGGGAACTAAACAATTTTCTCGAATAAAAAGTAGCCTATGTTATTCCTCGATATTCGAACTATCTTGTTACCAAATTTCATCTAGATTGGTGCAGCGGTTTACCCGTGAAGAGGTAACAAACAGACAGAGAGACAGATACAGAGTTACATTCGCATTTATAATATTAGTTAGGATTAGGTGATTCGGTGACTTAGTATCTCTTGATGTTTGACATTATGCCAGTCTAATGACAGCTAATGAGCGAGGGCCGCATTTTGTCAGCGCTGAACAGGTGCGTCGTCTATATATGATGTTTTATATCGATGCCTATTGCGTAACTATTTTGACACTCGTCATCGGCTTGAAATGTCAGTTTTTGTACGACTGTGACAGCTAGCTGTTTCCGATACCAATTGTCAGCCCGTACAAAATGAACACGATGCTGATTGTGAACGAGTTAGGCAATAAGCATGTAGGACCATGTTTCACCAACATTACGAATGTGAGATTACAACGAAATATACTAGGTTGTATCTCTATCGCTATAAGGTCGACTGGTAGAGATCCCTTCACCTTTGTAGTTGTATGTATGTGCGAGCATAGATAGAAAAACTAGTTCGTTTTAAATGGGTTTAGTTACCATAATTATTTCAGTTTACAATCGATGTCTAGTACAGGTTTCTTGCAAAGCTGCAAAAGCGCTTGGTCGATGCAACTTGTGACCAAAGGGCTGGCAGTTGTCTCTTTCAAAGAATCAGCATCGCTATTCAGCGAGGCAACGCTGCCAGCCTTTTGGGCACTATGCCACGGGGGCCTTATTTAGATTTAATTTACTTTCAAGTTTTAGTTTATTTAGTTTTATCTTAGATTTAATGTCATTGTAAATTGCTTTTATTATGTAAACGACAATTCCATCTACATTTCATGGCTAATATGAAGCGTGCTAAACCAAAAGCTCTTCAAGTCAGCAGCAAATTGACACCGAATTTGTCATTGCAAAATGACACTTCATGTACCGTTGACAAAATAGGGATCAGAGGGGAGTTATTCTGTTATTCTTTAAGGTTGTTCATTTCAGCAATGAAGTTACCAATCGGGTGTCATTTTAGTAGCAAAAAGTGTCAATTGAGGTACAGGTAAGTATCTGTCTATATCCAATGAAACCTCGAAGACACCAAAATTGTATCTGTTCGGAAATACAGAGACGGGAGATTCCATTCTTCGGCAGTTCGTATTAGGAGAAGGCGAGGCAACCCCGACGAGAACCCCCCCACCTGGACGTTTAAAAAAAATGCACAATCTGTGGCATACTCTGCGTGGGCCCGCCGCTACTCGGCTATAAGATTTTTGTATAAATCGCTATCCGAATTCTCCCGACAGCCAATATCGAGGTCCTCGTTTGAGCATTGCGTTATTACAAAAACTTATGGTGTGCTCGCGATAAAAAAGAATTACCCTATTATTCATAAATCTATTTTAACTAAAATGCTGTTAGTTCGTGTCCTTTGTTGTCACATTAAGAAGTAAGTTCACAGTAAGAAGAAGACAATAGTTATTTGTTATACAAGGGTTCAAAGTTGTATTTTACCCGCGAGTGTTTCAACACACGAGAAGTAAAATACATTTGCACCCGTGTGTAACACAAAACTTTTCTCCTCACTGTAGCGAGGAAACCGCAACATGCAAGAATACAGCTCATAAAAATAAATGTTCATCACTGAAATCACAATTTTTTTTACGATATTATAACAGAAAAGGGAGGGTAGTTGGTTGCCATTGCGACAGCAGCTCCTAATTTTGCTCCTTTGTTTAAAATATTTTTAAAATATCGTCGCATTATCCCGAGTGCTTCTCCAGTTGTGTATTTTGCTTAGAAGACATAAACGTTTAAAACAAACAATAATAGTTCACCAATACAGTGTATTCAGTCGTGTTGTGAACTTATAAACAAAGTGCTAAGTGCTGCGGCTAGTGATATTATTGGTGTAGCAACTGACCTACCTACATGAAAAAAAAATATATATCTTGGAGTATACTGGTAGACTTATTCACCTCGATCGTCATAGACTCAGTGGCCGAGCGGAGTGGTGATACGGTTAATCTGCTCACTTTGCGCTGCATTCGTGCGTTCGAGCCTCAGAACAACGAATCTTTTTGCATAATTTTTATTTTTGCGATGGTTGCTATTGTTTGCGAAGCGTGTAGAGTGAACATCGGGGTAACTCAAAAACGGGTTAAATGTACCGGCGATGCCTGCGATCGCTTGTATCACTCAGAATGTGTGAAATTCGACTCTTCTACGCCGAGAGCTACCTGGAGATGCCCGTTATGTGTGGCGACTCAAAAAAGGGGTGATAACACTAACACACCGGTCCGAGCTGGTCGATCGGCAGCGCAGACTCCACCGCCAGTGGCGGAAATTCAGGATGATGTATCGGATATCGATACTGAGCGCCATGGTAGCATCTTAGAAGAGCTTCGATCATTTCGTGCTCAGGTATCTGCGCAACTCAGCGAGCACAGCGAATCATTTAAGCGGCTGGAAGCTTGGTTTAATGGGATGAAAGATAACATTAGCGATCTTCAGAGTAAGGTCGATGCCTTAGAATTAAAAACAAGAGTTATTGACAGTATCGAGAATCAATTGAGCAACCTAATACGGAAAAATGAGGAACTGGAGACTGAGCTAAACGACCTGCGCAACAAAGTTGATGTCTTAGAATCAAAGTCAAGTGGTATTGATAACATTGAGAGTCAATTGGGAAATTTAATGGAGAAGAATGAAAAATTGGAGGCAGATCAAAATGTAAGAGATCAAAAGGACCGCAGAAATAACATGGAATTATCCGGTATCCCGCAGTATCCCAATGAGGATTTAAGCGCTATTATTAGCAAATTGGCTGAAGCCATAGGCACGTCTTTGACCGCTGACGACGTGGAATGGGTTTATCGCATGCAGCCGTCCAGTAATGCGACAGAGGAGGTGCTCGATGCACCTAACACCCAGGGAGGGTCTTTTGCAACCGTTGCCAAGACCCTTAAAGGGGCTGGGCCCGCTCGCATAATGATGCGTTTCCGTACTCTGGAAAAAAAGGCTGATTTCTTCGCAGCAGAAAAGGAAAGGAGACTCAGCAATGATGGAATTGGCATTACCTCAGATGAACTGGGATTTCCGGGAAAATCAAGGAAAATCTATGTTGCTGACAATCTAACTCCAGCTAACCGGCGATTGCTGCGTGCTACAAAAGAAAAAGCAAGCGAGAAACGTTACAAATACGCTTGGGTGAAGGACTGCCGTATCTTTGTCCGTAAGGCGGACAGGTCGAAGGTTATCCGTGTGAACTCTATAAAAGACTTGAATAGTCTCTAGGTGTGTTTGATATGTTGTAGAAGTGGTTGTAAAGAATATTAATCTAAAGATATCATTGTTAAATGTGAGATCGCTAAGTACTGGTCGCGATGAACTTCGAGAAACAATAAAAGATGAAATACCGGATATAACCGCCATTACCGAAACTTGGCTGACGGAATCCTCGGACTCAAAATATTATAACATTCCAGGCTATAGCCTTATACATAAGGTCCGTGGATCGGGTCGGCGAGGAGGAGGTGTTGGCGCGTATGTTCGAAGCGATATTGCAACACGTAAACTTAATGTTCCAGAGCGTGATCTTGAACAACTATGGTTGGAAGTAAAAATAAGAAAAGTAAAAATTTGCATAGGTATTATTTACCGCCCACCAGACTACAATTTTCACGGTTTCTTTGACGACTTGGGTGACGCTTTGGCAGATATTGGGCCTTTATATGAAAACGTTTTTTTGGTCGGAGACATTAACTTGGACCTTCTTTCTGTTAATGGTGGGTGTCAGTCCAGGTTTGGTGACCTATTGCTTGAACACGGCTTACAACAGGTTGTTAGGGAAGCCACCCGTGTCACTCAAAATAGTAGTACTCTTATTGACGTAATATGTTGTTGTACACGTCTCAAGGCTGGTAGTGTTCACGTGCGACATAATGACTCTCTGAGTGATCATGGATTCATAACAGCCCAGTTTCCAATAAATATTCAGAGACCCCATCCAAGAATTGCGGTATATAGACCTTTTCATGATTTTGACTTGGTGACCTATCAAACGGCTTCATCAATGACGCCGTGGGAGTGGGTTTTGGATTGTGGCGGTGACTTGGACGCAATGGTCGATTATTTTAATTTTTTGGTTTTGCAGCTGTTTGACCACTTTGTACCGGAACGCAAGAAAGTGTTTAAAAACCCACCAGCGCCTTGGATAACTGACAGTATAAGGGCTATGCGAAAGGACAGGGATAAAGCTTGTTCATTGGCCAAAAAAACAGGAAACCCTGAGCATCTGAAAACGTACAAGTCGTTTCGTAATATCGTGACTAACGCTATTCGCACAGAGAAACAACATTACTTTACGCGGAAGGTAAATAATTGCTCTAAGAATCCTCGTAAAATGTGGGTAGAAGTAAAAAAAGCTTTGGGGACAAACAGTAAGGACCCTTTGCCGTCCCATATTTGTGACCCGAGCGAAATTAATAAATCTTTTCTCGATACAGTTCCGCAAACTCGTAATAATCCGGAATTAAGCATTACATATTCAAGCACAAGATTTTCAAGTAACACCTTTGCTTTTAATGACATAACGCCAGAGGGCATATTAAAAACTATTAATTCCATATCTTCCGATGCAGCGGGTGTCGATGGCATTTCATTAAGGATGATTAAACTTACTTTACCATATTCACTCCCGGCAATAACTTGCATTATAAATACCTCCCTTAGAACCGGACGCTTTCCTGAGTCTTGGCGGACCGCACTTGTTAAGCCTATTCCTAAAAAATCTCCAGTCGAAAGTGTTGGGGAACTTAGGCCAATTGGGCTGCTGTCAGCTTTGTCCAAGGTGTTGGAAAAAGTGGTTCATCAGCAGATGCTTCCTTTCCTTGAGCGATGTAATATCTTGCCACGCGAGCAGTCCGGCTTTAGGAAGAGCCATAGCACTGCCACAGCACTCCTACACATTGTCGATGAACTTTTAGCTGCTTCTGACGAGAATGAAGCGTCTATCCTTGTCCTGTTGGATTACAGCCGCGCATTTGACTGTCTGAATTTGGATATTCTTCTGGCAAAACTAAAATACTATGGTTGCGATGAAAGGGTTTGTGCTTGGTTTGGCAGCTATTTTGACGGTAGGAGGCAACTAGTTGAGTGCCAAAATGCCGAAGGGATAATTCGCCGATCGGAGCCACTGCTGGTCCGCAGGGGAGTAGTTCAGGGGTCTATTTTGGGCCCAACGCTGTACTCACTCTACACTGCCGATCTGCTTGGATGTCCAAAGTCTGGACTTGTACATATGTATGCTGACGACACACAAGTAATTATACGAGCCAACCCTAATGAGACCGATATCATAGGCGCGGTAGAGAAGCTAAATGCGGATCTCGTGTCAATTAGTAAATGGTCGGAAGGCCATGGACTGGTACTGAACGCGCAAAAGTGCAAATACATCCTTCTTGGGACGAGGCGTCAGATTGATATGATTGGTCGGTACTCGCCTTCTATCATGGTTAATAATGCTCCGATTGACGAGGCATTGATAGTCAGAGATCTCGGTGTGCTTTTTGACGATGAGCTGAGGTTTGAGGAACATGTCAAGGCTAAGACTTGCAAGTGCTACGCCGCGCTTAAGACCCTATACAGGATTCGACCGTTCCTGAGTACAGCAGTTAGATTGAGGTTAACGGATGCATTGGTGTTGTCGAACTTGGACTACTGTGATGTAGTTTATGGTCCCTGTCTCTATAAGAAAACTGAGAAAAGTACAGCGCGTTCAGAACTCATGTATGCGATATTGTTTCAATATTAATCGGAGATCCCATATCACGCCGTACTTGAATACTTACGATATCCTCAGCATGCAAAACAGATGTAAGTTTAAGTTATGTTCGCTAGTGTTTAATTTGAAATGGAATGGTCGACCGAGTTATCTGTACGACAAATTGAGGTGGTGTGACGAGAACAGTAGGACTGGTTCATTGGGTGTACCACGTATTCGTAGGCTAGTATCGTTTAGGGGCAGCTTCCGATTTGCAGCAACAAAATGCTGGAATGATCTGCCTCCACCCATAAGGAAGGCTAAATCACTGTTTAGTTTTAAGAAACTTTGCAAGCAATGGCTTTTGTCGCGACAAAGAACGTCGTGTGTCTGGACGACCGTAAAGCGTTCACTGCCTTAAAAGGATGAGTCCATTATCTAATTTAATATTAAGTATTACCTACCTAATGGGTTCACTGGGGATCGACAAAAAGTGAGTTCATAATTATAAATAGTATATTTACTACTAAACTATGTTAATTTAGATTTCTGCCTCTAAGCGCAAAATTGTAAACTCGTATTGCTGTTCTGTACATGCGTGTATGTAATGTCTGTACCTAATAATATTCTGGTGTTATGCTGTCGTTGTGGCAACGCACCTACCGTAGTTTAAGTTAGTTTTAGTATGGTTGGAGGCTGAAAACCAGCGGCCTCGCCGAGTCTCATTTCCTTTTTACTGCACACAATGTTTTCTGCCTGTAATAAGCTATTATTATTATTATTTTGTGTTTTTGTGTAGGTAAATAAAAATTTCTATTATTATTATTATTATTAAAACTCTTGTGAGATTTTTTTTTGACATTTCTGACGATGCGTTTTGAAATTGCATCGACTCAACTTGTCTGTTCAGAATTATATTCACCATCATTATAAAAAAATCAAATGTTTCTTATATAATTTTAAGGACCATTAAATAATAAAGCTAAATTTGGTATTTTTTATTGAATTCTCAAACCATTCATCATTTATTTAATGATATTTAATATCGAACGAACCATTATTATGAGCGTTTTACGTTTTGCTATCTGTCAAAAGCTACTTGAACACGCTCCACTCCAAGGTCAAATTACTTTCCCCACTAGTGGATGAAATGCGATTTTACCCGCTTGTATTAAAGGATACAAGACGGCTTTCCGAGGAAGTGAGGAGAAAAACCTATTTTAACTAAATGGAGGCTTACGAATAATGGCATTCTACTTTATCAAGTGTGTGATACGAAATTTACAGGTTTATAATCAGTGATCGGAATAATAATAAATATAATAATAAATATCATGGGACAAATTGACACCAATTGACCCAGTCCCAAACTAGGCAAAGCCTGTACTATGGGTACTAGACAACGGATAAACATACTTATATACATACTTATACACATAGTAAGCATCCGAGACCCGAGAACAAACATTCGTATTCATCATACAAACATCTGCCCCGACTGGGATTCGATCCCGAGACCACAAGCTACATATTCAGGGTCTCTAACCACTAGGCTATTCGGTCGTCAATAGGTAGTGCAATTTATAATTAAAGGACAAGGCCCAGAAATTTCACATTTTGCTTTTTGAAGGTTTTATTTTTACCACCATACACGCTGTCAGTTTAATTCTTAACGCTCAAGAGATCCCAGCGCCGCTCCAGGCACGGCTCAACAGTTCCCCAAACAGTTGAAAGCGTCTCTTTTTTTAGATCACCCCTTCCGGTGTCATGGCGGAGTCATTTCCGATTCCCTGTAAGCGAAGATGGGGTCTCCCGGCGAAAGTTGACGGCGCGAAGCACTTTATAACTCGGAGTCGACTAAAACTTATATTTGGACATTTAACTGAAGAAATGGTCCACAATACAAAATGTATATGTCGAATTGTAAGGGCGGCGCCACCAGTCGGCAACCACTTCATCTTGTTGCTATTATTTTTCTTTCCGCGGGTAACGGAATGACCTCTCATTTATTTTCTTTTACTGGTTCTCAACAGATGGCGACACCATGTAGCCAATAACAAATAAATTATTGATTTTTCTTCACTTGCAACACATTTAGTTCGTTACGATGGCTAACGTCAAATTTGTGGTAATGATTAACTATGATTGGTTGACATTTATTGTTTTTAAAAGATTAGTAATCTGTAAGCTATGTTTATGATTCTTAGGGTGTCTAACCTGTATAGCATTTCTGAGCGTACTAAATTGCGATTGGCTGATATCTTATTATTTTGTAAAGTAGCTTAACCTGATTGATGTTTACGAACGTGATTGGCTGTCAATTACTTTTTTTATTATATTGGCTAACTGATATCCTGATGGAAACGCAAGCGATTGGCTGTGAGATCGCTTGGACATGGCTTTGGGCGGGATGCTTGGGCTATATAAGCTAAGATGTATCGAGTTGAAGATGAATTCTGAACGAGCAAAAGAAGAAGCATCTCCGCCTAAAGACTTGTCGGTTTCCCCCTCGCTATGTCCGATACCCACGAGGATGCCCAGATTACCGCTCCGGTCGCACCTGATGCGTCATATACAAAAAAATAATGAATTACGGCTATACAAAATCATACAGACACCAAAGTCTCGCACAGGATGCCAAAATACTTACGCACCTTATTAAGGGTCAGGCTTGTAAAGCTCACTTTCCCGAAACGTGCACTTTCTCTAAAAGTGCACCTTCTGCAAAACGTACACTTGCCCAACTGGGGCACTTTCTCGAAAGGTGAACTATTTCAAAAAATGCACTTTCCCAAAACGCACACTATTTCCATCACCACAAAGTTCACACGAGTTTTCGTCAGGTGAAGCACGAGTCATGTCATGATGGTAATCGTTTTTTGACTGATCTCTAGAACCTTCGATTTTTTTGCCATTTATCGAATAGCCTATACTCGTACCTATACGTACTTTTAAGTAAGTACATTTATACTTCATACTATTTTAATCTTAGATTACTTCCCACTCTACTTTCAAGCACTTTATTTTCGAAGCACACTTTTAGAGACGCGTACCTTCCGAGAAAGTGATTCTTCTAAAGTAATGCACGTGTACAGACAGTACACATTTCGGAAAAGTGAGCTTTATAAGCCTGATCCGTTTTTAACATTTGACATGTCATATTTTGACAGAGGTAACAGCGCGCATTGACATCTCCCGTCTTAAGGGCTTTGTGGTTGAAGAAGCGAGCGATTAATTCATGCACGGAATAATCTGCTGCGCCAGAGACGAATAATTTAACTTTTTTTCCTGTGACACCAAAAAGAGGGTTACGTTTTTTTGACAGAGGTTTTTTTGTGGATTTACCGGGAACAATAAAATTCAAAATATAACCTAACCAACTGAGAAAAGTTGAGAAACACCCGAAATGTTCATTTCAAAGTTCAATATCTCGAAAAAGACAAAACCGATTTTTATGAAACTTGAATAAAAGCTAAGAACCGTCTCGATTAAACTAGTTTTCGATTAAAAACTGACGTCTGTCTAGGAGATACGAAGTCATAGACAGATACACAGATACAGGGATTATTTCCGCAATATTCACTTAATCAAAAAAAATGTTCAAAAACTTTAAAATGTTAAAATTCATTGTGCCACACGTTGATACTCCATTTTCTTGAGTAATTTTAATCTAACAATAAATTGTTTTGTTAAAGTAAGCACCTAGGTAGACAGGCTAACAAGAGACAAGGCGATTTCATAGCATAATATTATTGTAAAAGCCTCACTTAAAAAAACGTCTGTGTATTTCTTCCATTTTATTTCCAACTTTAATATTAAAAAAGTCCTGTAACTAACAACTTTCATTACAGTAAATATTTGCGTCATAATTATTTAAATGTGCACCGCAATGAACGGGTCTAACTTTATCATAACAAGGAATGATTTCAAGGAATTTTTGCTACGCAAATAATAGGCTAGTGTCCTGAAAAAATATTCTTATACATTCGCATTTAGGTACAAAAAAATGAGACAGATTAAAGCAAAAAAATACAGTCCAGTTTTTTCTGACAATCTAAATAACTAAAAATTAGAAAAGTTGAAAAACCTGCGACATTGTTATTTCAAAGTTCAATATTTCAAAAACGGGACTAGCGATTTTTATAAAACTTAGTTAAGAACCGTCTCGATTAAACTAGCTTTTGATTTAAAAAAACCGCATCGAAATCGGTGGATCTGTTTGGGAGCTATGACGCTACAGACAGATACACTACACATAAAAACCTCATAATAACTTAACCTAACCAGGTTATTACGAAGTTTTTTTTCTTTCTCGCATTTCCCCCCAGTGCCATTCACATGTGAACCCTGAGCAAACTGCGTTAAAAGCGGTATAAGCCCGTAAACTAATGCACGGGCAGAGCCCAAAACAGGCCAAGCGCGACTCGGACAACCACACGGCGGATCCCGTGCAATAACAATAATAAAAAAAGTGTTTTAACAAAAAGTAAAACCGCCTTCAAACAAACATCTCCCCCTCCCCTCCCTCCCCCCTCCCTCTAAGGGATAAGTTCGCCTTTGTACATTTAAAGAGACATACATACATACATACCCCCGAAATTGTCATTTCAAAGTTTAACATTTCAAAAACAGGTGAATGATTTTAATGAATCTTAGCTAAGAACCAAAACTAGCTTTCGATTAAAAAAAACCTCATTGAAGTCGGTCCGTCCGTTTGGGAGCTATGATGCCACAGACAGATATACAGATACACAGGTCAAACTTATAACACCCCTCTTTTTCGTCGGGGGTTAAAAAAAACCTGAAATAATCCTCTAAAGCCACCAGTTTTATGGCCTACCACAAATATGAAGTCGGTGCGGTGCGACCGGAATACCTGCCTATTCTTTGAATGAAGCACCGACTTCATATTTTTGTGGTAGGCCATAAAACTGATGGCTTTAGTTACAGGATTATTTTATTTATTTCACAATTTTAAGTTAGGTACGTTAATATTTTATGTAAAGAATTATCCTCCAACTCCTAACCGTTAAGGAGTTGTACCTTCCATCATCACGTCATCAACACGAGATGATGACTACCAGACGCAAATACTTTAACAGCTTTAGAAAATACAATATGTTTACTCTGTAATATCATTGCTTAGGAATACTCATCACCTCATCAGCAACCACATTTTTAGGGTTCTGAACTTTCGGGTACGGATCCCTAAAAATGCTTCCGCTGCTATATTTAAACCACTAGTATCTGTTTGTTCGCTTTTTCTATCGGGTTATTTTTCAGGCAAAGCACAAACAATAACAGAAAACATACCGTTTTTTAACAACGCACTAGTTTGCTTTTTAAACTCCGACGCCAAAAGTTTGCTACAAGTTTGACAGCTATATGTGTGTGTGAACCATCGATAATATAAAACATTAAAGATAGGCCACGCACCTGTTCAGCCACGGACCAGCCACCCTCTGGACATCAAGTGTCAGGGCGAACGCTTCCGAATCGCATATGCTCATTTGCACCTATAAATAGATCTCTCTAGCCTCGAATCGCGGCTCACTTTCGACTAGATGACAAGCTATGAACCAATCGCGACGCATTCCCCCGGCCCGCTCACCGCGGCTTTTTTCGTAATGACTTTCCAAGTATATTATAGAAGATACGGTGTCCAGAGGGCGGTCGGTCGGTGTGTTCAGCGCATACAAAATGCGGCCCTCACTCCTTAGCTGTCATCACACTGACATACTGTATAGGCGTTATAAGTTAGTTCGCGCCTTAATAGCGCCTTAATAAATAGAGGCAAAAAAGTAATCTTTTGGTGTTAACAGAAACACTCAATTTTATTCGCGAAAGGCGTCGCCTTGAGAGTTTGCCTGCTGTCGATAAATAAATGAAAATCGACAACGGCGGAGGGAGCTTTTTAATAGACTCGTGTTACTGTGGGCTAACTGAAATTCAACACTGGAAAATTTGGACAATAGGCTAGTGGACTCGTATCACAAATAATAAAAAATGTATGTATTTCATATAGTATTAGGTCTAGCGAACCTAAATACAACGATTTTAAAACATAACAGTAAAATGATGTCGTGAAAATTCAATTTAAAAATGTACCTATTTTTTAATCTGTATTTTGAAACGTCAAAAACACTCTGGGCCATGATCGTGACGTCATAGAATTTGTAAACAACGGTAACAATTGACTAAACGTCATCCGCATGTCACTTTCGAATGTGATTTTGTTTTATTCTCACTTTGTTTACAAACTATGTGATGTCACAAGTCACGACACAGATAAGTGGTAAGGCAATGTCATTCTATCAACAAAATTTTAATAAATGAAAATGAAAATGAAAGGTAGTTAAGTCCTTTCTCCAGGGCGTATGATTCGCCGGCAGCGAAACGCACGACTTTTACAGAGTAACGTTTGACCAAGATTGGTATATGCCAATCTTGGTGTAAGGGTAGGCACGCGACACGAAATGTCGAGGATCCGGGTTTGATTCCCGGGGTTGGTATTTTTCTGTATTTTTTTCTGTGTATTCATGTTTCAGTGAGTATTTTAAAAGTAGAAGTTGATGTTCACGGGAAAACCGTAAAATTAAAAAAAAAATGGGGAGAATACAAAAAGATACCTACTCCAATTGAGATCGTGATTATTGTACAGTCGAGGAAATTAATTCCTGACCCAGAATGGAACCTTTTCACAGTAAATATCATAGTGACATCGCATAGCTTGACAAGGAAAATCGTTATGACGTTTACTATGAAAATGTTCTATGGTAGGTCAGGAATTAATTTCCTCGACCGTACGAGGGCATTTTCTACCCTTTACTTTTTTTGAATAACCTAACAAAATTTGAATTATTTCTGCTCAGAATCACGAGAACTACTTATCTATTTAAATAATAAAAAAGTGTCCCGCATTTTTTTGTCAGTTCATTTTATAATTATGGACCGTCACAAAACTGACAAATAAAAAGTTTGGACTTTTTTGGAAAAAAAAGGGTAGGTACACAGTTTTTTGAAAATACTCGGCCGAATCATTTTTAAGCCGGGAAGTAATGTGTCACTGTAGACGAATGCTAACTTCGAACACTCAAAATAAATGTCCGAGTACGGAACTCGCCGAGTCTCGAATAATGAAAAATGTTTTTGTTTGAGTTGACAACCGTGTTTGCCGGCCGATGGGCCCGGCGCGGGCGGCCGCAGTAAACATTTTTTTATACGACATACGACAAGGAAAGAAAACGAGCAAATGGGTCACCTGATGGTGAGTGATCACCACTGTACGGAGACACCCACAAACCCGGGGGGTTTACAGTTACGCTGCCAACCCAGAGGTAAGATGAAATGCCTTTAAACATATTACAAATATAACGACCGTTTTTAATGTTCAATCTACGTATTGTATCTCTGATTTGATCTTACTGTCGAATTTAAGTACGTGTCACCTGACGGTAAGCGATCACCGCCACCCGTGAGGCCCAGCTACCCCAAGAGAGTCACTAGTCCGTTGCCAGCCTTTAAGGGGGAAAAGAGATAGAGGAAAAGGGGGAGGGGGATCGGGCACTCTCACTGACCGAACTAAACGCAACAGGGGTGCTGTGCTGCTTCACGCCGATTCTCTGCGAGAAGGTGGTGTTCCCCGGACGAGCCGGCCCATTCGTACGACAGGGAATAGCTACATTATGGCTCTCCCACAAATATGTTTTTATCGTCAGTAAGTATATCGAAACAAGACATAGATATAATATTAAGAACGGATGTATGTTGAGGCTTTATGGGGCGGAGTTCATTCACACAAGCATCCAATGACAATTCGAACTACATTTCTTAGCGCGCAAAAAAAAAGCTCTTCAAGTCAGCAATTGACACCGGATTGTCATAGAAAACTGACATTTGTAAAGTTGGTGAAATAGGGGCCAGGACAACGCTATCCAGTAATGCGTGTGTCCACAGCAGGGATTGGATGGAGTGACGTCATTGTTCGCAATAATGTGGACATGACCCCAAAATAATCAATCAACTAATTAATGTCTTTTACTTATTTAGAATTGAATTTAATGGAGATAACAATTTACACATGCTTTCAAAATAATTACAGTAATAAAATGTTAATAAAATTAGCAGTCAATATGAATCAGCGGAGGTTTCATATTATTGAGAACCTGCTCCTTTTACAACTGACTTCAAAAAAGGAGGAGGTTCTCAATTCGTCGGCTTATTTGTTTTAAACACGGACCAACCACCTTCTGGACACCAAATGTCAGGCCGAACGTTTCCGAAACGCATATGCTCATTGGCACCTATAAATCTCTCTAGCCTCGAATCGCGGCTCACTTTCGACCAGGTGACAAGCGAGATGACAAGCTATGAACCAATCACGACGCACTCCCCCGGCCCGCTCATCGCGGCTTTTTTCGTAATGACTTTCCAAGTATATTATAGAAGATGCGATGTCCAGAGGGTGGTTGGTCCGTGGTTTTAAGTCTGTCAAAAACGAGACTTGAGCTACTGCTAAGCTATCGATACTGTGGCGCGGTCCACGCCGAGAGATCTAAATTGAGACTTCAGTACAAGCCGCAAGGACCACAATCCGGCGGACGGAAACGTCACAAACAATTTTTATCCCCAAAATGTTGTTCGTTTGATACACAGGAGCTCGAAGACTCCTCGAAAGTTGCTTGTTGTGGATGCGAACCGGTCTTCTGGCAACAAATTGCTCTTTGCAAAGTTGAATCCAATCAGAGGCATTTTTATACAACACAACTACAGAGCTGTGAGCTATACTGTGAGCTGTAGATACCGCGACTTAATTTTTGAACATTTTTTTTTCTAAAAAGTCGCTTGGGAAAAAACGCGTTCAAATCTCGTCATCCGTTCAGGAGCTGCGGCATTGATATACAAAAATAAACAGATACGCCACCGATTCAAGAAGCAACTATAGATGATTCGGTAACGTAGTATCCCTTGATCTTTGACATTTAATTCAGTCTAAAGACAGCTCAAAATTCAAAATTCTAAATTTTATTCAGCAAATAGGCAGTTGAATGCTCTTTTACACGTCATTTTTTTTTGAGTCTACCAGCGCTTTCGGAAAGACCATGATTGCCAAGAAGAATGCGCCGCAAGAAACTTGGCACAAAATCATTTTTTCTAAAAACAAGTTACATTAGCTCTTACAATACGTAACCACAGACAAATTACAAAAAGAAACCTCACTCTGTCATTAAAAGATTAAGAGATAAAAAAAATCCGTATTTTAGAAACAAGTGTAAAAAGTAATTATTAGAACAGCAAAATAAAGAACACTTTACTTTACAGGCACGTTTTAATTGAGCAGGAGATGTATAGGGTCTCCAGGTAAAATATCTGTGAAAATTTAAATTACAAAGGGATGTATAGGGTCCCAGAATTAATACTATAATATAATACTTAATCTAAATGGCTTAGAGATGTAAAGTCTCTAGGGTCAATTCAAACTAAATTTAAAATCAGCAGAGGTGTAAAACGCCTCCACGGTCAAATAATAAGTATAATAATACATATACATAAACTGGAGATGTATATGGTCTCCAAATGTCAAATAACAAAAATTGATGAAATATACATTCCATGTCATCATGTCAAATAAATAAAACATTATTTATGTCAATTGTATTACAATTAGTACGCAGCGGACAACGGCAACAGAGCCGGACACCATACACGAATATCTTCGGGACGCAGCCAAGTCACATTGATGTCCTAATTATCTTCTGTTTTCAGCCTTGGCCAGGTGGTGCCATCACATAAGTATTTATCCACTTTGTAGTATGCTTTTTTCAAGAGAGCGGTCTTTATGTATCTTTTAAATGAATTGTGAGGCAATTCCCATGCATCTACAGGCACTTTATTGTAGAACCTCACGCAATTTCCCAAAAAAGACTTACTGACTTTTCGTAGACGAAATTTAGAGACGGCAAGCTTATGTTTATTCCTTAGTCTTAAGTTTGAAAATGTTCCAAAACTCTCGATTTATTACAGTAGTCAGGTCCTTATATAAGATGTTAGGATCATTCTTCTCCATGTTTGGTTGAGGAACCTCACTGATAATACTTTCCTTAAATCCTCCTATACGGTCTTCGGTTACCGGCCTATAAGTAATTAATTGCTCCTTCGTCTGCTTAGGCATTTTAAAAACAGCTTTTTGATCGCTATGATCGGAACTGAAGCAGTTAATAATTTCTTTGTTCGTAGCTTCACACTTGCAAAAAATATTATTTAAACATGTGGCCGTATTAGCCGCCACTCTAGTCGGTTCGTCAAAAATATGATGCAAGTTAAATGATTTAAAAAGGTTCAGAAGTCTCACGGAATTTCTATTTCCGGAATCCAGTAAATTGACATTGAAATCTCCACATACTATAATATATTTACTACTATTAAAGACTTGTTTCAAAGCATCCTCCATCACGGACTCGAATAGACTAAAGTCTGAGAACGGTGGCCTGTATACACATAATACGATGTGATTATCCAATTCAACACACGAAATCTCAATAACTCGTTCTAATGAAAGTTGAACTGCATTTTTCCGTTCTTTACACTTATAATCATCTTTCACAATAATCATAGTTCCTCCATGTATTGCTGAGTTTCTAATGTAGGAGCTGCCAATCCTATAATTACGAATGTTCGATATCAGCTCAAGCTGTCTCAGCCAATGAGTGAGGGCCGCATTTTGTCAGCGCAGAACAGGTGCGTGGCCTTTCTTTAATGTTTCATATATCGATGAGCTACGATGTTAAAGACACCCATACAAAGACTATACAAAGATCAACCTGATAACACACCTCTTTTTTTTAAATTGATTCAACTCAAAATAAGAAAACAAAAGTCTTAGAGATAAACTTCCGCAAAACTACATCTGTCTTGCGCCGGGCTTTAAAAAAAAACTTCATAGTAATTTATAAAAAAAATTGAGAACTTATGCAGTAAATCCGTTCATCTTACGGGTGCTCAAAGTTTTCCATTCAGCCGCGTCTCTTAGCACTCTTCCAGCAACTTTGGCAAACTTAGTTCGGAAAGTAAAGTTCTCTCGTAGCTGGCTACGGCGTAGCACGTAGCCCGTAGCGCGTAGCACTTAATGAGGCTACGCTTCGCTCCGCTCGGCTAAATACCGTACAATCTAGTTGAACATTACGGAGTCGCTTCCTCACTTTTGCATGAAGCAGTACAGACGGGTAGTTCTATCGGACTTCAGTTTAGTTGGTTAACTATTTTTTATTAAGTAAGTTTGTTGGGAACTGATAGGGAATTATTGTGCATGAAGCTGGACAAATACTTTGTGAAGTCTTTTTTTTTTTTATACGACAAGAAATGCAAACGAGCAAATGAGTCACCTAGCCCTTATATCATCATCTTTACAATTTTCAGTTTTATATGACAATTCGAACTGTAATTTCTTTGACAATATGAAGCGCGCTAAGGGCCCTTTCACACAGGCGATTTTTTCCGCGAGTCCGCGAGTGATCGCAGCGATTTTTTTTTTCAGTAATTTGCCCTCATTCTGGCACCGTTCTGCAGTCTGCACTTAGCCACGGCTGTCGCAGAATCCTACTAATGGTTTTATTGAGGAAACCTCGGAATTTATTTACGGTTTGAGTCCATTTTGTTAATGACAAATGCCGGTAGCTGAGAAAAGATTGCTGCAAAAAAATAATCGCGGCGATATCGCGGCGTACACGCCGCGGGCTACCGCGTGCTCGCCGCGATCTCGCTCCGTCGGTAAATCGCTGAGAAAAATCGCTTGTGTGGAAGGGCTCTAAAACGAAAGCTCTTCAAGTCAGCAGTTGAAACCGAATTGTCATTGAAACTGACAATTGTAAAGATGATGAAATAGGGGCGTGATGGTAAGTGATCACCACTGCCCATAGATACCCGCAACCCCAGGGTTAGCAGATACGTTGCCAACCTAGAGACCTAAGATTCCTAGAGATTAAGAAATTCCTCTTGTGCCCGTAATTACACTGGCTGTCCTACTCTCCACACCGGAACACAACAGTGCAAGCACTGCTGCTTAGCGGCAGGATTACCGAGTAAAATGGTGGTAGCGATCCGGACGGACCTCGCACAAGGTTCTACCACACGCAAATGTCGTGAGGGAGCTATTATCGTGATTAATTAATACAGCAACCGTGAAAATGACATGAACTTTGACGGTAGGACCCGATTCTGGTAGTCATCGATACCTACATTAATTTTGAATTCTAAAAAACTAAATTCGATTTAAAAAACCCATTAACTTACTAACACATTGGACTTTGAATCTAGTGCAAAATGCACGAAAATGTGTGCCAGTACAACACGGCATTTTTCGATGACAGCCATACGTCATAGCGCTGTCGTTCGACCAAACTAAGACTGACTGACGTTCGACTAGTGGTCTTTTGGTTCGGACGTTTTCAAGTGTTAACCCGAAGACCGTGTTGTTGCTAAGTTAATGAAGTTACTTACCATACAATCTTACATTAAACATTGACGATAATTACTACAAGATTCGACGCCTTGTCACTAATTTGTCAGTTTCATTTTGTCATAATTTAGCAAAACTTTTCTTCGGTCAAAAAAGTCGGTGCGATGGTCGGAATGTTCTTTCAATTTAGCACCGCGACTTCATGTTTTGTTATAGTTCATTTAACTGATGGCTTTAAAGGGTTTTTGTTTTTTGAAAGCGGTTTTATTTTTCGTTTCAAAAGTTTACGTTTATAACCAACTTAGAAAAGTTGAAAAACCCCCGACATTGTCATTTCAAAGTTCATTATTTCAAAAACGGGTGAATCGATTTTAATGAAACTTAGCTAAGAACCGTCTCGATTAAACTAGCTTTCGAACAAAAAAACCGCATTGAAATCGGTCCACCCGCTTGCGAGCTACGATGCCACATACAGATACACAGATACACAGGTCAAATTTATAACACCCCTATTTTTCGTCGAGGGTTAAAAACTGTTGAACGGTTCACATGGGACCATCTTTGAATTTCGCCTTAAGAGGATTGTTTTGTTTGTGTTTCGAAGGCGGTCTTACTTTTTTGGCGAAATGATTTTTCGAGTAAGTACGTTAATTGTTTACATTCGAGTCGATTCCGTAATTGCAGCCCTAACCGCTCGTTATCGAAGCGCCGTTGCGGTAAGGCTCGACATATTTCGTTTCACATTAATATTTATTACGAAATTTCACAGCCACGACAACAACGCGTAAAACACACCAGAGTCTATTGTTTGTTTATTCCAATGATGTTACAGAGCAAGGATTATGTGTACGTTCCTTTCCTAGTGAATTGCGTTTGAAATTAGTCACTGTTGCATAGGTGTCAGTTTTATATGACAATTCGAACTACATTTCGTTGACAATATGAAGCGCGCTAAAACAAAAGTTCTTCAATTCAGCAGTTGACACAATTCTAAAGTTGGTGAAATAGGAGCAAGTTTTTGGCCCGGGGGGGGGGGGGGGATCAAAAATTTCTTTAGCCGCGAAAATATTTTTTTGAAGTTTGATTACAAGATCCGGGGGGAGGCAGCTGCCCCCCCTCCCCTACCCCCACGTTACACCCGCGGCTGGGTCCTTGTACGTGATAACATTGTGTTAATCTTAACCTCCTGTTTTGGAGTAACAAACCCAGTCCCGTTACAAGCGTGTTTTAATTTTTCAAGAGTCAGTTAACGCAGGACTTAAGATTTTCAATCACTTAGGCCGCGACTCCGTCCTCTACAGTGCCCACCTCCTGGGCTTCTCCACACAGCGGGTGGAGCACGACTTTTCGAATCCTGCGTAACGTTACGGTTATCGTATCGAGATCGAGAAACCTCATACTAAATTTTAGTTCCCAAATACACTCACGGGCGGGCGCTGTTCCAACGTAGTACAAACTCGATATTTACTATTCGATTTTACGTGACGCAGGTTTCGAATATTTGCACTCGGGCCTCAGTACACTAGGTAGATACTTACATGTAGGTTGTGGAATCTGTGGGGAGCGCAGAGGGCGGCGAGCGGGGGGGGCAGGGCGCGTGCGCACCCCGCCCCGCACCCCTCCGCCTCCTCCTCGGGCTCATCATCCTCCCGGGGGTTCGCAGCCGCTTCTGCAACAAACGAGGAGGAAATTGTGACGTGTAGTGTATTATGTGTCGCAGTGGCGTAGCTGTTACGCACTCTCTGTGGAACCTTTTCGTAGAAAATGTCATCGTAACCTCTCGCATTGTCTGACAGGGAAAATCACTGTGACATTATAATTTACTGTGAGACTGTAATGGCACAGAGCAAATAAAACTGCGGCTCTTTGAGCTGTAGACCTCGCGAGCTCATTTTTGTAAATTTTTCGTTTTTTAGGGTTTCGTACCTCAAAAGGAAAAAAACGGAACCCTTATAAGATCACTTTGTTGTCTGTCTGTGCTGTCTGTCTGTCTGTCAAGACTGTTTTTCTCTGGAACGCGTGGAGGTAGCATGCTGAAATTAATATCAAACACTCAAACCTGCGGTACCCTGAAGCTGTGAAAAAAATCAACCTTCTAAGTCAACGCAATCAAAAGATACAGTCATTAAAAAATCCATTTCCATACAAATTTCCAATTTCCAAAAACCTAAAGGGTACTTCCAGATGTCCTAGAAACTTGAAATTTGGTATGAAGGTAGCTCTTATAGCACAACCACTCGGAAAAGTCGCAAAATCTTAAAATTTTGTGTCTGTCTGTAGATTTCACAGACCAATATAAGTTAACCCCACACTGCGTACATTTTGCTTAGGAGCAGGGCTCTGCTAACACTGGACTTCTTAAAACACTAGGGAAAAGCGTTAAAATCTTTCTACGGAACCCTCGTGCGCGAGTCCGACTCGCACTCGGCCAGTTTTTTTTTATCAAGACGAATCAACAAAAAACTGATAACTAAATTACCGCGAACTTGCTCACTAAATTGCACGAGAATTGGTTGAGAAATGCGACCTGTTAGGCCGAGCACGAAGTTTTCGAATCCGAAATTTCCATGGGATAGGATACTAGCCCAATTTGAAATATGTAATAATATAATTGTGCGACAAAGTTGCGCCCAATGACGCACCGTGCTACATGTGCAGTTGTGCTAGCTCTGCAGAGGGTCGAGCACGACTTTACGAATGCTGCGTAACGTTACAGTTATCGTATCGAGATCGAAAAACTTAATACTAAACTTTAGTTCCAAATACGCTCACGGACGGGCGCTATTCCAAACGTATTCTAGATAACTTTACTCTTATCGATTACATTACGCAGGATTCGAGTGCTCGGTCTACTGTCGGACATCCGGACTGACATACGAAAGCATTTTTATTAAAGCCGAAACAGAGACGCTTCGCTCTCAATCAATAGTACTCAACTCATAATGCCTCGTCTACACGATGGTGCTTCACGGTCCTTGGTACATCGTGTAGTGGGTGAAGCGGCGAAATGGCAACGTTATCTGGGCATTTCCAAAAAACTGTGTACCCTTTTTTCCAAAGTTGTTCTGAATTTTTCCATAGAAAATTTATTAGTCAGTTTTGTGACGGTCCATATAGAATGTATGTAAAAACGCGTCACAAAACTGACAAAAAAATTAGGGACACTTTTTTTATTATTTAAATAGATAGTCCCCGTGAAACTGAGCAGAAATAATCCAAAATTTGTTAGGTTATTCAAAAAAAGTTAAGGGTACACAGTTTTTTGAAAATGCCCATCTACCAATATAATTTAGTAATCTACCGGTTTGTTGCTGTTGATGAAGATGTCGTACAGGGGGCATTTGTTTCTAATCCCCGACGCAAAAGAGGGTTGTTATAAGCTTATAAGTTTGACCTGTGTATCTGTGTATCTGTCTGTGGCATCATAGCTTCAAAACGGATTTATCGATGAGTTCGAGATGGTTCGAGAAACGAGATGGTTCTTAGCTAAGTTTCATTAAAATAGGTTCGCAAGTTTTTGAGATAATGAACTTTGGTTTTTTCAACTTTTCTAAGTTAACTTACATTAAGGACAGTAGCGAATAAGCGGCAGGTTAATTGCGTTACTATTTTTTTTTTATTTCTTTCCATTGACTAACCATCACCAGCGGGTTAGCGCTTGAAAACGTCCGAACCAAAATACCACTAATTGAGCGTCAGTCAGTCTTAGTTTGGTCGAACGACAGCGCTATGACGTGTGGCTGACCGAGAAACATCCTGTTTTACTTACTGGGACCTATTTCTCGTGAATTTTATTCTAGATTTAAAGTCCATGGTGTTAGTAACTCAATGTTTCTTTTTTTCTATTTTGACATGACAGTTTTTGTACGACTGTGCCAGCTAGCTGTTTCTGATAACAACTGTCAGCCCTTAAAAAAACTGTCAAAATGAACACGATGGCGATTGCGAGCGTGATCTTATCGTAAGTCGTAAGCCTTTACATTGGTTTCTCACGACTAGATGTCCGTGGAGGTCAAAAGGTGACGTGACGAAAAATCACAGAGTTAAATTCGTAGGCGGACAACGGTAACTGCCCACGGGTATCACCCGAGAAAGATCCGGCAATAATCCGGTAATAAAACGTACACTGGGCGCAGTTAATTTTATTACCCCGCTCTCTACTGGGGAGACCGGAGACGTGTTGCCAGAACGACGCGCGGGATTACCCCGAAATTTTACTATTTTTACAAGCTTTTCATTTAACTCGCAATGTATGTATAGTATGTAATGCTCACGTCGAATCTTGCAGCTGAATTTTGAAGCAGTTATCCTTAACAGATTGACATGAAATTTGGCATACTTAGGTAAGTCTGGGGGGCTAAGCACGCGTGCCATTTTGTCGCTTGTCACTCAGTGTGTCCTTCACTGACTGCATCACTATGGAAGGGACGCACTGCGCGACAAGCGACAAAATGTCGCGCCGTGCTACATGTGATGGTGACAGTACAATAAATTCTGATAGTGAATTTTTGGCACCTATTTCACCAACTTTACAATTGCACATTTCCTTGCCAATATGAAGCGAGCTAAAACAAAAGCTCTTCAAGTCAGCAATTGACAATCAATTGTCATTGAAGACTGGCATTTGTAAAGTTGGTGGACTGGTGGCCCGGCCAGGTTTGTCTCCGCAAGAGGGAGCTATTCAACAGTTAATGGCATTGCATTAAAATTTGTTATTATGTAAGTTGGATACGCCAATACAACTGCAGACATGTAAAAGTACAGTTTTAAAAATGTTTTTTTTTTAGCAGAACACTTATTATTTTGGTAATTTTTCCTGATTAAGTGCTATAATTAAAAGAAAGCTAAGTGCTATAATTAAAATATACAAACAGGGGTGATTAGGAAAACACCAAGATTTTATGTTTAGAATTTTGACGGTTACAATGTTGATTTTCCCCATTCTCTTTGTTATAATAATGTCCATCTATCTGAACCTTCACTTAAAAAGCTTTCTTAAGGGAACATTTCTTTTTTTCCTTTATTATTCAATCACTTAAAATAAAAGGATACGATACGAAAGAGTGCTTCACAATTCATTTGCAGGTTTTTTTAACTTCTGACCCAAAAAGACTTGTGTATCTGTATGCTTGTCTGTGGCATCGCAACTCCAAAACATCGAAAGTGTTGGTTAAGTTTCACTTTGAAATTCAAATGTAAGTTTTTTTTATATTTATATATGTATACATACAGTGGAACGTAGAACTTTTTTGAAGTCGGTTAAAAACGTAAATTTATTCGTAATACAATTACATGTCATTACAAAATAAATAATGTCACACAACAACAAGAAAGTCTAAATTAGTCAAACAACCCGACCCGCGTCACTGCAGGCGCGAAGGAGCCCATCAAGGATTTAATATATTTTATTCAAATAAAATAAAACCAGTGACAAAGTAATATACCAAACGTTGGTACGATACGTTGTATGTATCGTACGATACGATGATACGTTAGTTGACTATTTGATATCGTTATAAAATAACATAATTGAGAAATCATACGATACGAAATGAAACATTTGTGAAGTTATTATTCGATAAAATAAATTATTTGCGAAATCAGTAGTTGTGTAAAGATCATTTTAGGAATGATGCATTTGTCAATCGTTGGTTGTGAAACGATAATTTTCTAAATGACTGGCGACAAAGTGATAGGACACCGAAATGGTTAGACACAATACTCGATTTTGTGACTTCAAACCCTCTGACGAACGTTCAAACGCTCGCCGCGATACCCCCTTTGAACTGCGATGGACAACCTTTGCAACAGAAACGACCCGGAGCGAGGGTCAAGACCCCTCTCACAAAGACGGCGCCCCACTTCTTCAAAAAAACGTTTAGCCTCAGAGCCCCAACAACCAGTCGTCTCCACCGCAAGCGGGACAAACAATTAGTTTGTGAGTGCCGAGTACTTCTCGTGCTTTTTTTTGGCTGCAATTTCAGCCGCCGCCCCCGCCATCCTCGTGGTGCGATTGAGGTGCGAAGATGCAAAAGTACTGACGCACGCGGCGTCCCAAAGCAGGCACTTTCCCCTCTGCCAAGGTACCAATGTCAAACCATCAGGCCTTTTGCCGTCTGACCGGCTGAGACCTGGAGGCTCCAATACGCACGGGACGTTAGCCGACACTAACGCCCTGCGGATGAAGTCGTTCATATTTATTATTTATTATCATTCATTTTATTTGTTCAGTGTAATTTTTGACACAAGAAAACTCAATTACTATTCTTATTCTTACAGCGCTGTCTGCTATCCAGTAACGTTTGTCGTAGAAAGAGGGCAAATCAAAATGCGCTCAAAACGCACGAAACGGTAAGAAACTTAAGTATAGATTTGGTTTTTGTCTAACCGAAAAAGAAGAACCAGTTACTGCTCAGATTAATGAAGTCAATAGATGGAAGGTAAACTTATGGCCGTATAGTTATACCTTTCGCTCATGTAACTAATGCCCTTTGTTAAAAAGAGACAACTGCATGCTCCGATTTCATGAGTCGTACCGTTTTTTTGATCTGTAGTGTGCGTCAGTATTTGAATGTGTGAGGGAGCGCTTTTGATGACAATTATAACCCGATCTCATTCAGTGACACTTTATTTGAATGACTGCCTATAGACAACCGATGCTTCTATTTTTTATCGGGTAAATTGGCTACAAAATTGACCAATGGACATCTGGCTACAGGCTGTGTTGTACACAAATAAAAATCGGGTGCGCTTGACAGCTGCTTACTGATTAGATTAGATTAGATTATTTATTCCTTCAATATATAATTACATCATAATTTGTACAATGTCAAGTTAAGTTAATTTATATTGATATCGTCAAAAGTTTAAGAACAACATTAAACTAAACTAAACTAAACTAAATTATTAAAAATAAATTGTATATTGCACTATGTCAAAATTAAGAATAAAACAGTAAAAATAAATTAACAATTCAATTGGTTCTCCTGTAAGGATCGTCATGGTTATAAGCGTAACAATGAAATAAAATGAGGTCAATATTAATACATGTCGAAATAGAAAAATTAAAATATTCAATAAAATTAAAACCACAAATAAATTAATTAAAACGTCATGTCCAAAAATTCATTAATAGAGTAGAATGGATTATTCAACAAAAGGACTTTCAATCGACGATCAAATATTTTGTCATTTTGTTCGTTTTTAAGATCAGAGGGCAGGTGCTCGTAATATTTGGCGCCGATAACTCGCGGGTTTTTTCCCGCTAACGCCCTTCGGTGGGGTACCGCACATAAGCGACCAGTGCTACGAGTGATCTTGGGGCCGATAACTCGCGCGTTTTTTCCCGCTAACGCCCTTCGGTGGGGTACCGCACATAAGCGACCAGTGCTACGAGTGATCTTGGGGCCGATAACTCGCGCGTTTTTTCCCGCTAACGCCCTTCGGTGGGGTACCGCACGTAAGCGACCAGTGCTACGAGTGATCTTGGGGCCGATAACTCGCGCGTTTTTTCCCGCTAACGCCCTTCGGTGGGGTACCGCACGTAAGCGACCAGTGCTACGAGTGATCTTGGGGCCGATAACTCGCGCGTTTTTTCCCGCTAACGCCCTTCGGTGGGGTACCGCACGTAAGCGACCAGTGCTACGAGTGATCTTGCCCACCACACCCATTCGACTGAAATTACCAATATTTATGCGCGTATACATTATAACTTGGAACAAGTACAACGAAAACAGAGTCATGATACCGAGTTCTGTGAATATTTTTCTGATGCCTGATGCTTACTGAGGTCTGTGATGTCTGTGAGTTACTGCTTCTCTTTTCTTTCAATCGCAGTTACAATATTCTTTCTCACTCGGCTTTAGAAATGATAAATGTGCCGAGGCAGGCCTAACTTCGAGGACTTTATTTACAATCATGTTTCCATCTTCAGATATACTTATAGTCTTCAATAATGGGTTGAAATACAAACCTTTATTTCAAATTTCGAACGAGTTATTTAGAATCTAAAACGAGCATCCCAGCATCCCAGCCCCTTACTATGAAATTCGAAAATCGAAGTTCGTATCGTAGCGTTCCGCTCACTCTCGTGTTAAATAATATTAGCTTGAGCGGGACGGCACGACACGAAGTTCGAATTTTGCACTTCGTAGTAGGGGGGCAGGTAGCCCCTTAACGCGAACAAGTTCGAGACTTAATTTTTCGGTTATCAATTAGCCAGTAATTAATTCGTCTTCACTATTTGTAATTTTAAACGCGCTTTTTGTAGGTCCCTCAATCAACCACTCCTCTCTGCCCAATGATATTATAAGTACAGGCAGGACATAATGCTCACAAGATAATCGAAAAACGTGTTCCGAACATTTTGACATTTGCGCGCAAGTTTGAACCTTATTTGAGAGAGATTGTGGCCAAAGAGGCTACAATTTGTAGCTATTTTTGCGCTTCATTTTCGGCGTGCTGATGACATATAGATCTATCTCTTTTTTATATGTAATATAATTGTCTCTACTGCTCAAAGGTAGCTAGCACTCTACTAGCACAACTCACAGTGCGACTTTTATCTCGCGCGACAACAACTGCCCGTCCTTTCTGTCACTCGGAATGCAACGGGACGGGTAATATAATCTCGTGCGACAAACAAAGTCGCGGCCAGTCGTACTAGCCAGACAAGTAAAGATCCCTTATACGGAAAGTCTGCCATTGTACTTGAATCTTAAATTAATAAATATCATGGAACTATTGACACCAATTGACTTAGTCCCAAACTAGGCAAATCCTGTACTATGGGTACTAGACAACGGATAAACATACTTATATACATAAATACATAAAATATTAAACATCCAAGACCCGAGAACAAACATTCGTATTCATCATACTAGCTTGTGCCCCGCGGCTTTGCCTTCGTGAAATATTTTAAAATGGGCTAGTTCCCTATCCCGTGGGAATTTCGAAAAATCCCTTCTTAGTGCACCTCTAGGATACTCAAGGTATATGATTGCCAAATTTCAAGTCTGTAGGTCCAGTGGTTTAGGCTGTGCGTTGTCTGTCAATCGGTCAGACAAATATCTGCCCCGGCCGGGGATCCAACACGGGACCTCAAGCTTCACAGTCAGGGAGCTATCCGGTCTCTAAACCTCATTGTTTGTTTCTGTATATTCAAACTTAGGAAACATCTAACCCTGGTCACCCCGCACGGTTCCGGCGGCCGTGCGCACGCCGGGACCGTTTACGACCCAGCCGGGGCCGTGCCCGGTCGCTGAGATTGGGGATAACACTCATCCGTCAGACGTTAGTTACGTGCTCAAATAAAAAAAGCATTATCACCGTTGACCTAACGCCTGCGAGGGTGCTAATGTGCTGATGCTTATGTGCTCATGCTTATAATAATAAAAAAAACATTTATTGTTCACAGAAGTGCTTATGTGCTCATGCTTATAATAATAAAAAAAAACATTTATTGTTCACAGAAGTGCTTATCTGCTCATGCTTATAATAATAAAAAACATTTATTGTTCACAGAAGTGCTTATGTGCTCATGCTTATAATAATAAAAAAAACATTTATTGTTCACAGAAGTTAACACGGTAGGCATGGACCATTGATGTATACATTAATATTATAATAAAACCCCTTCGGCTGAAAATGTACAACAAACAAAATGTACACTGTACACGCAATAGTACAAATCGGAAAATGTACACTAGGGTATACGTTATTAGTGTACATTTTTCGATTTGTACATTTTACCAAAAAGTTGATACATTTTGCGTGTACTGTAGATTTTGCTTGTTGTAGATTTTGCTTGTTTTGTATATTTTAAGCCGAAGGGGATAAAACCGCCTTCAAACAAAATAAAAAAATAAAAAAATCCTCTAAAGCCATCAGTTTTATAGCCTACCACAAATAAGGTGCGAGCGGAATACCTGTGCTTTGAATGAACCACCGACTTCGTATTTGTTGTAGGCCTAGAGGATTATTTTGTTTTTTGGGTTCCGTACCTCAAAAGGAAAAAACGGAACCCATATAGTATCACTTTGTTGTCCGTTTTCTGTCTGTCCGTCTATCTGTCAAGACCCTTTTTCTCTGGAACGCGTGGAGGTAGCATTCTGATATTAATATCAAATACTCAAGCCTGCGGTCCCATGAAGCTGTGAAAAAATCAACCTTCTAAATCAAACGCAATCAAAAAATACAATCATTAAAAAGGCTATTTCCATACAAATTGTCGAAATCCAAAAACTTAGAGAGTACTTCCAGTTGTCCTATAAACTTGAAATTTGGTATGAAGGTAGCTCTTATAGCACAACCACTCAGGAAAGTCACAAAATCTCAAAATTTTTGTCTGTCTGTAGATTTCGCAGACCAATATAAGTTGAACCCACACTGCGTACATTTTGCTTAGGAGCAGGGCTCTGCTAACACTAGACTTCTTTAAACACTGGGGAAAAGCGTTAAAATCTTTCTACGGAACCCTCGTGCGCGAGTCCGACTCGCACTTGGCCGGTTTTATGGAGTTGTTATAGGTTACCCGATAAACTCTTTCCTTCTTCATCTTGAGAATTTCAAGGCATCGAGCGAAGAAAGGCTATAATTATTTTCTTAATTGTTATAAACTCGAGAACTCTGCGCCGACGATAACGAGATTTATATTATGAACGAGTATTCGCGCTTTAATTGATTCCACGCCATATTACTTACAGACTTGTTAGTGATTAATGGCTAGGGACCCTCGGTACGCGACTCGCAGTCGCTCTCGACCCGTCCAGTGGCCTTATTGTCTAACTAGCGTATGCCCCGCGGCTTTGCCCCCGTGAAATATTTCAAAATAGGCTAGTTCTCTATCCCGTGGGAATTTCGAAAAATCCCTTCTTAGTGCATCTCTAGGATACTGGAGGTATAATTATGTCTGCTAAATTTCAAGTCTTTAGGTTGATTTTTTCACGGCTTAAGGGATCGCAGGCTTGAGTATTTGATATTAATTTCAGCATGCTACCTTCACGCGTTCCAGAGAAAAAGGGTCGTGACAGACAGACAAACGGACAACAAAGTGAGGGTGATAAGGGTTCCGTTTTTTCCTATTGAGGTACGGAACCCTAAAAACTATGAAACTTACTCCTATTACCTTACACGCACTAAGTGAAAGAGCTCGACGATATTGGTAAGTTCGGTGCTTAATACTTTTGGCGGATAATGGCCTAAATGGTCCCATGGGTCGGGCGTGGGTCGGCCACAAGCGGCCCCTGAGGGACACTATCAAACAGCCATTCCCAATATACGTTTAGACAATATAAGTCTTGTTTTGATCTATCTCTAACGAACCCTAACTAATATTACAAATGCGAAAGTATCTCTGTCTCTCTGTCTGTCTGTTTGTTACCTCTTCACGGGAAAACTGCTGCACCAATCTAGATGAAATTTGGTAAGAAGATAGGTTTAATATTGAGGTATAGAGGCTGCTTTTTATTTGGGAAAATTGTTAAGGTTCCCGCGGGATAGCGATAAGGCGCGGGCAACAGCTAGTGTATAATAATATTAGATGTTGCCCGCGACTTCGTCCGCGTAGATTTCGGTTATCGCTATCCCGCGGGAACCATAAATTTTTTTCGAATAAAAAGTAGCCTATGTTATTCCTTAATATTCAAACAATCTTCTTACCAAATTCCATCTAGATTGGTGCAGCGGTTTATCCGTGAAGAGGTAACAAACAGACAGACAGAGAGATAGAGTTACTTTCGCATTTATAATATTAGTTAGGATTAATAATTTACTTATACTTAGTAGTTTATGCAACTGTTCATAATGAGGGTCCTTAAAAACATGAGTGTGTTTTTATGAAACGAGGCGAAGCTGAGTTTCATAATAAGATCGCACGAGTGTTTTAGGGACTGATTATGTGGAGTTACATACATTACTTTATCTACATACATATGTATTATAAGTACCTACTCTAAGATAGACAAACGTACCGAGCTGACGTTTCATAACTGTTTTTTTAGGGTTCCGTACCTCAAAAGGAAAAAACGGAACCCTTATAGGATCACTTTGTTGTCCGTCTGTCTGTCTGTCTGTCTGTATGTCTGTCTGTCTGTCAAGACCCTTTTTCTCTGGAACGCATGGAGGTAGCATGCTGAAATTAATATCAAATACTCAAGCCTGCGGTCCCTTGAAGCTGTGAAAAAATCAGACTTCTAAGTCAACGCAATCAAAAGATACAGTCATTAATTATTTGACTTAAACCGACAAAAAATCCAAGACATCAACGAGCTCCCGGATTACGAATTTCCGAACTTAGCCATACTAGAGACATCAACGGGCTCTCACATCTAGGATCTGAACTTGAGACATTTAAAAGTTTAATATCTCAAAAACGGCCCTACCGATTTTTATTAAACTTAGCTAAGAACCATCTCGATTAAACTAGCTTTCGATTAAAAAAGCCGCGTCAAAATTCGTCCATACGTTTATGAGCTACGATGCCACAGACAGATACAAGGATACACAGACACACAGACACACAGATACACAGATACACATGTTAAACTTATAACACCCCTTTTTTTAGTCGGGGGCTAACAAAGTAGTTTCCATACAAATGGCCGTAGTTTGAAAACCTAGAGGGTACTTCCAGTTGAATGAAAATAATCGATTTATTGATTATTTTTGTTTTTATTTTTATGAAACATTCATTGTATGTTGTACTTCGAGTTGTCCTAGAAACTCGAAATTTGGTATGAAGGTAGCTCTTATAGCACAACTACTCCGAAAAGTCTCAAAATCTTAAATTGTTATGTCTGTCTGTTGATTTCACTGACCAATATAAGTTGACCCCACACTGCGTACATTTTGCTTAGGAGCACTTCTTAAAACACTTGGGAAAAGCGTTAAAATCTTTCTACGGAACCCTCGTGCGCGCGTCCGACTCGCACTTGGCCGGTTTTTTATTGTCGACTCGACTGATGTCAGTCGACACGTATGTACGTGAGTGATCCGTTTCTCACGGTACCTAGTTTCATGTTAAAAGGTGTTTCATATTTGAAACTCTTAATGACATCGAATTCGATACCGAAAAGTCATTACGACATCAAATTCGTTGTGGTAAGGAATTTTCATTACTGCTGGCGGCGGCTGGTGGCTGCCTATCGGCGAGCAGTCGGCGACATGCTGAGATGCTGGTCATTTTCTACGGTTTCTGAACGCATAAAGAGGACTTATGATATGTGTGTAGATAAAAGTATTCGTCATGTCAGCCGAAAGACGTCCACTGCTGGACATAGGCCTCCCCCAGGGCTCTCCACTCAGACCGAAAATGGAGCGACGACCTGGTAAAGATCGCGGGACCGCACTGGATACGGAAAGCACAAGGTAAAAGTATTATTCTATTCTGTTCTATTATTATTCTATTATCCTATTCTGAGGTACCTATTCTTTAGGCGACTACTCATTTCATCGTTACATCGTCTGAATAGAAGCATGGCGGGCTTCGCGCCGGCCAATCCCTTGTAACAATGAAAAGGATTCTTGATTTCCGCATTGAAGTTAGTAATAATTAATTAATAACTGAACCCGCAAAACAGCGGCAATGTTCAACGGGAACGGGAGGCGCCTTTGGCTTATCTATGCACTACAATTTTTCTGCCACATTTTGAGGGGGACGAGGAACACACGTACAGCACACGTCCACGCTCCTGTCAAAATTTGTTACGTTCCCACAAGCGCACACTAAAACAAAACTGTCACACAAATGCCAAAAACACGCACACAATCAACAGACCCTGATCATTTTGTTAAAAATTTGGCAAAGGGGAAATCGAGCGTTAATATCTCCATTCCTTTCCTGCTCTAAGGTTTGTGGCATCATAGCTCCCTAACGGACAGACCGACGTTGATGTGGTTTTTTTAATCGAAAGCTAGTTTAATCGAGACGGCCGGTTCTTAGCTAAGTTTCATTAAAATCTGTTTACATGTTATTGAAATATTGAACTTTGAAATTACCCACGGCACGACTTACGTTGCTCGACAGGTTGAGCAACCTTGCTCGCAGGACTGGTGGCCGATGGGGTCAGAAGGTTCTCGAATGGAGTCCGAGGACCGGGAGACGAGCTGTCGGCAGGCCTCCAACAAGATGGAGCGACGACCTGGTAAAGATCGCGGGACCGCGGTGGGTGCGGAAAGCACAAGACCGGTCTGAGTGGAGAGCCGCGGGGGAGGCCGCCGGCCAGCAGTGGGCGTCCTTTGACAGACATGATAGCACATCTTTACTAGTGTTTGTTAGTCGACTATGAGACAAAGTCGACGCAGCTCCGCGCGGAGCTCCTATTCTGTGTAGTGTAGGCGCATCGCACCTTGACGCAATTCTAACCTTTTTTAGGGTTCGGAACCTCAAAAGTCTGTCTGTCAAGAGGCGTTTCTATGGAACGCGTGGAGGTAGATGCTGAAATTAATATCATTTACTTTAAGCCTGCAGTCCTTTGAAGCTACGAAAAAATCAAACTTCTAAGTCAACGCAATCATAGAGGTTTAATATTATTCAACCCGTAATTAAAGACTGTATTTATGTCTTAAGAAACCGAAAGAGGAAAAGATGAATGTAAACAAAATCCTCGATAATATTGGCACTTGTATCGATTCTGAAGCGGAACGAGGCGGAATATAATAAATGCGATTGAACGAAATGAAATGTAATTATAGATTCTTCTTTTTGGTTAGGCAAAAATCAAATGAATACCACTAAGTACGATTTTAAACGGTTTCCCGCTTACGACATGTCGCATTTGAGTAGCTCTGTTCCTATTGACACAAGCGTTACTGGATAGCGTTGTCCCGCTCGTGTGAATAGACTCCGCCCCCAAAAGTAACGAATGACTGGACTTATTAAAATAATATACTCAGGTATCGGACTCGACAAATTAGTAGCGTGTAGGTTTCTTCACAGTACCTATTTTCCTTCACCGAACAGCTTGTAATAAATTACAAATATAATTTCGCACGTAAATTCTGAACAACTCATGAGGTGCGAGCCGGGGCTCAAATCCACGACCCTCAGCTTTTTTTTTAAAGAGGGAGGCTTAAAGCAAGTGGGTCACCTGATGGTAAGCCACCACCACCCATGAGAACCAGCAACCCCAAGAGTCACAGTTGCCGGCTTTTAAGGTGGAAAAGGGATAGAGGAAAGGGGGGGGAGGGGGGGGGGGGGTAATCGGGCCTCCATCACTCTCACTGACCGAACGAAACGCAACAGGGGTGGTGTTGCTTCACGCCGATGTATGCTTCCCCGTACGATGGGCGAGCCGGCCCATTCGTACGGCAGCAAATAGCTACATTATGGCTCTCCCACTACAAAAAGACTATGCTTGAGAGGCCATAGGTCAACTACTTAGCTACCACCGGTTACATTACTACGGCTCGTGTAAGTACTGACTCGCAACTTTACTTCTCTCAGTAAACGTTTGCACCATTGCCAAGTGCTGCGGTCGCAGTGAAACCACTATTCCAAACACATTTGAAACCTTCACAATCGGCACGCAGCATTCGTCCCGCTCTTACGCACGGAGCACACGAAAGAGTGAGCTGCGCGCCTAACTCGCGGATTGTTTTACGCTAACACGAACGTCACGGAATAAGTCACGTGAGCAATAATGGAGCACTTGATTCATAATTAACAACCAGTTCAAGATGAAAGTGGCTGTTGACTAATTAAGTATTTATAGTGTTGAGACAGGAATTTTATGAGAAAAGTTCAATTTAAAATTCCACCTTGGATTTCATTCTACAACCTTGTAAAGTTGAGGATGTAGATATTTTCGTTCAACTTTGCATCTTTCTCAGTTTTATTGCAACTATAGTGATCACCCAGGGGTAAAACTTAGTTTTTTTTTATCTTATATTTTATTGAGGCTTTGGTACACCTGATGTGACCATGCCAGCCAGGCAGTACAGTCAAGGGCACCAATATGTGTACACCACAGAGTCCCAAAAACATATATACAGACCTTATTACTGCGACGGTAAGGTTGATGTATGCATATTTTTGCATCTTTGGACAGATCCATGTCTTTGACCTTGACTGTACCTCTACCTATATCCGATTACGTTGAAAATAACTTTCATTGATTGAAGTATATTTTAGGTGTAATGGTTTTCATATTTTTTTTTTGGACCTACGGTTAAGAAGATAACCGCCTCAAAATATTGCTTTCGTGTAACAAAAGGATTACGATGCTGTTATATGCCAAAATCATTCGTTCAATTGGCTTCAAAAATGCCTCGGTATCGCTTTCGACTGTCATGACCTTACGCGATACAAATTGTTTCGTTTTCAAAGAGAGCTCGAGTTTAAACTGTCAAAGTGAATGCGAATGATTCAGAGCGAGTTAGACAATAACCCTGTTATTCATAAACCTATTTTAACTAAAATGCCGTTAAAGTTCGTTTTGTCCTTTTTTATCACATTGACATTTCCGTTAGTAAGAAGAAGACAAAACATATATTAGCTAATGGGGGCTGGAGTGACGTTTATGATTAAGGCCCTAAGTCTGCAGGTTTAACGGTTTGGGCTCTTAAAACACACTTTCCCGAAATGTGCATTTTCTCTAAAAGTGCATTATCTGCAAAATGTACACTCCCAAAACGTAGTCTTGGCCAATTGTGCACTTTCCCAGTAAGCGAATGTTCCCAAAAAGTACTTTTCCCAAACGCACACTTTCCCAAAATGTACATTTTCCCGAAATGTACGCTAAAATGTATATGCATTGAAAAATAAATCATCCCTCGGTTACATGTGTGGAGCGCCAAATCAAGATGACTAAAGTCCTCGTTTACCAATTCTGATGACGGAAACCGGTCTTTAAGAAAAGTGTAGCTATAATTCCGGGAAACTGTACCACCTGAGAAATTGCACTTTTTGAGAAAGTGTACCAATTCGGAAGTGACCTTTTTGAGACGGTGCACTTTTCGAGAAAGTGCACTTGTTTAGAAAGATGGTTTTACAATGATATTACATATAAAAAAATAGATAATGTCATCAGCCTTTCGGCATTTTCATGAAGCGCGAAAAGCTACAAATTGCAGCCTCTTTAGCCACAATCTCTCTAAGGTCCAAACTGGCGCGCAAATGTCAAAATATTCGGAACACGTTTTTCGATTGTCAAGTGAGCATATGACGTATATTTACTTAGGATATCATTGGGGTTTTATAAGCCTGAGTCGGTTTAAATGTATTTTAAATAGCCGATCTTCTGTCACTTTTTATTTTATTGTGTGATCTGATGTAATACCTGTGTATCACAAATAAATTACTATTCTATTCTATTCTGTAAGAATTGCCTCAAGTCCACATCGCTCGCGGCTCCTGGTCGCGTTTAAAGGCTCATAACAAAGACTGCCCGGTAAGAGTTGATAGTTTTTTCACTGAGCCCACACAGCCCTTAAGCTTTGCTTTATAAAATATACAATGACAATGCAAAGAAAAATCCGTTAAGCAGCTGGACTTGAACCAGCAACCTCGGTAATCCGTACCACGCTCCACCAATTAAGCTATACTTAACGTTGGTGTACCTAACGAATTTTTCAATGCCTTTGTGTCATATTTTTATTTGGAAGATCTCTCCTCAGCGCCATCTATGAGTAGCTTAATCAAGCGGCTCACCCACTACGGAACTTCTACAGTTACGCATTAGTGGCAAGAGATGGAACTATTTTCTGAATCAATGAAAATAATCGTTTTATTGATTAT